>OZ012741.1:482952424-483542424 GCA_963859935.3 Lathyrus sativus | reverse complement strand
TCCTCACAGCTGGGCTAAAGGTTCTGGACAAGGGATACTCTACATCAGATCATGTAAAGAAAATCATCAGAAGTCTACCTACCAGATGGAGACCAATGGTGACTGCCTTGAAGATGGCTAAAGATCTGAACAAGATCTCTTTAGAAGAACTCATCAGCTCACTGAGGAGCCATGAAATTGATCTTGAGGAAGATGAACCTCAGAAGAAAGAAAAAGGTAAATCTGTTGCCTTAAAATCTAACAAATCTGCTAAAGCTTTGCAGGTTATTGAAGAAAGCTCTGAAGAATCTTCTTCTGAAGAAGAAGATGAATTATCCATGCTGTCCAGAAGGATCAACAGACTCTGGAAGCACAAGGGAAAGAAGTTCAACAACTTCAGAAGATCTAATAATAGAAAGGAATCTTCTGGGCACAGAAGATCTGGCGAGAAAGAAGTTGTGTGCTATGAGTGTAAAGAACCTGGGCATTACAAGAATGATTGCCCCAAACTTCAAAAAGAAAAACCCAAGAAGAAGTTTAACAAAAAGAAGAAGGTTCTGATGGCAACATGGGATGACTCAGATGAATCTGAATCATCTTCTGAATTAGAAGAAGAATGTGCTAATGTTGCACTGATGGCCAGCACAGAAGATCAAGAGGAAGGAACCTCAGGATATGAATCAGATTCTGAATCTGATGATGACGCTGAAGAGATGTTCTTAGCAGTAAGGTCAGGACGCCAATCATGGTACCTGGACTCTGGATGCTCACGACACATGACAGGAGAAAAGTCTATGTTCCAAAGCCTGGAACTTAGATCTGGAGGTGATGTGAAGTTTGGAGGGAACCAGAAGGGCAAGATCATCGGATCTGGCACCATTGGAAATGGTAAACTTCCCTCTATTACTAATGTTTTACTTGTTGAAGGGTTAAAGCATAACTTATTGTCCATAAGTCAATTAAGTGACAATGGTCATGATATTACCTTTAATCAAAAATGTTGAAAAGCTATTAGTCAAAAGGATGGCTCTATCCTATTTAGTGGTAAGAGGAAAAACAACATTTATAAAATAAATCTTTCAGAACTTAAAGTTCAAAATGTTAAATGCCTCTTATCTGTTAATGAAGAGCAATGGGTCTGGCACAGAAGATTGGGCCATATTAATATGAGACGTATATCTCAGATTAATAAACTTAATCTTGTTAGAGGACTCCCTAATCTGAAGTTCACTTCAGATGCTCTTTGTGAAGCATGCCAAAAAGGGAAGTTTTCAAAAACATCTTTTAAATCAAAAAATGTTGTTTCTACTTCCAAACCACTAGAACTACTTCATATTGATCTGTTTGGACCAGTGAAAACTTCATCCATCAGAGGCAAGAAGTATGGATTAGTCATTATTGATGACTATAGTAGATGGACATGGGTAGAGTTCTTAAAACACAAGGATCAGTCACATTCTGTGTTCTTTGACTTCTGCAAGCAAGTCCAGAATGAAAAGGATTTCAAAATTATAAAAGTCAGAAGTGATCATGGTGGTGAATTTGAAAATAAATATTTTGAAAAATATTTTTCTGAAAATGGCATTGCTCATGATTTTTCCTGTCCTAAAAGTCCACAACAAAATAGGGTTGTAGAGAGGAAAAACAGAACTCTGCAAGAAATGGCCAGAACCATGATCAATGAGACAAATCTGGCAAATCACTTTTGGGCAGAAGCAATCAACACAACCTGTTACATTCAGAACAGAATGTCTGTAAGACCTCTTCTGAAGAAGACTCCTTATGAACTGTGGAAGAACAAAAAGCCCAACATTTCATATTTTCATCCTTTTGGATGTATTTGCTATATGTTGAATACTAAGGATAATCTGAACAAGTTTGATTCCAAAGCACAAAAGTGTTTCATGCTTGGATATTCTAAACGCTCCAAAGGTTACAGAGTATACAACACTGAGACACAGATTGTGGAAGAATCCATTCATGTCAGATTTGATGATAAGCTTGGCTCTGAAAAGCCAAAGCAGTTTGATAACTCTGCAGATAGGGAAATAGTCTTCATTGACTCTGAAGTTCCAGAAGCAGACAAAATTCAAGTGAAGGAACCAGAAGCAACGCCAGATGCTATTCCTTTAACCTCTCAGATGAATAATCTAAACATTTCTGAAGAGTCAACTATTAGAGGATCATCATCCAGAATTAAAGCTTCTCATCCAGAGGATGTTATTATTGGAAAGAAAGATGATCCCATCAGAACAAGATCCTTTCTAAGATCATCTGAAGCATCACTATTTGGACTAGTGTCAGAAATTGAACCATCTTCTGTAGATGAAGCTTTGCAAGACAATGATTGGATTATTTCCATGCAAGAATAGCTAAATCAATTCAGCAGAAATGATGTATGGGATCTAGTTCAAAGACCTCAAGGATTCAATATAATTGGTACAAAATGGGTCTTCAGAAATAAGCTAAATGAGAAAGGAGAAGTTGAAAGGAATAAGGCAAGGCTGGTTGCTCAAGGGTACAGTCAGCAAGAAGGTATTGATTACACTGATACATATGCTCCAGTGGCAAGGTTAGAATCTATACATCTTCTTATTTCATTTGCTGCACAAAATAACATCACTCTGTATCAGATGGATGTTAAAAGTGCCTTTCTTAATGGTATTATAGAAGAAGAAGTTTATGTCCACCAACCTCCTGGTTTTGAAAATGAAAAATTTCCAGATCATGTTTTCAAATTAAAGAAATCTCTATATGGTTTAAAACAAGCTCCCAGAGCTTGGTATGAGAGATTGAGCAATTTTCTTCTGGAGAAGAATTTCATCAGAGGCAAAGTGGATACAACACTCTTTTGTAAATCAATTAATAAAGATCTTCTAATTTACCAAATTTATGTAGATGATATTATTTTTGGATCAACAAATATTATGCTTGGAAAGGAGTTTGCTACATGTATGCAGGCAGAATTTGAAATGAGCATGATGGGAGAACTCAGATTCTTTCTAGGAATCCAAGTTAATCAAACTCCAGAGTGCACCTACATACATCAGACAAAATATGTTAAAGAACTTCTGAAGAAATTTAACATGTCTGATATTAAGCTGGCAAAGACTCCAATGCATCCTACTAGCTCACTTGGCAAGGAAGAGGTAAGTAAGAAAGTAGACCAGAAGCTCTACAGAGGTATGATTGGCTCTCTTCTTTATCTTACTGCTTCTAGACCTGACATATTGTTCAGTGTTTGCCTGTGTGCTAGATTCCAATCAGATCCTAGAGAATCACACTTGACACCTGTCAAAAGGATTCTAAGGTATCTGAAAGGTACTTCTAATGTGGGTTTGTGTTACAGAAAATCTGATGATTTCAAATTAGTTGGATTCTGTGATGCTGACTACACTGGAGACAGAGTGGAAAGAAAAAGTACTTCTAGAAGTTGTCAATTTCTAGGAAGAAATCTAATCTCCTGGTACAGCAAGAAACAACCTACAATTGCACTTTCAACCACAGAGGCAGAATACATTGCTGCTGCTGGATGTAGCACGCAGATGCTCTGGATGAAGAGTCAACTAGAAGATTATCAAAATTTTGAAAGTAACATTTCTATCTTTTGTGATAATACTTCTGCTATATGTTTGTCCAAGAATACCATTTTACATTCTAAGGCAAAACATATAGAAATTAAGCATCATTTCATCAGAGACTATGTTCAGAAGGGAATCATAAATTTAGCCTTTGTTGATACAGATCATCAATGGACAGATATTTTTACAAAACCCCTTGTTGAAGATAGATTCAAATTTATTCTGAAAAATATTGGTATGGATTTTTGTCCAGAATGATATTTGTCAGAAGCAAATTTTTACAGATGCAAAAATGCCTAATGCTCTGAAGTATTTCTTCTGTTTGCTTATTTTATTCTGATCAATATTTCTTTTGTGAAACTCTGAACTAATAATCTGTAGAAGATCTGAACATTGGCTAACGTTTCATTTCCTAAGAGAATTCAGAACACATGCAAGCAAACACGTGTCACACCAAATCTGAAGAGGTGGCGTGTACATAACTGAAGAGACGTTTGAGGTGAAGTTTGAATAGTGAAAATCTTGATTTTGCCCCCCCAAATTGTCAGAAGCAATTAATGTTGTGAAATGATTATTATTCTCTTCATTTAATGCTTGTTAAAACGTGCAAAAATTTCTGACTGATGGTATGCCTAAGTGTTTTAGTATAAATACATGACTTATTTTCACTTTCACACTTTTCACACTCTCAGAAAATTACATGCGTTTTTATCTCCTCTTTTCTCTACATAAAAACCCTATACCTAATCGTTTGACAAAGCATTCTTCAATGGCAACTTCATCATCAACAGCTGCTCAATTCCAATCTTCTATGGCTGCTGTAACTTCAGCAAATATGGGTGTTGCTCCCTATTCTCCTCCCAAAAGAACTCTTCTAACCCCTGTTGATAAATTGGAAGTTCTATGTGAATCCATGGTAGAGTTTGACTCTCTTGCAGAAAATGGGTTTGAGTTTCGTTCCATCATTGGAGCTCAAGGATGGGTTAAGTATTTTGATAGGCTCTTTGGACCAGTTTACCCTCTACTTGTGAAAGAATTCTGGATCCATGCATCAATTTACCCCAAGTTCATCTTATCTTCTGTACTGGGAAAAGAGATCATCATCACAGAAGATCTGATCAGAAAATTAATAGGATATGAAGAAACAGATGGTGTTTCCCACTTGCCAGCTGGGCGTGTGGACATGGATGAGGTGTATGAAGAAGTAATGACTGCTGGTCAAGCTTCTAACAAATTCAAAGATCTGAAGCCTGACTACAAGATCTGGGCCAAGATCTTCATGGGATGCATCCACCACAGGAAGTCAACTAATTCTCCAGACTATGTCAATAATGAACAGCTCTATTTCATGTATTGCCTTAGTCAGAGCACCAAGGTAGATCTTCCATACATTCTTTTTATGCATCTGTGGAACCATATCAATGCATCTAGAGAGTATGTGAAAGAGAAAGGATAGAAGATCAGAACCTGGATCCCCTTTGGAAGGTTGATCTCAAATCTTCTTACTGAGAATGGTTTGGTCACTGCTCTGTACGCTGCTGGAGTTACAGAGAAATTAGAATTTATAATGGGAAAGCCTCTGAATGCTAAAAGTCTTTAGAGACTCAAAATTGTTGATGAACTCACAACAGCTCCCAAGAAGCTGAATGTGTCTGATCTGAATAAGAGGGTTCCTGTAGATGACTTTCCTTTATTCTTTGCTGAAGAGCCCAGACACATAGTTGTTATGTACATTGATGAATGTAAGAAGGAAGGAAAACATGTTCCTGCAAATGTAATTCAGCTAGCAAGACAACCCTTGCCAGATGCAGAAGAAGAAGAAGCACAACTCCAGAGGAAAAGGACTCAGCCAGTAGCAGAATCTGAACCTGCTCAGAAGAAGGTCAAGATTGCTGAAAAGCCAAAGAAGCTCTTGAAGAGAAAAGAATCTGAAGACGCTGCTTCTGTACCTGCCAAGAGGATCAAAATAAAAGATACTAAATCTTCTGTATCTTCTGCAAATATTGTTATAAATGATTCTAATATTAAGTCTGTACAAAAACCACCTTCAACACAAACCACTTCTGTTACTGCTCCTAGTTCTAAATCACCACAAAAACAAACACCTGTTCCAACTCAAACAACAACACAAACAATTCCAACACCAACAGTTTCTGTACCAAAACCTTCTCAACCTAAAATTCATATCAAACAGTTTGTTCCACAAACACAATTCTCTCAGAAACAACCATCAGAACAAAAACCTACAAAATCATCTGAACAACCAGCAAAACAACAAGTATCTCAACCAGAAAAAGCCTCTGAAAATCAACCACAACCAAATAATCCTCCATCTGAACCCACTGCATCTGCACCTACTAAAGTCACTTCTGCTCCAATTTCATCAGAACCAATAAATATTCCATCTGACTCACCCATCTCAGAACAACCATCAAAACCATCTGAAATTCCTTCAGAACAAACCAATACTTCTGAACCTCACATCCCTGAGACAGAAGTTCTTGATGTCACACCCTTAAAAACGGTGTTTCAAGTATCTTCTACCTCCTGTACACCAACCACATCTTCTAACTCCTCAGAATCTGAGATTCATCCTGATTTTCTAATCTCTCCATCTGAAAAATACTCTGAGGTAAACCAACCTGAGCCCTCTATACCTTCAAAAGCTCCCATTCCAGATCCTATTCCCACACCTACACCATCATCTGAGATTTTAATCCCCAATTCAAATCCAAGATCTTATATATCTTGTGCCCAAGTGTCCTCTATGTTTCATAATTTGGCCTATGGTTTCAAACTAAAAGACTTTTATGACAGAGTTGAACCATCTGACCCCATCAACCCTCTGAAACCAAAACTCACCATGACCCTTCCATCTGTGATTCTTGATTACATTAAATCTATGTCAGATGTAGGATCTTTAGCAACCATTTCATGTTCTGAAAAATCTGATAAAGTTGTTGCTTCAGCTCTGCCAATTGCATTTGGTAACACTGCTGCATCTGATGAACCACCCAAATCTGCCTTCAAAACTTACTCAGATACACATTTTGATGTTGTTACCAATCACACCAGATCAAAACCTCATCTGTTAAATGCTTTAAACAGATCCCAACCTCAAAAACCTGAGATACCCTTCATTCCATACTATCCTCCTCCTCTGATATCAATTCAAAAATCTCTTTTTCCACAAACTCCCCAACCTAAACCTGTAACTCTAGAAACTTTGTTACGTCCAAAGCCCAGACTTAATGTTAATCATTTATTTCAAACATTTTTGCAAGAAATACAGATGTATTTAGGTACTGTTCAGAAGAAATGCTCAGCAACAATGGATGCCAAAGAATCTGACATCATCTGGAATGGATTCATCAATAGATTCAACTTTGTAGCTTCAAATCTGAAGAACGTCTGTTCTGATGATGCAAAGCTCAAATTTGCTGAGGCTGCAAGGACTCTATTCTGGACTGTCAACAAATCTGAACCTCTGCTTCTTTTAGATGCTCCTCCACCATCAACAAAATTTACTAAAAATGCATCTGAAGAGAATCAATTGGCTATGACTCTGGTAGACCCTTCTTCTACTTCCAATGCTCCAGACTCTATAGAACCAATGGAAATTGAATCTGTTCAAGCTACAGTACCTAATCATACTTCTTCATCTGAGATAAAGAAAGAACATCCAAATTTTGAAGATAAGATTGCTGCTCTGGAAGCTGGACAGTATGAGATCAAATCCTGGATGGCTAAGCAGGATAAGAAGTCTGAGGATATGACAGAATGGATGTCAAAGCAAGATGAAAAGAATGAAACTATGGCTAAGTGGATGTCCAAGCAAGAGCAATCATCCTCTGAGATTACCGATCTATTGAAGATGCTTTTGTCCAAACACTCTTAGATTTTTTTCATTCTAATGTTTTTGCATCTGTTGTTTGCATTTGTACTTTATTTTCTGATGTTTGCTTTTGTACTCTTGCTCTGATCAAATGAATGAATCAAAGTTTTCTCCATTGAATTATCTAATTTACTGTTTCCGTTTATTTGTCCTTTTAAAGTTTTTACTTTTTGCTTATGACAAAAAAGGGGGAGAAAATATAGATCTGAACTGTTTAATATAACTTCACCAGAATGAAACTTCAGACATATGTATTCTATCTAACATTTAATCTGACTATTTCAGAACATTTGATAAGTACATTCTATAAAAGAAACTATGAGTCTCTCAAATCATTTGTCTATTATCAAACTCTGAATCTTAAATCTGCAAGACATTCTGACCTTCAAATGTTATAAGAACAAACAAGATCTAACTCTGAAGATTACTCAAGACAAAAGGGAAGTTTCTATTCCTTATTTGTATTTAACTCAGGGGGAGATTCATCATCTCAGGGGGAGTTATAATTCTAATATTTCCAATTAAACAAAATTTCTAATGCTTTTTGTCATCATCAAAAAGGGGGAGATTGTTAGAACACAGATTGGTTCTTAATAATATCTCTTTGTTTTGATGATAACTGTTAGGAAATTTTGTATTTAAGAATTATATACTCTAAAATTTGCTTGAGAGTTTTAGTGCAGATTGTAATGAAATTAACACTCCAGAAGCAAATCTGAATTGTATACAAGAAGTTATCTAGACTCTGAAGCGCCAGATGCACTCATTAGAAGATTCTGACTGCTGCTTACAGAAGTTCCTGAGCGTAGCCTCCAGAAGGATCTGAAACAAGAAGCTCCAGAAGACTTTGAAGCAGAAGCTCCAGAAGAATCTGAAGCAAGCAGATGCATCTGAAGCAAAGAAGAACATTGTATGAAGAGTTTCTCAAAGCATAGTTTCTACAGAAGTTTCTGAAAGTACTAAAGCTGCCAGTACTGAAGTTCTGTGTCAAATATGCTCTGATGATTAACACGCTGAAAGCACACATGCTGCAGAAGACTCTGATACAGCAAAGTTTTGAACATCATTAGAAGACTCTGACTCAATCAGATTCTGATGAACTTGCTGAAAACTGAAGAAGAATTATTCAAAGATTATATCCGTTGGAGTAAATCAAACGTCTCTTTCCTCATTTGTTCTAGACACTCTTCTCAATGCTCAACTCTCCTTGGATCAGCTGCCTATAAAAAGAAGTCTCCACCAAATTCTTCAGTTAGACATTTTGCTGAAAAGAAATCATAACATTCAAAGCTCTCATTCTTTCATATTCTTCTTAGAATTATTTGTACTTAAACTTAAGAGAAATATCATTGTAGTGATAAAAGTTTTTTAGAAGCATTCATACTCTTGTATTTGATTTACATTGATTATAAAGGTTTTCCTTAAGAGGATTCAGTTGGAATCAGTAGCTCTTGAGAAGACTAAGAACAGTTGTTCTTAGGTGTTACTATTGTAATCAGTTTGATTAAATAGTGGATTAAGTCCTTGTTGAGAAAGGCAAATCACTCTAGGAAGGGTGGACTGGAGTAGTTGAGTTCAACGAACCAGGATAAAAATAATTGTGTTTTTATTTCTAAGATTTAATCTTTCATACTTATTCAACCCCCTTCTAAGTATTATCTCACCTTCATACACTACTCGCTCCAGCGAATAAGGGTCTTTTTGGTTCTGTCCAAGTCTGGGACCATTCGCTACTGGCTCGCTAGCAGCTCTCCTAGCGAATCACTCGCTAGCTCACTCGCTAGCCACTTGCCTAGCGAGTTCTGCGATACTCAAAATCCTCTACTGTCCAAAAAGTCCAAAACTTCACAAAATCTCCTGATTTAATTCCAACAAGTTTCCATAGTCTTAGCCTAACATTCTCGACTAAACTACACTATCTATTCCAGATTCTCACTGTTAAAACATCGATTTCTATCGATTAAACCATTTTCTGACCTAGAATGGAAAAATGGGGAAAACATCCAACAATCCAAACACACACACATATAACGATATACATTGGTAAGATAACAATATTTCACACCCTTACCCGATTAATCGATTCCTAGATGTTGTTCTTTGATGATTCCCCAAGTTTTCCTCTTCTTCCTCTTTCTTTCTCTTTCTTTCTCTTCTTCTCTTCTATTTTTCCTTTTCCTTCTCTTCTTTCTATTTCTATCCTTTTCTTTCTCTCCTCTAATCCACTTATATCTCTTTCTATTGGGCTTTACCCAACTTCTCTCACTTTCTATTCACACACCTCAAATTAGGCCCAACCAATCAATATAGTGATTCTACACTATTCTACCAAATAGAATAAACCAATTAATTTAATTCAATAAATCACATATTTAGATTGAATCAATTAAATCAATTAACTCATATAAATTAAATAAATCAAATAATCCATTTAAATAAAATAAATCACATAAATCAATTAATTAGTACAAATAATTAATTAATAAAAATTGGGCTGTTACAAGCACAGCCATAAAAAGTACAGGAATTTTTTTTGGAAGTTTTACAAAGTGCGCTATACATATGGGCGAGGACAGCTAATCCCCAACTATATTCGCACACTTTGTTTATATTTTGTAATAAAGGTAAATACATAATATGGACGTTATTTCCGGTTCCCTCTGGAAATAAAAAGTGACCGAACAAAATCATAATGTAGCACCGTATTTTGACTATTATGTCATATTCGGTACTATCATCAGTTAAGACAATACTGTTGTATTGTTCTCTGAGGTATTTTAAATTAATTCCCTGACCCCTCGGGCGACCCTCGTTTTCCGCCTGAGGTGCATCCACACAAAGAGGAGCGCCTAATAAATCTTCGCAAAGTCGGTCAGGGACACCAACTTTACTGTTGACGACCTTACCATCGATGTGTAGGCCGAGAAACATGTATACATCTTGGAGATTCACAATACACTCACCAAAAGGCAGGTGAAATGTATGTGTCTCCGGTCTCCAGCGTTCTAACAACGCTAGAATAAACTTCATATCGAGAGAGTATGATTTGATTTCGATCACATCACCAAACCCACAACGATTAAGGTACCCCGCTATGAGGGGGTCGTGTGGTATGTAATCATGCACACGACATCGAAACCTTGATGCATCCTGCAAAATAATTAATGTTTCATTAGACAAGAACTAAAATAACTAATGTTTCATTAAACAAGATTGTAAACATAGATAAGAACTAAAAACTTACAAACTCGGCGATGTTTTCAGTCATGCCTCTGTGAGAGTCACCCATGGTGAGTAAAGACATTGTCGTTTGAGATGTAGAGATGTTGAAATTTATTGAGTTTTTAAGTTTGGGAGTTTGAGGGATTGAAAGTAGGAGAGTTTGAGAGTTTGAGAGTTTGAGGGATTGATAGTATGAGAGTTTAATTGTGAGTAGAGTTTACTGGGTAAAGACCCAATATTTATATCCCACGAGTGGATGTGTGTTGTAAATGCATGCGGACAAGTGTAATGATGCATGTGTGTTTTAAATGCATACGAGACAAGTGTACTGATGCATGTGTGTTGTAAACGCATGCAGGATAAGTGGATGTGTGTGGTAAATGCATGCGGACAAGTGTACTGATGCATGTGTGTTTTAAACGCATGCGGATAAGTGTACTGATGCATGTGTGTTGTAAACGTGTGCAGGACAAGTGTACTGATGCAATGTCAAACACTCAAGCGTGCTGTATGCAGGGTCACATGTGAAAAGTAGATTCCTGCATTGTCCCGTCTCATCAAGCAGGCTGCATGCAGGGTCACATGTGAAAAGCAGATTCCTGCAATGTCCCGTCTCATCAAGCAGGCTGCATGTCATTGATTGCATATTAAGGCTTTGTGTTTCACATGTTTTTGTCGTTGATTTTTTAGGTAGATTTTTTTACTAACCATTGTGTGATTTTTTCTTATTATGTTTTTTTCTAAATAAAAGACATATGGTTTTTTTTATGGATGATAACTTATACAGTATGCATATTTATTATTATTGTTTAGTGTAATACGTATGCAAATAACTAACTATGTGAAAAACAGATTCTTTTTTATGCAGGGTCACATGTGAACAACAGATTTCTGCAATGTCCCGTCTCATCAAGCAGGCTGCATGTCATTGATTGCATATTAAGGCTTTGTGTTTCACATGTTTTTGTCGTTGACTTTTTAGGTAGATTTTTTTACTAACCGTTGTGTGATTTTTTTCTTATTATGTTTTTTTCTAAATAAAAGACATATGGTTTTTTTGATGGATGAAAACTTATACAGTATGCAGATTTATTATTATTGTTTAGTGTAATACGTATGCAAATAACCAACTATGTGAAAAACAAATTCTTTTTTATGCAGGATCACATGTGAAAAGCAGATTCCTGCAATGTCCCGTCTCATCAAGCAGGCTGCAAGCAGGGTAAGAATCTCGTAGGCATGAAGGGTCAATGTAGGCATGCAGGGCCAAACGTGAAATGCAGAGTCTTGCATTTGTCCCGTCTCATCAAGCATGATGCATGCAGGGTCACATGTGAAATGCAGAGTCTTGCATTGTCCCGTCTCATTAAGCATGCTGCAATCTAGGGAATCAATTCACGGGACAGATTTTCAAACACTCAAACACTCAAACACTCGATCACTCAAACACTTAGACTATTTAATAAAGTCGTTCAACCCTTTAAACTCAAACACTCAAACACTCAAATTCTCAAAACAGTCAACCACTAATCTCTTTAATACCGTTTTCTCTATGTCTCAAACACCATAATATATGATTTTCGCTCATCTTAACGGTGAAGTTTTCGAATGTGAAATATCGGGTTACAATTTCATAAACACTGATGTTACAAGATTTTTAATTGACAGACGGCCTAACTTTTTACTCCTGAAGTCAAGAATATAAAAAAAACTGCAATGTGGTCCAGTTGGGCAAATAATATACAAAAACCCAGTATTTTTTGGTGGCCATGTTGAATGCAAATTTTTCCCTTTAAAGGTGCGAGACGATGAAGATGTGCGTAACATGTTCCGCAGTCACGAGTATTCTGGGTTCTCAGATATCGCGTTATATGTTACGTTACAACAACAACAACTGTCTCAACAACTTGATTCGTCTCAAGTTTTTTGCGATTCTGACGATGAACACGCTGAAGTCAATGTCGTTGACGAAGAAGAAGAAGCAACTGAAGTCACTGTTGACGAGATGGTGAATAATCCGGAGGATGGAGTTCCACCGGGCAATGTCTATTGTCCACCTCAACACCTCACAACTATCGAGTTAGGTGATGATGGACCCTCGACGGATGTTTTCTACAACCCCAACTACACAACAAAAGGGCAACTAAAAAAGGGTGACGAGTTTTGTACGAAAGAAGATTGTGTCCGGGCAATCAAACAGTTTCACATGGAGTTTTCAGCCGATTATAGAGTCGATCGGACAAATCCGATGCAGTATACGATCTATTGTCATAACGACGAGTGCCCGTTTCGATTAATAGCATCTTTCAAGAAGAGAAGCGATTCCTGGAAGATAGGGTCAATGGGTCCGTCCCACAATTGTATAATCTTGAATCCGATACAAGACCATCGCAAACTCAGCTCTAAATTGATTTGCGATGAGATTCTGTCAGTCATTAGTGACAACCCATCTTTGAAGGTGAGTACCATAATTGCACATATGGTTCAAAGGTATAACTACACTCCTTCATACCGAAAAGCCTGGATTGCCAAGACTACAGCGGTTGAAAGAGTGTTTGGAAATTGGGAGGAGTCGTACAAGGAACTTCCAAAATTCCTTGTGGCCCTTAAACACTACTCTCTAGGAACTGTTGCGATATTGTGAGACAATGCCTGCATGTACACCAGACGGGACTTGCATTGGTGGAAATGGAATTTTTCACAGACTCTTTTGGGCTTTTGAACCATGCATCAAAGGGTTTGCATATTGTAAACCTATAATTCAAATTGACAGAACATGGTTATACGGGAAATATAAGGGCACACTTCTCATGGCTGTGGCACAGGACGGGAACAACAACATTTTTCCAATAGCCTTCGCTATAGTAGAAGGGGAGACTGCTGTCGGGTCGACTTTTTTCTTAAAAAATATCCGCTCTTACGTGTCTCCCCAACCTAACTTATGTTTGATCTCTGATCGACACCCATCAATTGAGAGTGCATACAATAACCATGACAACGGTTGACAGGATCCTCCCTTGACCCACGTCTATTGCATAAGGCATATTGCCCAAAATTTCATGCGGGAAATCAAAGACAAGACGCTACGGAAGAAGGTTGTGAACGCAGGATATGCATTAACTGAACCCACATTCAAATACTACTGTGACGAGATCAGACTAACAAACACGAATGTATTAAGATGGATTGATAACATTGATAGGGAGAAATGGACGCGGGCATACGACAATGGGGTGCGATGGGGCCACATGACAATTAACCTCGTCGAGTCTATGAATTCTGTTTTCAAGGGAATCTGAAATCTCCCAATAACTGCCTTGGTAAAGGCAACATATTTTAGGCTAGGATCACTCTTTGATAGCAGACGTACGAAGTGGGGTTCAGAATTACAATCGGGTCAGTTGTACAGTGATACTTCAATGAAATTCATGAAAGAGGAAGCTGCCAAAGCCAACACACACGTGGTCACAATCTTTGACCGTACATCTGGTTGGTTCAGTGTTGTCGAGTCTATTGATCACAACGAAGGAAGGCCTATGGGATGTTACCGTGTTGAATTGGATAAGAGTTGGTGTGATTTTGGGAAGTTTCAAGCATTTCGTATGCCTTGCTCTCATGTTATAGCAGCGTGTTCGAAGGCGCGCCAGGACCCAACCAACCTTCTTTCTGCAGTTCACCAAGTGATAAGTCTATGCAATGTTTACACATGCAGCTTTCAGGTGGTGGCAAAGGAGGACTATTGGCTTCAATACGAAGGTGACATTATTTGGCATAATGACTTCATGCGCAAAAAGAAAAAGGGTCGGCCTAACAGCACGCGCATTCGAACAGAGATGGATACCGCAGACAAGCTGGTGAGATTGTGTAGTTCGTGTCGGCAACCAGGACACAATCGTACAAAATGTCCTAATGTAGGATCAAGCAGCAGATCATAGTTTCATATGTAATCTTGTCCCTTTAAATCAATAGCAAATTTCATTCGATTTACATCATAGTTAACTGACATAATAACAAAATAAAGACAAAACACTGCACCAAGACAACATAAATTAAACAAACATAACAACAACGTAAAGACATAAAACAGAACACTGCACCAAGGCGTCTACGATATCACGATCATCAACATTATCTTCTTTGGGGGTTAACATCATCACAAGGACACCAGCATCATTTTCCACTTTTCTCCATTCACGAGTAACTCCGTTTCTCCCGGTCTCCTCGACCAACCTCTCAATTTTCCTGATCTTTTCTCCTGGACCAATATCTCCTTCTAACCAGCGGTTCAGTTCCCTGTGCAAGTGCTCCAACGTCTGCGTATGCCACATGAGCACCTTCATCGGAGGCTTTGCTGAAAAGACAACTAGGACATTTCTTTTCATTAGATCGAATGTTGGAAAGGGTTCCTCTGATGCTGATGACGACGACGATGAATGTTGATTTAGAAATGCAGACATTCTAGACTCCACTCCACTCAAAATGCACTAACGTAGTCTTTTGGTATACAATGTTGTGAAAACATATATGTGTTTGTAGTCGTATTTATAGAAAAATAAAATAGTACGTACCCCATATGATATGTCTTAAATACCCTTACAAAATTTATACACTTTATAATTCAATGGTTAATCAGTTTTTATGTTTTAAAATTTATAATTTAAATCAATTTATATGCTTTAAAATTAAATTGTATTTAAATTAATTTATAATTAAATTTATAATTCAATGCTTTAAAATCAATTTATAATTCAATGGATAATCAAATTTTTATTTTGTATTTAAATTAATTTATAATTAAATTTTTTAAAAAATTTATAATTTAAACATAATAATTATTACTTATTTCATAAATATTACTTAAAAATATTACTTAAATTTATTAAACCTTATTTTAAATAATTACTTAAATTTATTAAAAACTATATTTTAAATAATAAAAATATAATTATGGAATAATAATATAGAGTAAAACATTAACTAAACCCTAGACTCAACTAAGTTGCCAATCATGATGGTGATATTGTTATTTTCTTCAAAGTCGTCAATCCAGACGGCAAATTCATGCAAGGCAGAACGTGATTGCAACACTGTCGCCAATCCAAATGGCGATAGGCTGTTGAATTGTTGCTAGTTTCGTCAATCTTTTGAGTGTTTTGTTATTTTGGTAAATAGTAATTAATACTTGGTTACTTTAAAAAAAAATTCCAAGAATCAACGTTGGTTGCATTCTTGATATAATACATTTCTTGGTTTTTCTAATTTATAGTGTATCATTTGATTATGTATATAAAAAAAATACACTCACTCAATAACATCAAAACATTAAATCAGATAAATATATTTAATATTAATTATTGAATTAAAATATATTATCATTTCGATATTAATTTATAGTAACATTGTGAAGAATAACGTCAAACTATTATTTATATAAAATTAGTTTTAAGAAAAAAAGTGAAATGCGTTGACAATGTAAAATTTTTTTTATACTGTCAACCAATGACGACCATTCATCTCGTCAAATTTTACTGAAATTTTTTAACTAATCAAATGGCATGACAGAATAATATATTTTTATTGGACGACACTGTAAATCATTTTTACACTGTCAATACATAACAATTAAACTTTTAATTGTAATTCGATTATATATATATATATATATATATATATATATATATATATATATATATATATATATATATATATATATATATATATATATATATATATATATATATATATATATATATATATATATATATATATATATATATATATATATATATATATATATATATATATATATATATATATATATATATATATATATTTCCTCGGCCACTGATCTTTCATTATCATAGTTCATTTCTTTGAGATTTATTTCTTTTTTTATTGGCTTTGAGGTTAATTTTTTGTTTGACAAAATCTCAATACTTTATGTTAGTATAATGTGAATTTTATGGGAAACAATACTCGAGTATTTTTAACTAATTTTTTAATTGAATTAAATATAATTTAATATATTTATATTTAGATTAAATATGTTAGTTGTGATCCTAAATATAACAAAATTTGTTTTTAGTTTTTCAAATATTTTTTTTTATAAATAATAGTTATTTTAATATTTTTTATCCACACTTTTGATTCTTCCTGTTAAAATTTGTTAGGAAAAACTAACGTGACATGCCAAGTAAAAGATTTTTGAAAATTGTTTGTATATGTGACAATGTTAGAGTGTCAAAGATGCTCAGATAGCATGCCACATGGCTAATATCAACATCATACTTGAACTCATAAATAATAGCAATTGCTAGCTAAAACTGAAGTTAATCCGTAGCGAATTCAATCTTCATCAATTCAAACACACAATTTTTTAAATTTTTTCCATCATTACCTATTTATTTGCATGCACGTTTATCATTTTATAATCATATATATGACAAAAATTGAATTTTTTTTCTTGAAGTGAATTAAATATGAATTTTTAAATATCATTTTTTCATGAAATAGAAACAAACAAACTTTGCCCAATGGTTGAATTTTGAGCTAAAAGTGTGTAGTGATTTCCCTCATTACACATTGTTCATCAAGTTGTTTTCTCATTGCGTGCCTAAACGCACTAGCTTGCGGTTGTTGGAGACGGTGGAACGTTTCATGTCCAAGAACACTAGCTTTCGATGAAGGTTGCTTCGATTTTTTATACCTTGGAGTGGTTGTAGAATAGGTTGGAAGAACTTAAAAGGTCCCCTGCCCAACTGTTGGAGGTGCTAGATTTTAGGTGTTGGAATTGTAGAAGAAGCAACTAAAACTGGAACATCTTTGGATGATGGAGGAAGTGGAGTTTTTCTCATCAGATTGAAATCATTGGGTGTGGTAGCAGTCGTGGTGGTGGTGTTGTTGTGTATGACAATCGAGCGAATGACTTTCAAATGTTGCAATGATAGTAGGTTATGTATCGATGATTTGTATGAGGAAGTGATTGATGCTTTGAAAAATAGAAGATCAAAGATCTAAAAGAGAAAAGGTCGGTGATTTGGATTTACGGTGAAGAGATGATAATTTTTTTGTAGAAATTCATGAGAATCAGTAGTCGGTTCTCACAAACATCGACACTCTTTTATATTGGAAACAAAAATAAGTGGAGATCGAATGAAATAGAGTTCTAATGCGGTGGAGTAAACTTCTTGTATGGCGGAGCAGTGGTGAATATGTAAAGTTAACACTCAAATATTTAAGTTAGTGAAAATAATAAAATAGTTTAAGTGTGTAAATGAGAGAATATCTAAAATGATGAGTGTTGAATTTTTTTATAGTGTAAGCGGTTAAAAAAATAATGTATGAAATCTTACGCCTCATACGGATTGTGGTCCGATGATATCCAATAGTAAAAAATATGCTAGAGGTTGAAGTGATTTATGAGATGAGATCTCACCTATTTCATATGTGTGTTTTTTTATAATGCTCTTTATTGAATATTTCATCTTGAACTTTGCAAACAGCTTAGAACATTTGATGCCCTAGGCACGTAGCACCTGGCCCTAGGCATGCTTTGCTGCATCAATATTAATTTTCTTGAAAAAAAACTTTGCCACTTTGAGGCATGCTGAAATGGAATGACCTGATGTTATAAAACATTTTTTTTTACTATTTAGATAGAAGCTTCAAAAGACAATAGTGTATTAGTATATGAATGTACGACAAATAGGGAAAATTGTGCTCACTAAATATTGATATTAAGTTTGACACTTATTTAAGTTGGGAACTTGGGATAAAAAACTTTATGTTTGATTGAGTATATAGTAATTATTCATTTTATTTACCTAACAAAAAATTTACCAAAATAATACACCGATGATTGTGGGCTGAATTATTTGGCTTCATAATTTATTATAAACAATAATTCATGCATGATATATTATTTAATTTTATCTTAAAAAAGTTATTAAATATGTGCGGAGAGTAAAATACTTTTATATTATTATATGATAGAAATTTATCAATATATAATATCATAGTATTAATTTAAAATTTAACGTATGATATTGTGTGATATTGTGAAATACATGATGTGATTAGTTGGCAAGGACATATCCCATTTTTTCATCTTATAAATTTTCATATTTTTGTCTGTTTTATAATATTTAAAGTAATATTTTAAACGAATTATGAAACCCCAATCTCAACTATAAAAGGCTAGTTCATATCAAGTGGAACTCATCCTCAATGGCAAAGTTGCTTTCAAATACACGAAAAATGGCTCCTATATTACTAGTGCATGGGTGCATATGTATTATTATTCAATAAATTGAATAGCTGATACAATTTCCTTTTTGTGATAAATAAAAAAAAATTGATAAGTAAAAAATAACTAATTATAGATAAAATAATTTAAATAAATAATAAAATTGAATGAAAATAAGATAATAATTATTATAAAATAATATTAGAAAAATTTATTATTTTAAATTATAAAATTTAAATGCATTTTAACTTTTATATAAATGGTAATTGTTTTATGTGTACGCCACTGCATATTGTAAAACTATTGTACCATTTTTATTTCATAATATTATTAAAATGATTTATTTGTTTATATTAAATTATTATTTTTCACAAAATTCATTGAAAAAAAATATTTTCAACTTTTATATTTAAGAAGATAAAGAACTATTTTCAATAATTATGGTTATCAAAAGCAACATTTAAGATCAACTTTAAATATTAATATAATACTTATTTTTTTATTATTTTCTCAAATCTTACTTACGTACCTTGAGATCAACCTATAACTTTAAAGATGAAATATTCAGAATTTTCTAAACAACTAATAATGTTTTTATCCAGATGTCATATATTTAGGTTAATATTCATAATCCTAATCCTTACTTCCATTATCTTAGTCATGAAACCAAACAAGATTAATATTCATAATTCAATCCTTATTTTCATCATCGAAGTCATTATAAAGTTAAAAAATTTAATTACAATTATAACCTTGATCATAGAGAAGCTTTTGAGAAAGAATTTTTCACTTTAGATGAGTCTCATGTTGAAAATGTAATGACCTTTCAATTTTTTGTCCAAGATTAATCGTTTCTTTTCAAAAAGAAAAAAAAAAGACTAAAATATGTGTTAATTTAGTAGAGTCTATACTTAAATTCGTTGACACAATAATAGATTCCGAAACCAAGCATAACCACGTCATGGCTCCAGCCACATTTGTAGGTCATCTTAAGTGGGTTCCATTGTACCAAGGTGAGTTGATTTATGTTTATCTGGTTATTAATTTTATTAATGTTATTAATGTTTATGTGATAAATCTGTGAATGGTTAAATACAACACATATGTACCACTCTTTTTATTTAACATAAAATTAAAAATAAGTAATATAAAAATATTATTGTTTAATTTGGTAATTATTGCTGTATATTACTATTTGATTTTAAAATAAAGCTTCGCATTGATATTTTTATTATTACTGTAAGTTAGACATTATACTTTTGTTAAAATTAGATTAAGAGTGGCTTAGACTATTTATGTTTTTGTTATATATTGTTGCTGTAGTTTTTACTTTTATTATCTTTAATGTTAACATAACATTTAAATCTTGTTTTGATTCAACTATTCGTTATTTTTACTATTAAATTTTCAAAAATTTAGAGATGTTTTAGTTTTCTAAAAGAAAAAAAAAATCATTCAATGACTTCGTGTTAAGAAACGTGATTAAACTTAACTCAACTTTTTAAAATTTTATTTATTTTTTAAATTTTGATGAGTTTTTTTTAAAATGTTACTTTGGTGATATATATAATTTTTTAAACTTTCCGAATACTTTTAGTTTAAAGTGCTCTAGTTTATAGAAAATGAAGAAAATGAAGACAATTTTGTAAATACGACTTTTTATTATTTTATTAATTTTGTTGGTTGTCAAATGACAACTCTATTAAAAAAGTTGTCTTATATAGAGCTATCAAAACGGGTTATCCGACCTTAACAGACCGGTTCTGTCGAGTTTCGGGTTTTTTCGGTTTGGATCCAAAAAAATTCATATTGAATATATGGGTTTTAATTCTGCTATTTGGGTCCAGTCATGTCTGAGCTGCAGGCTATTAGACCTTAAACGAGATTGGCTTAAACGGGTTCATTTATATAA
Organism: Lathyrus sativus; assembly: GCA_963859935.3. NCBI lineage: Eukaryota > Viridiplantae > Streptophyta > Magnoliopsida > Fabales > Fabaceae > Lathyrus > Lathyrus sativus. Next base: position 483,521,590 of record OZ012741.1, on the reverse strand, counting down.
AAAAATTAAAAAATTCTCCTTATTTTATAAGTAACAACCTGAGCATATTATTCTTATTTTGTAAGAAATATGTAACAATTTGTATTAAACACAAAAACTTATCCAACATAATATAAATTTAAATAACATGTTTCATGATGTTCAAATGTTAATGTTCAACCTGTAACGTAACACAAAATTATGCAACCTGTAACTTCCAACAAATTACACACAAAGTACATGTTCAAAGGTACATGATAAAATAAAATATCCAACCTATAACTTCCAACAAATTACACACAAAATACATGTTCAAAGGTACATGATAACACAAAATATTCAACATGTAACTTCCAACAAATTACATAGTTTTAAGTTACATGATAACACAAAATAAGATACGTGATAACACAATATCCAACCTATAACTCCCACAAAATAACATGTTTTAAGTTATCAAACTTAACACAAAATTAATTAGTCCTAATTTGACTTGCAACATCACTTGAGTTTTCTTCCACGCATTCACATGTTCAAATGTGTTGGATGCTTGTCCAATTAAACCACCTTGACTAGTATTATTATCATTATTAAATTCTACAAAACAAGAAAAGTAGTCGTTCAAAAAATATACATTATTTATAACATGAGTGAATAACATGCAACATTATGAATCTATGATACACTTGAAAAAAGTTAGTTTACCTTGAAAACCATATAACTAACTTCGTGCGCACATGAGAGTTTAAAATGACTCCTCTTTCATTGAACTTCTATGAGATATTGGATCGAACTCTAGTTTATCATGTCGTCGAAGTCTGCTCACATGCTGGTTGTCGAAGACCTACATGTTGTAGTCGAATTGTGTTCTAGTATGTAGTTGTCGAATTGGGCCTTGTGTTAAGAATCCAATTGTTTAAGTTAGCTTATACCTTAAGTTAGCTTGTAATGGATATTTGTTAAAAAGCCCATTAGTTTAGTATGTTAGGTTTTATTATAAATATCATACTAGTCTCTCATCTTAAGTGTGATGTGGTAAATCCTAATTAGGGTGAGAAAGCTATTTGTTATTCTTGAGTACTTGTAATATGTTTTATAGAGAAAGTAAAGAATAACAGTTATAACCACTCCTTGTTGTTCTCCTTATTTTTCCTTAATCCTAACCCTTGTGTGTTTCTTGATCATATAGAAATCGAGTATATTTTGTTTTAAGGTATACTAATTCACAACAAATTGGTGCGGTGAGTGCATAGAAGATTTCTTTAACAAAGTATGAGATTGAAAAGTTCACCGAAGTGAACGACTTCAGTCTGTGGCGCTTGAAGATGAAAGTCCTACTAGTTTAGTAGGGTTGTTTGGAAGCGTTGAAGGGAGAGGCAGCCATGGACGTTGCGTTAACAAAAAAAGAAAAGACAATCATGATAGAGAAAGCCCACAATGCAATATTGTTGAGCCTTGGTGGTAAGGTTTTTTGACAGGTATCAAAGGAGACTACGACATCAGAGTTATGGTTGAAAATTAAAAGTTTGTACATGACCAAATCTCTGGTGAGTCGACTATACCTAAAGCAAGCTTTGTATTCATTCAAGATGAGTGAAGACAAAGTGTTGGCTGAGCAGTTGGATATGTTCAACAAGTTGATTCTTGATCTTGAAAATATTGATGTGAAGATCGATGATGAAGATCAAACACTATTGTTGTTGTGTGCTTTGCCTCGAACACATGCACACTTCAAAGAAACTCTCCTGTATGGAAAGGAGCCCCTGAGCTTTGAAGAAGTTCAATTAGCGTTGTATTCTAAGGACTTGAATGAACAAAATGAGCATAAACCTTCAACGGTGGGCAAAGGTTTGGCTGCTAAGGGAAAATTCTTGCGAAAGGATGGTAAGTTCGACAAGAAGAAAGGTAAAAGTCAGCATAAGTCTTATAGTGGCTAGGCATCTGGTATTCGATGTTATCACTGTAAGAAGGAGGGTCACACCAGAAAAGTGTGCCTTGAATGCTTGAAAGATCATGGAGGTAAAGATAATGGCAACGCAACCATTGTTTAAGATGACTTTGAATCATCTGATGTTCTTGTGGTTTCAAGCGGCGACTCAAGAAAGGAGTAGATTATGGATTCAGGTTGCACTTGGCACATTAATCCAAATAGAGAATTGTTTGAGGAGTTATGTGATCAAGATGGTGGATCAGTGTTGTTGAGGAACAACAAATCTTGCAAAATTATAGGTATTGGATTTGTGAGATTCAAGCTCCATGATGAGTTAATAAGGTTATTGACTGAAGTCAGATATGTACCTGATTTGAAGAGAAATTTGATTTCTCTTGGTGAATTTGATACGAAGGGATATGTTTTACAAGGAGAGAAAAGTATCCTAAGAGTCATGAAGGGGTCGAAGGAAGTCTTGGGAGGTGTGAAGAAACAAGCTTGTATACCCTTGAGGTTGAAGTTGTAAGTGGTTCGACAAATGTTGCATCCATAAAATTGTTGTCGAAAACATAAATTTGGCACATGAGATTAGGTCATGTCAGTGAAAGCGGTTTGATCTTATTAGGGAAACAAAATCTGCTTGGAGGAGACAAAGTCGAAAAGAAAAAATTTTGTGAGCCCTGTGTACTTGGAAAATCTTGCAGAGTGACTTTCAACAAAGGCAAACCAAGAAATCATGGATCCCTTGATTACATCCATGCTTAACTTTGGGAGTCTGCAAGGTGCTCATCACATTCAGGAGCAAGATATTTTCTACCCATAATCGATGACTATTCCAGGAAGTTATGGGTATTCACCCAAAAGACTAAGGATGAAACTTTTAAGAATTTCAAAGGTTGGAAGACTCTGGTCGAAAATCAGATTGGCTGAATGGTCAAGAGGTTCAAAATCGACAATGGCCTTAAGTTTTACAATGAGGCGTTCGATAGTTTTTGTGTTGCCTCAGGTATTGTAAGGCACAAAACCACTGAAGGTACTCCACAACAAAATGATTGGAGGAAAGGTTTAATCGAACTATTTGGAAAGAGTTAGATATATGTTGACTAGTGTTGGATTAAAGAAGGTGTTTTGGGCTGAGGCTATTTCGACAACAACATATTTGATAAACAGATGTCCTTCGATATAATGCCACCCAACAAATTGAGGCTCCTACACTATATAATGCATTAAAGTATAGTGCTGCTACTTAACAAATTGAGGCTCTTGTAACTATAAAAACAAATGACTTACATATAAGCTAACCCTATAGTCTCAAACAAATAGTCTTGCCTTGAGAATTTACACTACAATGAGACTTCTATATATCATTACGAGGAAAAGAATATCAAACAAGTAGTCTTGCCCTATACCATCAAAATTAGTTCATAGTGGCATAAATTGAGAACAAGTTATGGACATAATAGAGTTGCTGCATAAATTGAGCAAAGACTAGTTTTATTTCCATTTTTGGTTTTAAATGGTTAAGCAAACAGATTTACTGATGTATCAATAAGTAAACAATTACATGATGTTGAGGACTTGAGAGAGACATATAAACTAACCTTGCTGCTAGATGTTACACCAGGAATATGCTCTTCGTTGCACCACAGACACAATGAGCAACTGCAATAATGAAGAGTCCTATTCTTATAACTACATTCAATGAAAAAATATCAGCAACACATTAAAGAAAAACAATGTATTATATTTTTCTCAGTAGCATTTTATGAAATATGTATCGGGCATTACAGCTTGAGACCATCAAGAACATAAGGTATAAACTGAACACAACCAAGTGAATAGCTAATTCTCTCACATCTAACTTCAACCTAAAATGCTAAATTCTTCAATTACAAATAGAAAAATATGTAAAATTTAGTATAAACCCTTTCAAACATTCCATAGAGTTTCCCGACAGAAGATCGATTTAAGAGAGAAACATTTCTATAATCGTAGTACACAAAACATTTCTATAATCATTTACCATAGGAACTTACACATTGTCATGAAGGCGTGGAATCAATATGGCAGAGTCCATTTACAAATATTTCATCTATTGGCTTGTTTTCAATATAATCCTAGTAGTTTATGATTTGAATGTGTTGCTATTATATTAGTTTGCAAAATGTTACATGGACATTATAAACTTTATGCTCTAAGAATGTTCATATGTAGTTCTTGACATACATACATCAGTGACCTTAATTAACAAAGCTTCTAAGGTAGAACAAGTTGGAGTAAGCAACATGATAATAAAACCAACCTTCAAAGTGGAAACTTTATTGAAAGTGTTTGGAATGGGAACCACACCTTTGAAATTAACAATAGAATTGCAACAAGCACGGCAAAAAAGTTCACAACCTTCGAACTCACCGAATCCCTGAACCAAGAAAGCCAACAGCTTCCTTAATAGCCAGTTGACAATGGGTTAGATATTTATTTTTCTCTCTTAAATACAGCCTGCATAAGTAATCATGTGTATAAACAATCTTAACATTTTGAAGGTAGTCATGTGAAAAATCTAACCCTGCATTTCCCATACTTTACCTGTACAAAGCCACTTTCTCCGGTCCAAGTATTATCTGGTTGAGACAATAAAGGCACAATCTTTACACTGGAAGATTCCCAGTCTTTAAATCTATCCTATAATATAAGAGAAATTGTTAGATAAAGTTCTAATACATAATTATAGATTACAAGGCCTCCTTTTGTAAAAACAGGGGCAGTTGACTAAAATCAATTGCAGACATAATGAACTTTGCTTAACAAAATAGATGCAAACATAATCAATGAAATGACAACATTTTCTCTAATACAACCAAGTTAATGACATACATGTGGTTTTGCTGAAATTCTTTCTCCACCATCTCAAATTTTCATAGTAATGAACTCTAATGTATTCATAATGCTCCACACTATATCCATGAATATAACTGTAAGCAATGTAACATGTTTTTCTCATCATTTTATCAAACATGTAGCAAACATTTATATAAGCATAAAATCAATAAATTATAGCTTGAGATTATAAGGTACAATTTGAACACAACTGAGCTGAAACAACAACGAATAAATAAAACTACAAAATAAGTACCTAAACCATGCATTTAAATTGATATTCACATCACCAATTGCAGCTGCATAGTTGTTGATGGGTAGTATCCAAAATGATTCCAGAATCTTGATTGTGGTGTGCTTTGAAATCCCATGGCAAGAGCAACTCACCATCTCTCCATCTCCTTGCTCCTGCACACAAATGAATACAATGATAACATCCCACAAACAAAACCCTAAAATAGATCCTAGTTGAACAAAATCCACCACCATTTCACTAGTTGAACAAAAGCCACCACCATTTCACTAGTTGAACAAATAAACTCTAAATATAGATGAGCTTATCCTGAAGCTTAGAATCACCATTTGCAAACTTAATCTTAGATTCACTGGGTTCGAATTTTGTCTAAGGAGTATATGCGGCCGATGAATTTTAACTTTTGGCATGCGTTCTTTTAACTTTTGGCCAGTGAATTCTACATGTGTTGATGTATATTGATCAGGACTGCTGTTTTAAAAATAAAGCTTCAAAACAGAAAAAACTTCCTGGCTTGTATCATGAGTTTAGAATAACTGGAAAAACAAACTTGTAGAGCCATCACCAAATGACCTGAGGTCTGCAGGTTTTACCAAAGCCCTGCACAATGGGCAGGTCCTTTCCCTCTCAAACCACTCTGATACACAGTCTTCGCAGAAAATGTGTTTACAGCGAAGTAAGATTGGGGCATGCATCTTCTCTTGACAAATGGCACAAAGATCACCGACTGCAACAACCTGCTCTGATGTTGCATGAGCCCCATAGTGTACTTCTTTATGTGACAATGCCTTTACTGCAGCAAAGAAATATTGCACCTTGTCAACCACAGATGTGAGCTTAAATGTTAGATACAATCCTGTCATCAGTGATGAAAAGAGGCTTCCATATTCTTTGTTCAGGAAGAAACGATACCAAACTGGTGTTGGCAATAAAGCTCGGTAAAGCAGGAGGAGGTATTCAACTAAAGTTTTGCCCCTGCTTATGATAATTGCGGCCTCTGCTATTCTTGTAATACATTAACAATATACACTTGAATATCATTGCAGCCTGGCGAGCCAAAGTATCATTCACCATGATGATGAAAATAGCATGCCAGAAAGGTGGTATTTCTTTGGGAGGAAGTATGACTAACGGATACATTAGATCATCATTATGATACCACCAATAAACACCAACCACATGAAGTGCAAACACAACAGAAATTCCAATCAAAACAGGAATTTTCCTCTCTCCCTTCAAAGCGGTTTGTTTTCCTTACTCATGGAATCCAATATACTACATGAAGGTGAATTTTTGGTTGAATTTCTTGATAGAAATGCTGTAGTAGAATAAGAAGGTGAAGTAGAAGCAGAATTAGAACCAAAAGAACAAATTATTATCTTTGATACGGGTCGACGAGACTTGACAATTAGCTCAAATCTGAAACACTCTTTAATTGTGATAATTTGTGGTTCACTTATATCTCTATAGAAATGAATCATTTGTTTTATATCTTTATGGCACTTTGTCTTCTCAAATCTCATCAAGAAATAACGAACAAAGAGTTTCAATTGTTTCATAGTACTTTTGCTCTGTTGCGCCAAAGCTTCCACGACAATGTTGGTGAAAATATTGAATCAGAGTTTGACCCTCTCACTATGGATGTAGTCGAGCTTGCTGCAATGATATACCCTTCCTAGTCACAAATGATGTTAAGCGGGGAGGAGAGCTTATGAGGTTATTCTGTGTTGGTTTTCTGCATAATCAGGAGGTGTGGTCCAAAGAGGTCAGCAATTCAGTTTGTTGGGTTGCAGGGCTCTTTCCCAGGCTGTCTGTGTGTTGCAGCAGTTGTCTGAACCAAAGTGGGTTGCAGGCTCTTCTTTGGCTGCATTGCTTCATTCCAAATTCTTGCTTGATGTTGGCATTTTTCCTCCGCTTGTCATCTCCGAGGCAGCATAAACATCCTTTTGCACCAAAGTAGTTATTTTCAAGATACCAACTTCCAACACCTACATTAGTTTCGGTGAAGCTATGATTGAGGACTTGAGTTCACAGCTACCAACTCAGGCAGCAGAATAGTTCAAGGCTTCTAATTTGAGTTGTGTCGGAGCGAAGCCATAATCCTTTTGTATTGCTCCAGAAGATGAATATGTAGACGAGACTGGTGTTGATCCTAAGGATATCGAGTTGGTGGTGACTCAAGCTGGTGTGCCAAGATCAAGACCTGTTAAAGCTCTCAAAGTTGCCAATGGAGACATTGTTGCTGCCACTGTGGAGCTTGCAACTTAATCATCAAAATTGGCAGTGTTTTAGATTGTGGAGCTTACTACTTAATGCTCCAGCATGAAAAATATACAGGGAGTTTAGGATAACCAAGAAAGACGTTATTTCTTCCGCCAAAGAGGTTTCATAGATCAGTTGAGGTTCTTTTTCTTGAGATATTAAAATTCTATTACTACTACGAGAGTTGTTTCTTGAGATATCATTTTCATCGCAATCAGAAGAAATTGGTTGCTCTCGCATATGATTCTCAAAAGAGCAACATAGATTAAATGATGAAATGAATTAAGGAAGTTGTATGAATTTGTAAAGACTATTTTGACTTGTGAATTACAACACTGTGATGTAGTTGAAATCAATGATTCTCACTCTACCATTTTTCTATCTCTGCACGAATTTGGCTACAACCCAATATTTCGATTTAAATTACAAGTATAGTATGAAGCCTGTTCTGAATTATAAACAAAGACTCCAAATCAAACAACAAGCACAATAGAGAAAGTAACTGCCGCAGCCAGACACTATCACCGGAAACAAAACCGAGTCTGATACGAGCTCAGGACAAAACCATTGAATTAACAACATACAAGGTTTCAAACCAGGACCCGATTCAAGATTTGAAAGTAATTTAGGGTTTGAGAAGACAAATCTGTTAAGATTCGAATTGATGGTGATCGCTTTGACGATGATTCGCAAATGACAGCGTGAGTGGCTGAGAAAAATGTTTGTTTCCCTCTTTCTCCAAGGGCATGAACACAGATTTATGAAAAAGAAGAGAAAAATACACATAATTTATGAAAAAGAAGAGAAAAATACACATAAAAAAGAAGAATGAATTTTCAGTTTTAGCGGGAATGGTAAAATTTTGGAGGACAACGGCAGAGTATAGTTTTATTTTAATTAATTTTTTTTATTTTTCTTTAATAAATGAGTGTTGATTGAATTGTTTTGTTTATTTGATATTTTATAGTATTATGAGTATATATAATTTTATTTTATGTTTAATTTTTACTATAAAAATTATTTCTAAAATTTTGACATATAGTTTAATTTTAATAATTTAATTTTGAATATAATATTTTGAATTTAATTTTTACTATAAAAATTGTTTTTAAAATTAAATTTTTATTTTAAGTATATATAATATTTTAATTTTTATATATTTTAAGTTTAATTTATTACTATAATTATATTTTATAAATTTTTTTAGTCATTTATTTATTAAATATACATAGATTAATTTGTAGTCCCCACAAACAAATAGTTCTAGATCCGCTATTGGTTATAGTTTATGTTATTGGGTTTAGGAGGCGACGGTTGTTCTACTATCGTGACATAAAATTTAGGGCGGTTCTTGAGACAGTCGTGAACTTATTTGTAGGACGGTTTAATGATAACAGTCATAATATTTAATAATCTTTTAAAAATGTAAGGGCGATAGATGTATACTGTCGTGAAATGCATCTCCATATAATAAAACAGAAAATAATTTACTATTACTTTAGACAAAAATATTAAGCTACATTGTCATGAAAATTATAATAATTATAATAATTATTTATTAAATTAATTAATAAAATTGAAAAGGTTAGAAAATAAAAATGAAGAAAAAAGTGGAAAATTAAAGGAATAAAAAAAATAGTGATTATGATTGACTAAAGTAATTGCGGCAGTTCGCCTTAACTGTCGCGAGTGCGGAAAGAGGGCGGTTCTTTGGTAACTGTCTCATTATTTTATACAACATGCCTAAATAATTTGCGACGGTTGGCTCAAACCGTCGTGAGAACTGTCGTAGTCCAGGAATAAGGACAGTTTTTTGGTAACTGTCACAAAAAATCTACGACAGTTGACCCTAACTGTCGTAACAACCATCGCAATCCAGGAATAAGGACGGTTTTGTGATAACTGTCGCAACTCAAGTGTCGCAAATCTCTTTTTTTCTTGTAGTGGATTGCGTTAGATATGAAGACACCTGAAGAAGTTTGGTTGGGACATCCACCTAGTCTCGACAGACTGATAGTATTTGGCTGCATGGCCTATGCTCAAATTAGGCAAGACAAGGTCAAACATAGAGCTCTGAAATGCATGTTAAAGGAATACCCTGAAGAAGTAAAAGTATATAGGCTATGGTGCCTAGAGCCAAGTCATAGGAGGTGTATCACGAGTCGAGATGTATTTTTCAATGAAGTTGAGATGACTTTCAAGAAAACTGATGATGCTGACAAGAGCTGGAATAAGGAGAGATTCCCGTTGAGGTGGAGCATGTTGATGATGAATTGCGTACCCCAGATGAAGTCGAAGAAGAAGTGTAAACTGCTGCCGAAGATGAGGAGACTGATAATGAATACCTGCTACCAAGAGACAGGTCGAGGAGAGTCATCAAGCCACCTCAAAGACTTGGGTATGCAGACCTTATAGCTTATGCCTTAATCTCTACAAGTGAGGTTATCGATGAAGAACCTTAGACTATAAGGAAGTTATGAGGAGTTAAAAGAAGAATGAATGGCTGAAGGACATGGATGATGAGATAAAATCTCTTCATGATAACAACATTTGGGAACTGATCACGAAACCTGTTGGAGCCAGGTCAGTCAGCTGTAAATAGATTTTCAAAAGTTAAGGAAGGAATCGAAGGAGTGGCGTCAAAAAGATACAAGGCAAGATTGGTCGCTAGGGGTTTCACTCCAAAAGAAGGTGTCAACTTTAATGATGTGTTCTCTCCTGTTGTGAAGCACATATCCATTTGAATGTTGCTTGCTGTGGTGGCATAGTTCGACCTTGAACTGGAATAGATGGATGTGAAGACTGCATTCTTGTATGGTGACCTAGATGGAACAATCCTGATGAGGCAACCTGAAGGGTATTTCGAAAAGGGGAAAAAAGGTTATGTGTGCAAGCTGAAGAGATCCTTATATTGACTGAAAAAATTTCCTCAACAGTGGAATAGGAGATTCGACAAGTTCATGGCATACATAAGTTTCATTAGAAGTTAGTTCGACCACTGTGTTTACTTCATATTTTGACCTGATAATTCATCTGTTATTTTGTTGCTTTATGTGGATGATATTTTAATAGCAAGAAACAATGTCGAAGATGTAATGAGGGTGAAGGTTGAACTCAATAAGGAGTTTGATATGAAGGATCTGGAAGCTGTGTCTAGGATTCTTGGGATTGACATCCGAAGAGATAGAAAGCAGTCAAATCTATGCTTATCTCAAGAGGCAAACCTACGAAAGATTCTTGAAAAGTTTGGTATGTTGAATTCTTGGCCTGTTGTGACTCCGACAAACCCTTAATTTAAGTTGAGCATAGATTAGTGTCCCAATACTGATGTCGAAAGAGTTTTTATGAATAGCATTCCATATGCTAATATAGTGGGTTTTTTGATGTATGTTATGGTTTGTACTAGAACCGACATAGTATATGCAGTAAGTCTTGTAAGCAGGTACATGGCGAATCCTGGAAAGGCTCACTGAAAAGCATTGAAATGGATTCTAAGGTACATAAATGGGTCTCTGAATATAGTCCTAATTTATGGTGGAGCCTTGGGTGAAGATATTAAAGCATAAATCGAAGGATATGTAGACTCTGATTATGCAGGGTGTATGGATTCCAGAAAATCTATTTTTGTATATGTGTTCACTATGTTTGGAACAACAATAAGTTTGAAAGAAACCTTTCGGAAGGTTGTTGCCTTATCAACCACTGAAGCAAAATATATTATCCTAACTGAAGATGTGAAGGAAGAATTATGGCTTGAAGGTTTTGCAAAGGAGCTGAAACTTCAAGGTCGAGTTGTCACTGTTAAATGTAATAGTCAAAGTGCAAAACATATGTCGAATAATTCAGCCTATTGTGAGTAACCAAGCACATTGATATGAGAATTCATTTTTTCAAAGGGCTAATCGAGCATGGAGAAGTACAAGTGCTGAAGTTTTCAAAAGATTATAATGTTGCTGATATGATCACCAAGACATTGCCTAGTTGCAAGTTTTTCCACTGTATGTAGTTGATAAAGCTGCATGAAGAAAACTAGTTTGTTTCTTGATGTTATAGAGTTAGATCCAAGGTGGATATTTGTGAGATATTGGATCGAACTCTAGTTTAGCATGTTGTCGAAGTCTTCTTACATGCTAGTTGTCGAAGACCTACATGTTGTAGTCGAATTGTGTTCTAGTATGTAGTTGTCGAATTGGGCCTTGTGTTAATGATCTAATTGTTTAAGTTAGCTTATACCCTAAGTTAGTTTGTAATGAGTAATTATTAAAAATCCCATTAGTTTAATATGTTAGGTTTTATTGTAAATAGCATACTAGTCTCTCATCTTAAGTATGATGTAGCAAATCCTAATTAGGGTGAAAGAGTTATTTGTTATTTTTAAGTACTTGTAATCTGTTTTATAGAGAAAGTAAAGAATTACAGTTATAACTAATCCTTATTTTTCTCCTTATTTTTCCTTAACCCTAACCCTTGTGTGTTTCTTGATCATAAAGAAATCGAGTATATTTTGTTTGAAGGCATCCTAATTCACAAAAAAATTATGCTGTGAGTCTGGAGAAGATGCCTTCAACAAAGTATGAGACTGAAAAGTTCACCGGAGTGAACGACTTCAGTCTGTGGCGCTTGAAGATGAAAGCCTAACTAGTTCAACAGGGTTTTTTGGAATAGTTGAAGGGAGAGGCAGTCATGGACGTTGCGTTAATGGAAAAGAAAAGACGACCATGATAGAGAAAGCCCACAGTGCAATATTATTGACCCTTAGTGATAAGGTTCTTCGACAGGTATCAAAGGAGACTACGACATCGGGGTTATGGCTGAAACTTGAAAGTTTGTACATGACCAAATCTCTGGTGAATCGACTACACCTGAAGCAAGCTTTGTATTCATTCAAGATGAGTGAAGACAAAGTGTTGGCTGAGCAGTTGGATATGTTAAACAAGCTGATTCTTGATCTTGAAAATATTGATGTGAAGATCGATGATGAAGATCAAGCACTGTTGTTGTTGTATGCTTTGCCTTGAACACATGCTCACTTTAAAGAAACTCTCCTGAATGGAAGGGAGTCTCTGAGCTTTGAAGAAGCTCAATCAGCCTTGTATTCTAAGGACCTGAATGAATGAAAAGAGCATAAACCTTCGACGGTGGGTGAAGGTTTGATCGCTAAGGGATAATTCTTACGAAAAAATGGTAAGTTCAACAAGAATAAAGGTATAAGTCATCAGAAGTCTTATAGTGGCGAGGCATATGGTATTCGACGCTATCACTGTAAGAAGGATGGTCACACAAGAAAAGCATGCCCTAAACGCTTGAAAGATCATGGAGGTAAAGATAATGGCAACATAACCATTATTCAAGATGACTTTGAATCATCTGATGTTCTTGTGGTTTCAAGCGGCGACTCAAGAAACGAGTGGATTATGGACTCATGCTGCACTTGGCACATGATTCCAAATAGATAATTGTTCGAGGAGCTATGTGATCAAGATGGTGGATCAGTGATGCTGGGAAACAACAAATCTTGCAAAATTACAGGTATTGGATCTGTGAGATTCAAGCTGGATGATGAGTCAATAAGGTTATTGATTGAAGTCAGATATGTACCTGATTTGAAGAGAAATTTGATTTATTTTGGTGAATTTGATAGGAAGAGATATGTTTTACAAGGAGAGAAAAGTATCCTAAGAGTCATGAAGGGGTCGAAGAAAGTCTTGGGAGGCGTGAAGAAACCAAAATTGTATACCCTTGAGGCTGAAGTTGTAAGTGGTTTGAAAAATGTTGCATCCATGAAACAGTTATCGAAAATAGAAATTTGTGACATGAGATTGGGCCATGTCAATGAAAGGGGTTTGATCAAATTAGGGAAACAAAATCTGCTTGGAGGAGACAAAGTCGAAAACTGAATTTTTTTGAACCTTGTGTACTTGGAAAATCTTGCAGAGTGAAGTTCAACAAAGGCAAAAAAAGAACTCATGGATCCCTTAATTACATCCATGCTAATCTTTGGGAGCCTGGAAGGTTTCCATCACATTCAGGAGCAACATATTTTCTATCCATAGTTGATGATTGTTCCAGGAAGTTATGGGTATTTATCAAAAAGACTAAGGATGAAACTTTTTAGAATTTCAAAGGTTGGAAGACTCTAGCCGAAAATCAGACTGGCAGAAAGGTCAAGAGGTTGAGAACCGACAATGGCCTTGAATTTTGCAATGAGGCATTTGACAATTTTTGTGTTGCCTCAGGTATTGCAAGGCACAAAACCACTGCAGGTACTCCACAACAAAATAGTTTGGCGGAAAGGTTTAATCGAACTATTTTGGAAAGAGTTAGATGTATGTTGACTAGTGTTGGGTTAAAGAATGTGTTTTAGGCTGAGGCTATTTCAACAACATATATGATAAACAAATGTCCTTCGACCACGTTAGATATGAAGACACCTAAAGTAGTTTGGTCAAGACATCCACCTAGTCTTGACAGACTGAGTGTATTTATCTGCATGGCCTATCCTCAAATTAGGCAATGCAAGGTCAAATCTAAAGGTCTGAAATGCATGTTCATGGGATACCATAAATGAGTAAAAGTATATACGCTATGGTTCCTAGAGCCAGGTTACAAGAGGTGTATCACCAGTCGAGATGTAGTTTTTAATGAAGTTGAGCTGGCTTTCAAGAAAACTGATGATGCTGATGAAGAGCTAGAACAAGGAGAGATTCATGTTGAGGTGGAGCATGTTGATGCTGAATTGCGTACCGCAGATGAAGTCGAAGAAGAAGCATAAGCTGTTGTAGAAGATGAGGAGACTGATAATGACTACCTGCTACCAAGAGACGGGTTGAGGAGAGTCATCAAGCCACCTCAGAGATTTGGGTATGCAGATCTTATAGCATATGCGTTAATCTCTGCAAGTGAGGTTCTCGACGAAGAACCTAGAGACTATAAGGAAGTTTTGAGGAGTCAAAAGAAGACTTAATGGATGAAGCCCAAGGATGATGAGATGAAATCTCTTCATGATAACAACATCTGGGAACTGATCACAAAACCTACTAGAGCCAGGTTAGTCAGCTATAAATGGATTTTCAAAGGTAAGGAAGGAATCGAAGGAGTGGCGTCAAAAAGATACAAGGCAAGATTGATTGCTAGGGGTTTCACTCAGAAAGAAGGTTTCGACTTTAATGATGTGTTCTCTCCTGTTTTGAAGAACATATCCATTTTAATTTTGCTTGCCACGGTGGCACACTTCGACCTTGAACTAGAACAGATGGATGTGAAGAGTGCGTTCTTGTATGGTGACCTAGATGAAATAATCCTGATGAGGCAACCTGAAGAGCATTTTGAAAAGGGGAAAATAGGTTATGTGTGCAAGCTGAAGAGATCCTTATATGGACTGAAACAGTCTCCTCGATAGTAAAATAGGAGATTCGACAAGTTCATGGAACACATAAGTCTCATTAGAAGTTAGTTCGACCATTGTGTTTACTTCAGATTTTGACCTGGTAATTCATTTGTTATTTTGTTACTCTATGTGGATGATATTCTAATAGCAAGCAATAACGTCAAAGATGTAATAAGGGTGAAGGCTGAACTCAATAAGGAGTTCGACATGAAGGATCTGGGAGCTACGTCCAGGATTTTTGGGATTGACATCCGAAAATATAGAAAGCAATCAAAATTATTCTTATCTCAAGAGGCATACCTACGAAAGATTCTCGAAAAGTTTGGTATGTCGAATTCAAAGCTTATTGTGACTCTGACAAACCCTTAATTCAAGTTGATGTCGAAAGAGCTTATATGAATAACATTCCATATGCTAATATAGTGAGTTCTTTGATGTATGATATGGTTTGTACTAGACCTGACATAGTATATGCAGTAAGTCTTGTAAGCAGGTACATGGAGAATCTTGGAAAGGATCACTGGAAAGCATTGAAGTGGATTCTAAGGTACATAAATGGGTAACTGAATAGAGTCCTAATTTATGGTGGAGCCTTGGGTGAAGATAGTAAAGCAGAAATTGAAGGATATGTCGACTCTGATTATGCAGGGTGTATGGATTCCAGAAAATCTA
Organism: Lathyrus sativus; assembly: GCA_963859935.3. NCBI lineage: Eukaryota > Viridiplantae > Streptophyta > Magnoliopsida > Fabales > Fabaceae > Lathyrus > Lathyrus sativus. Next base: position 483,506,230 of record OZ012741.1, on the reverse strand, counting down.
TTTCTAGATATATGTTCACTATGTTTGGAACAACAATCAGTTTGAAAGCAACCTTTTAGAAGGATGTTTCCTTATCAACCACTGAAGTAGAATATATTGCCCTAACTAAAGATGTGAAGGAGGCATTGTGGCTTGAAGATTTTGCAAAGGAGCTGAAACTTCAAGGTCGAGTTGTTAATGTTAAATGTGATAGTCAAAGTGCAATACACCTGTAGAAGAATTCAGCCTATCACGAGTGAACCAAGCACATTGATGTGAGACTGCATTTTGTAAAAGGGGTAATCGAGCATGGAGAAGTCCAAGTGCTAAAGTTTTTGACAGATCATAATGCTGCTGCTATGATCACCAAGACATTTCCTAGTTACAATTTTTTCCACTATATGCAGATAATAAAGCTGCATGAAGAATTCTAGTTGGAGATTTGTTACAAGTACTCTAGTTGAAGAATTTTTTCCACTATATCACTAGTTTTTTTTGATGTTATAGAGTTAGATCTAAGGTGGAGATTTGTGAGATATTGGATCAAACTCTAGTTTAGCATGTCGTCGAAGTATACTCACATACTAGTTATCGAAGACCTACATGTTGTAGTCGAATTATGTTCTAGTATGTAGTTGTTAAATTGGGCCTTATGTTAAGGATTCAATTGTTTAAGTTAGCTTATACCCTAAGTTATCTTGTAATGGGTTATTGTTAAAAAGCCCATTATTTTAGTATGTTAGGTTTTATTATAAATATTATACTAGTCTCTCATGTTAAGTGTGGTGTGGAAAATCCTGATTAGGGTGAGAGGGTTATTTGTTATTGTTGAGTACTTGTAATATGCTTTATAGAGAAAGTAAAGAATGACAGTTATAACCAACCCTTGTTGTTCTTATTATTTTTTCTTAACCCTAACCCTTGTGTGTTTCTTGATCATATAGAAATCGAGTATATTTTTTTTAAGGTATTCTAATTCACAACAACTTCTATCCTTGTTTGAAACTCGAGAGCCAATGCTTAAAGCATATTCAGATGCCACCGTGGTTATTGGAATGCTCAATATATCATAAGTCATTTGTTGCGGTTAGAATATGATATCAAATTATTAATTAATTTGAATCGCGTCTTTAGTTCACAACCGCTCTTTGATTTATCCGAAGGAAAAGGTCAAAAGAGGAAAACCTATTTTTGCATCGTAAAGACAATGCGGGGAGAGATCTAGGTAAGGGGTTGGTTAAGCTCAGGGAAGGTACTAGCACCCTAAACTTCTGTAGTACTCTACAGGAACCTTTTGTTTATTGTATGCTTTTTTTTATTTTATTATCTGCTTTAATATATATTGAGCTAAGGGATAGAGTGACCTAAAGACCTAAGGGTTATTCCTAAGTTTACTCGGCAAGACGTTGCATCTTGTGCCTACGTATCCTGGATAGGGAATGAAATCAGAGTAATCGTAGTTCGCCTCGAAAGGGAGGTTAGAAACTTCTTGGCTGTGGTCAAGGTTTCAAAGGGAGTAAATGTATCTTAAGGACACACTTACGTGGAGTCTTGAAACTCCTATTTCTATGTTGAAAAGTTGAATTAAAATTAGGGTTGAAATTAGGGATTCCACGGCGGGAAACCCTAAAGCAGAGTACGGCGACTCTTTGACCTAAAGCTAGGGTAAATGGTATTTTCGTCCACGGCGGGACACCTAGGCTATTAGGGTTTAGAAGCTGTTGAAACTGGGGTTATTGACTCGGCGGTCAAACGGCTAAACCTAATTCCTTCGGAGGGAAAATAACGGTAAAACATGCAAACATGGCAAGATATTATATGGCAGAAATTAAAATGCAGAAAGTAAAGAAAACGTCGCGAAGATCACTCGCGTAAATTACAAATCCCAAAAAAAAATAAAGATACAATAAAACCGCGACCATGGCCTCGCGTAAATTACATCCATGGAACAAAATAAATATGAATCGGAATCTATGTATAATCTAATGAGAGAAACAGAGAATATTAGTGAAAAGTTAGACAGAAATATGACAAACACAATTTATATTAAAAGAAACACGAAAATGCAATTTGGAATTTTTATTATTGTTTTGTTAATTTTTATATTTTGTTTTTATTAAAATTTTAGTCTTAATTTTAAAAGGTTTTAATTTTTAAATAAACAAAATTTTAGTTTTAACTTTTTATCTTTAGAAAGTTTTAGTCTTAATTTAAAAAGAAAAGTTTTAATTTTAATTTTTAAAAGAGAAAGTCTTAAATTAAAAAAAAACTCTAATCATAAGTTTTGTTTAAAAGAAGAAGTTTACATTAAAAAAACTCGTTAGTTTTACTTTAAAAGAATGTTAGTTTTAAAATTTTAAAGAAAGTTCTAATTTAAAAAAAAGTTTTAACCCTTTCTAACATGTTTTAATTTTTAATCTTTAAAACTTAATTTTAACATAAAAAAATGTTAATTTTAATACTTAAAAAAAAGAAAGAAGGTTTTAATTTTAGGAGTGGGTTAATTTTAAGTTAGTAAAAATGTTTTCACTTAACTATAAAAGTGTTTTAAACAAATTGCTAGTGGTTAGTGTTTTAATTAAGAAAAAGTTTTAAGTTTTTACTTACTGTAATTATAATCAAAAACTGGTTTTAGTTATAATTCACAAAAAGGGTATTTTTAGTTAGAATAAAAAAATGGTTTAAAAAATGAAATAGAGGTTTAATTATTTGGAAGAGGTTTTAATTGGGATAACAGAAAAGCTTACATTTCAGTTGCCGGTTGGTGATGCTTTCGCTTGTTCTTCGCCGGCAGCAACGGTTCTCGACGAACTTCTTTGGATCTCTTTTCCTCTTTCTCAAATGAAGGTGATGATGATGAGCTTCGAAGCTCTTCTGAACCTCCAAATCTTGACGGCATCCGTTTTTCTTTTTTGTCTCCTTTTTCCCCCTTTTCTCAAATGCAACTCATGTTTATATAGGTAACAAATTAGGGTTAACTCTAACCTAATGCCCACTTTAAGGCCCAACTTAAAAAATTAGTCAAAACTAAATAAAATTTAAACAAATTAAAACAAACTTAAAACCCTATTTATTTACTAAACATTAAAAATATTATAAAAAATATAAAATCTTTTTTTTTTATGAAAATAGAAAGGTTAGAATAAAAATAAAAGAAACAAAACAAAAAATGAAGAAGGTGAAATTCGAACTCTCAACCTCTCACACTCACAACTCCTTCATACGGTCCCTTGCCAATTGTGCCATTTTATTCATTCAAAATAAAGTGGCACTAGAAACTATGTAAAGGTAGGACAAATTTGGGGTGCAACATCATTCTTCCAAGATTGAGACATCTACGAATTTTTTTCTCCCAATAAGCCAAGATATCAAAACCAACCGATGGAGGTAACCTTTGCTCATCTAAATAAGAATCAGGTTCATATTTTTCAGGATCGTTACTTGCTTGACTTTCATGCTCTTCAAATTTCTACAAAGTATACATATAAACAATGATGAAAATTTAATGAAGATGCCAAAGCATACATTCAAATTCATAGGGTATTTTCACTGGGCGCCTTTCTAAATTCCATTTTTATCATTGTTATTTTTTATTTGTATTTACCTCGGCTACATGGTCCAACTGAGAGGTAATATATTTTGCATTAATCAACTTCAAAATACTATTTTCAAAATCTTATTTTTATTTTTTATTTGATTAGTTCAAACCCCTTGGTTATACAAAAAAAAGGAATTTATATATATTTTAATTGAACTTCCAAAATATGGCGCTATTGCGTTTTTTAAATATATTTTACATGTTTAATTAATATTGTCACGTTAGATTTTATATAAAACCGACGTGACACATATATTGCATGAAATACTTCAGACTACAATTTAGTTAGTTTCTAACTTTTCATTTACCTATCAATGCTCAAACGTCATTTCGTCACCCTCATTTCGCAAAAAAAAAACTAGGCGATTTTCAAGCTGATATTCATCAAAAATCATCCAACAGATATTCATTAAACGCCATTTTGCAATAGGTTTGTTCTTCATTATAACGAGTTATATATCACTTTGTTTTTCATTGGTCATTTTGTCTAGGGTTTTACGTTAGTTTGTCTTTTGATAATTTTGCTTCTATGATTTTCCATTTGTTTTTATTGAAAAGATAGTTAGTATAGTTTCTCTTGATCATTTTGAGGTTTACTTAGATAATCATTTCGTCAACATATATCATTTTTCAACAGGTTTGTTATTCACTGAAATAAGTTATATATTTCGACAGGGCTTATAGTGAATATGCTGACGATTTTAAGGGTTACATTGTGTTACAAGGTAGAAGTAAAGTGAGCTTTTGATAGATAGTTGGCAAGGTGTTGGAAATGACTTGAAAGACACCATATGAGACTATTGAGGTATTTTATGATTTGTTCGCAAGTATATATGATCATTTTTTAATACTAATAACATCTCTATTGTGTAAACATAAGAAGTGTTCATCGTTAGTTCAGATGATAATATTGTAAAAAAGAAGATGCTTACATATTTTGGTGAGTGTTGGAGATGCTTTAAGACACAACTCACACATGATTATATTAAACATGGAGAAGATAAAAAATATCCTCCATGCGATGTGTATTTATTTATTGATCAAGATGTTTGAGAGATATTTGTAGAGTCTCATACCATTCCTTCCTTCTTGGCAAAAAGTCAAAATGGAAAGGAAAATTGAGCTAGAAATATATATCCCTATAGATTATCTTCTAGAGTATATTAGAAACTTGAAAATAAGATGATGGAAGAAAAAAGAAAACAAAGGGAGGAAGAAATGAGAGGTTTTATAAGTCTTGATCGTACTACCTCTCCACCATCACGCCACGGGAAATGGAAGAGGGCACGCCAAAGATAAGACGGCGAGTTCACATCAGATGCTACGCATGAAGTGGCTCAAAGGATTGTAGAATGATCTAGTTGAAAAACTTAAGTTTTCCTCTTCACTTCAAAAGATAATCATGACATCTTGATAGAAGCGATTGGAACCGAGGAGCCTCCTAGGCGTGCTCGTGGTCTTGGAAGAGACATTGACTTAAAGGAATATTCTGGACCATTTAAATCATCTAGAGGGAAAACCCTTAAGAGGGAGATTAAAGAGATTGTTATTGTTGAGTTGGAAAAGGAAAGGGAGAAGTATGATAGGAAGTTGGAGAAGGAGAGGAAGAGGTGGAGGGAGGAGCAGGATAGCAAGTTGGAGAAGGATAGGAAGAAGTTTAAAGAAGAGAAGAAGAGGTGGAGGGAGGAGTAGGATAGGATATTCGAGGAGGAGAGGGAGAGGTTATTTCAGACAGTGCAAGAGAGTGTTCAGAAGGAGCAGGAGGAGCGAGAGAGGATGAGTGAGGAGAATGTGTCTGAGAAGTGTACTCGTGACGTGCTTGAGGTATACGTTGCATGTAGTTTTTATTATTCTTTTCGTATTTTAATTTTGGATGGTATTTATGTTGTTTTTATGATGTAGAAATTGTATTCGTTGGATCTATTAAGCTACAAAAACTCAAATATTTTAGAAATTTAAGAAAATCAAGTTCAGAAAGTTACAGGTGGTGCAAGTGCAAAAGAAAGTTTTTCTGCCAACCAGGAGAGTATTGAACCCACACTATCAAAAGCAGATAACATTGAGAGGCTAGGAATAATCATTAACAGTATTCCAGACCCATGCATTGGTATTATATTAGGTAATGATCCAGCTCATTTATTTGTACTTTCTAGGATTTTTGTCGATGAATTTTTGTCGGGAAATGTATACCTAGACAATTTCGTATTATAAATTTAGTCCTTGTAAGTATAGTTTTTATGTTGATCTCTATTTATTTTCATATGTTCTTCTACATTGTTGTTAATTATGATGCCTTAAAACAAAATATACTCGGTTTCTTTATGATCAAGAAACACACAAGGGTTAGGGTTAAGGAAAAACAAAGAGAACAACAAGTATTGGTTATAACTGATATTCTTTACTTTCTCTATAAAACAAATGACAAGTACTCAAGAATAAAAAATAACCATCTTACCTTAATTAGGTCTTGTCACACCACACCTAAGATGAGAGACTAGTATGCTATTTATAATAAAACCTAACATACTAAACTAATGGGCTTTTTAACAATTACTCATTACAAGCTAACTTAGGGTACAAGCTAACCTAAACAATTGGATCCTTCACACAAGGCCCAATTTGAAAACTACATACAATAACATAGTTCGACTACAGTATGTAGGTCTTCGACAACAACATGTGAGAAAACTTCGACAACATGCTAACTAGAGTTCGATCCAGTATCTCACAAATCTCCACCTTGGATCTAACTTTACCATCAAGAAACAAACTAGCTTTCTTCATGCAGCATTATCAACTGCATACAGTGGAAAAACTTGCAACTAGGCAATGTCTTGGTGATCATATCAGCACCAACGTGATTTGTTGAAACCTTCAACACTTGGACTCCTCCACGTTCGATTACCCCTCTGACGAAATGCAGCCTCACATAGATGTGGTTGGTTCGATCATGATAGGCTAAATTCTTCGATAGGTGTATTGCACTTTGACTATCACATTTAATAGTGACAACTCGACCTTGAAGTTTCAGCTCCTTTACAAAACCTTCAAGCTAAAATGCTTCCTTCACAACATCATTTAGGGCGATACATTCCTCTTCAGTGGTTGATAAGGCAACAACCTTCTAAAGTATTGCTTTCTGTCGCAACTGCGAAAAATAAATTGTAGAAACTAACATAAGAGTCGCCACCGAACGTTATTTATCCCAAAGAGAAGGAAAGGAAACGATTAAAGAAAACCTAAAAGAAAGAAGAAGACAAGGTCATCACAACCAAATCTTGGGTTCGGGAGTCGGTTACACAAGGGGAAGGTATGAGCACCCCTCACGTCTGTTGTACTCAACGGGATCCACGCTTGTTGTCTAATCAAAAGGCGTGTTATCTAAAAGCTACTGCTAAACGGGGAAGGGAAAATAAAAAAAGACTCGATAGGACATCTCCATCCTATGCCTACATATTCCCTCGTGCAATGGAAAAGTCAGAGTCAACGTAGTTCGGGAAACTATGGGTGATGAGGGGAAGGTTGCTCGCCATGACATCATTGTCTTATACCTACGTATCCTCATCTGGTATGAGAAATTAGAGAAGACGTAGTTCAGGAAACTAAACCACTTAGTTGGTTAAGTGTTTTTTATGAGTGATGTCAAGTTTCCATTCCAAAAGTTAGGGTCGATGCCTGTTTGCGGTAGAACGGAAAAGTAACATACTCTTTTTTGAAAATGATTTTGAAACAATCCCGAAGGATAAAAAGGTTTGAATTTTGTTTGTGCGTTTTAATGAAGTGAATTGAATTTGCTGGAGATTCATGTTGCACTAAAGTCTATGATATATGAGCGAATGCGTCACATATCGCCTAAAGGGCATACACTAAACACTATAGACAAGTGAGGAGAAACCCCCCACTAATCATTTCCCATATACTTAAGGCTCGTGGCGCACAACGTTCATCGTCTTTATTAAGTGTCGTAGAATTGTTTGAGATGAGAAGAGAGGACTAAAAAAAACACTAAAGGGAGCTGAAAACCCTAATGTTATCATACAAAATGGTCCTAAGGTTAGGATGGAAAGGAAGTCTACCTAATGTTATCATACAAATGATGAACCTAAAGTTGAGGTCAAAGAAGGGACAATCCTAATTGTTATCATGCAAAGGATTGAAAGTCTAATGTCTCTGCTACTCCTGTCTTAATCAGAAGTTAAAAGGGGACTAGGAATCCTAAGGGGTCATGATTCAAATCAATCACAAATTAAAAAGAAGATGGCACTTAAATAAGTCTCAGAGAAAGATAGAAGATGAAGAGGAAAGTAGGAGAGGGAGGAAGATACAATAAAAAAGAACAAGCATGAAAGTTCAAATGACAAAGGAGTATGAAACACACGCAATCTCATATAAGGTGAGCAGTTACATCATTTTAAGAATATAAAGAGTAATCACAATATCAAACCAAAACAAAATATTTGAAAACCAAAATACAATGGCAAAACAAAGTGCCCTCACACATCCAAATGACCTAAACAACTTACAAGAAGCATCATCAATCACAAAGAAAAGTGAAATGAAGTCAAATGAGATAAGAAACATGATAGGACAACAACAATATCACATACTGAAGTTATGCCAATGATTAAAGAGAGAGCACAAATAATCAAGTCATACATCTCATTCATAAACAAATTACAAACCAAACAAAAAATGAGCATGCAAAAGATAACCCTGAAGGAAAAGACATGTTATTATGGCATGAAATCAACATGAAGCCACAACATAAACATGACCAAAAAGTTAACATCTATCCATGAACATATTAAAGAGATCACACAAGTTGAATTCAAAACAAACCTCAAGAAAGAATCATACATCAAAATCATCCACAAAAGAAAAGGAACATCAAGCAAGCACATAAGTCTCAAATGACTTGAGAAATATCAGAATACCATCCAAAATTGATTAAAACAAGTTTACATAATTTGCATCTTAAAACTAATTAAAAACTAATTAAAAAGTTCAAATAAAACCTATAAAAGGATAGAAATTAGTTAAAACACAAATAAAAAACCAAGAAAATCATCATAGGTCAGAGACCATCATAGGATCATATACTATTTTTCTCACAATAATTTAAAATTCTTAAAAATAATTTTAAACTAATTAAAATCAAGCAAATAATCCAAAAATTCATGAAAAATAGCAAAACCTGAAATAAAAAACAAAGAAAATCACCATAGGTCAAATACCATCATAGATCACATGATATTTTTCTCATAATTTTAAAAGGCCTAAAAGTAATAATAAACCAATTAAAATTAACCTAAACAAACAAAAATCAAGAAAAATAGCAAAAAGAAAAATAAAAATGTACATATATAAGAATCAAAAAGAGAAAAATAAAAGGAAATTTTAGAAAATATTTTTGGTAATTTTCTATGAATTTCTAAAAAAAAAATGAATTTAAAACAAATTTTGAAAAAGAAAATAAAATAGAAAAACTGTGGCGTGTTGGATCCCCTTCATTAAATGACGTGGCTGATCTAATGACATAAGAGTGTGCATCTATGGTGGATCTGAGTCAAACTTGTCACATCCAGCCATTAAATGTCAAAAGCACAAGATTAAAAGAAGTGGCAAGCTGGACGATCATATGATGCCAGCTCATCATCTTCAACCTCCAGCCATATGAAATCAACAGAGATTTGTAGAACTTTGTGGTTTCATCAAACCATAACCATTGGTGCTCATAGTGGTATCATTTGATGCGTATTTTTAAGACGATCTCAGCCATATCATCGCGCCAAATTCTTTTACACACAACTCACTCGATTTGGAAAAAACCAGATGGAAAACAAAACACAGATTTGAAAATAAACATGCTAAACTCAACAACAACTAAAATCTAACAATCCTAACAATATCAGTGCATCAAGGACTACATCTTAGCAACAAATTTGAGGCAAAACGATTGAGAATTGTACCTCTTGAAGCTCAACTCTGAAGCTTTGAAAATGGAGTCACCAAGCTTGATTCAGGCCATGATCCTTCAAGTTCTTGAGCTGGTTAACTTCACTAAATGTAGGTGAAGCTAACTGAGAGGAGATTTTGAATGATTAGGGTGTGGAAATGAAGAAACAAATTTCAAGCTTAAGAGTTCAAATGGGATCTCAGCAGGTTGATTCTGGATATCAAAGCTTGTGGAAATGGGTGGAATCAAGTCCTTATTTATAAAAGAGAAGTTTGGAATGCTGAGGGAGGGTGAATTATGCAATTTGAGGTGAATTCATGCACACCTGTGTCATGAGAAAAGTGTGACTTGCAGCATGCCAAAACTCATCAAAAACCTGCGTTTCAATGCTCTAATTAACCCATGCAAGTTTGTTAACCATGTTTAGATTGAATTCATGCCTTAATTTTATGGTTAGAGGCCATATTGATCCAATTCAATTCTGACTTTAACAACCAACTCAGTTTTAAAATTCAAATTTCGCAGCCATGGCTCTTCCAATGTAGGATGCTTTATGAACTGATTTCTCTTGCATTAGATAGAGGAAGATGCAAGCTTTGTAGTGTGAAAAGAAAGTATTAATTTGGCAATCTGAGCTGAGAGATATAGATCTTCAAAGTAGCTTGCATCAAAGGGTTCAAATTCACAAAACACTTAGAAAAAATTTCAAGTCTTTTTAAGGACCAAGAATGACCTATAATGTTTTGACAAAATCCAAGGTCTTCCATAAGTTTTTGGAACTTTCATGCTGAATCAAAGTTATAGAGGACATCTTCAAGTTCATTTAAAAATAAGAATGGGCTTCAAATAATGAAAATTGACCAAGTTATGACCTTTGAAAGTTGGCAACAAAATCTCTTCAAAACTCAAAATGACCTATAATATCTCCATACTTTTGAGGACTTTCTAAGCACAATTGGAAATTTCTCTACAAATAAAGTTTGTTGGGGATGATTAAAAGAGTTCATTAGAAAAAGAACCACCAAAAAATGTTAAACATTGAAGGAGTTATACCCATTTGACCATATCATACACAATTTTCTAAATTAGGTCAAACACCTTGAACCAACTTTGAATCTCTTGAACATTTCTTGCAAATTAAGACATGGTGAGTCAAATATGACCTTGAAATGATGTTGTATTGAATCAAACTTGATGATGAGGGTCCCTTGGGGCTTGAGAATTCCACAAAGTCATACAGAAAACCTTGGTTGAGGTTGAAGAATCATGTTCTTCTTCTTGAGAATCAAACCATGATACCTTGATCCCTTGTCTAGAACTATATTATGCATAAATGAATATGAAAATGAAATGAAACATAAGCCAAGATATAAGAGAAAAGGATGGGCAAATTTTAGGGTGCTACAGCTGTCCCTATTCAAGCAACTTGAACCCGAAGGGATGATAACAATGGCTTTCAAACCTTCTAGGTACAGGGAGGTTGAATACCAAAAGAACCCAGAAATTTGCAACTTGTGGGAGCGTACATAGTACAAAGATTTCTAGCCGAAGGTGGACTTAAAAGGTAGCGGGTACCAACCAAAAGTTGGGATAACTGAAGGATAAAAGATACCAACCAAAATTTGGGACAAAAGGCTACTAACCAAAAGTTAGGATCACCAGAGAGTAACAACCAAAAGTTGTGAGAAAAAGACTACCAACCAAAGGTTGGGATCGTCATAAAGATTACCATCCAAAGTTTAGGATGAAGGCTACTAACCAAAAGTTAGTATCGCCAGAAAGTAATACTACCAACCAAAAGTTAGAATCGTCAACAAAAAAACAAAAGCTGCCAACCAAAGTTGGAATCACCAGGACGCCGATCGAAGGCGATCTTACTACAACGAAGACTACCAACCAAAAGTTGGGATAACGACTCCACATGAGAAATAATAGAGGACTACCAACCAAAAGTTGGGATAACATCCAAGAAACAATCGACTACCAACCAAAAGTTGGGATAAAATCCAAGAAACAACGGACTACCAATCAAAAGTTGGGATAACATCCAAAAAACAATGGACTACCAACCAAAAGTTGGGATAACATCCAAGAAGCAATGGACTACCAACCAAAAGTTGGGATAACATCCAAGAAACAACAGATTACCAACCAAAAGTTGGGATAACATCCAAAAAACAACGGACTACCAACCAAAAGTTGGGATAACATCCAAGAAACAACGGACTACCAACCAAAAGCTGGGATAACATCCAAGAAACAACAGACTACCAACCATAAATTGGGATAACATCCAACAAACAACGGATTACCAACCAAGAGTTGGGATGACATACGGGATAGGCAGGGTGTATGGATTCTAGAAAATCTATTTCTGGATATTGTTCACTATGTTTGGAACAACAATTAGTTGGAAAGCAACCTTTCAGAAGGTTGTTGCCTTATCAACCACTAAAGCAGAATATATTGCCTTAACTGAAGATGTGAAGGAAGTATTGTAGCTTGAAGGCTTTGCAAAGGAGCTGAGACTTCAAGGTCGAGTTTTCACTGTTAAATGTGATAGTCAAAGTGCAATACACCTGTCGAAGAATTCAGCCTATCATGAGCGAACCAAGCACATTAATGTGAGACTGGATTTTGTTAGAGGGGTAATCGAGTGTGGAGAAGTCCAAGTGCTAAAGTTTTCGACAGACCATAATGCTGCTGATATGATCACCAATACATTGCCCAGTTGCATGTTTTTCCACCGTATGCAATTGATAAAGCTGCATGAAGAAAACTAGTTTGTTTCTTGATATTATAGAGTTATATCTAAGGTGGATATTTGTAAGGTATTGGATCGAAATCTAGTTTATCATGTCGTCAAAGTCTGCTCACATGCTAGTTGTCGAAGACCTACATGTTGTAGTCCAATTGTGTTCTAGTATGTAGTTGTCAAATTGGCGCTTGTGTTAAGGATACAATTGTTTAAGTTAGCTTATACCCTAAGTTAGCTTGTAATGGGTAATTGTTAAAAAGCCCATTATTTTAGTATGTTAGGTTTTATTATAAATAACATATTGGTCTCTCATCTTAAGCGTGGTGTGGCAAATCCTAATTAGGGTGAGAGGGTTATTTGTTATTCTTGAGTACTTGTAATCTATTTTATAGAGAAAGTAAAGAATAGAAGTTATAACCAATCCTTGTTGTTCTCCTTATTTTTCCTTAACCCTAACCCTTGCGTGTTTCTTGATCATATAGAAATCGAGTATATTTTGTTTTAAGGCATCCTAATTTACAACAACTTCTATACTTGTTTGAAACTCAAGAGCCAATGCTTAAAGCATATTCAGATGCCACCGTGGTTATTGGAACGCTCAATATATCATAAGTCATTCTTGCAAGATTGAGACATCTACGGATTTTTTTCTTCCAATAAGCCAAGATATCTAAACCAACCGATGGAGGCAACCTTTGCTCATCTAAATAAGAATCAAGTTTATATTTTTCAGTATTGTTACTTGATTTTCATGCTCTTCAAATTTCTACAAAGTATACATATAAACAATGATGAAAATTTAATGAAGATGCCAAAGTATACATTCAAATTCCTAAGGTATTTCTCACTTGGCGCCTTTCTAAATTACATTTTTATCATTGTTATTTTTTATTTATTTTTTATTAATATTTACCTCGGCTACATTGTCCAACTGAGAGGTAATATATTTTGCATTAATCAATTTCAAAATACTATTTTCAAAATACTATTTTCAAAATATTATTTTTATTTTTTATTTGATTTATTCAAACCCCTCGGTTATACAAAAAAAACCCAACTTTATATATATTTTAATTGAATTTCCAGAATATGGCGCTATTGTGTTTTTTATATTTTATATTTTTAATTGATATTGTCACGTTAGCTTTTATATAAAACCGACGTGACACATATATTGCATAAAATACTTCAGAATACAATTTAGTTAGTTTCTAACTTTTCATTTACCTATCAACGCTCAAACGTCATTTCGTCACCCTCATTTCGCAAAAAAAAAACTAGGCGATTTTCAAGTTGATATTCATCAAAACCCATCCAACAAATATTCATCAAACACCATTTTGCAATAGGTTTGTTCTTCATTGTAACGAGTTATATATCACTTTGTTTTTCACTGGTCATTTTGTCTAGGGTTTTACGTTAGTTTGTCTTTTGATAATTTTGCTTCAATGATTTTCCATTTGTTTTTATTGAAAAGTTAGTTAGTATAGTTTCTCTTGATCATTTTGATATTTACTTAAATAATCATTTCATCAACATATATCATTTTTCAACAGGTTTGTTCTTCACTGAAACAAGTTATATATCCCGATAGGGCTTATAGTGAACATGCTGACAATTTTAAGGGTTACTTTATGTTACAAGGTAGAAGTAAAGTGAGCTTTTGATAGATAGTTGGCAAGATGTTGGAAAGGACTTGAAATACGCCATATGAGAATGTTGAGGTATTTTATGATTTGTTTGCAAGTATATATGATCATTTTTTAAATACTAATAACATCTCTATTGTGTAAACATAAGAAGTGTTCATCGTTAGTTCAGATGATAATAATGTCAAAAAGAAGATGCTTACATATTTTGGTGAGCATTGGAGAGGCTTTAAGACACAACTCACACATGATTATATTAAACATGGATAAGATAAAGAAAATCCTCCATGCGATGTGTATTTATTTATTGATCAACATGTTTGGGAGATATTTGTAGAGTCTCATACCACTCCTACCTTCTTGGCAAAAAGTCAAAAAGGAAAGGAAAATTGAGCTAAAAATACATATCCCCATCAATTGTCTTGTAGAGGATATTAGAAACTTGAAAATAATATGATGGAATAAAAAAGAAAACAAAGGGAGGAAGAAATTAGAGGTTCTATAAGTCTTGATCATACCATATCTCCACCATCACGCCACGAGAAATGAAAGAGGGAACGTCAAAGATAAGACGATGAGTTCACATCAGATGCTACGCCTGAAGTGGCTCAAGGGATTGTAGAATGATCTGGTTGAAAAACTTATGATGGCCTCTTCACTTCAAAAGATCATCATGACATCTTGATAGAAGCGATTGGAACCGGTGAGCCTTCTAGGCATGCTTGTGGTCATGGAAGAGACATTGAATTCAATGAATATTTTAGACCGTCTGAACCATCTAGAGAGAAAACCCATAAGAGGGAGATTAAAGAGATTGTTGTTGTTGAGTTGTGTTGCGGTGAGAATCGTGATATCAAGCTATTGATTAACTTGAATCTTAATTCTTAAATTCACAACCGGACTTTAATTTATCCAAAAAGGAAAGGTTTAAAGAAAGAAAAACCTATAAAAATGCAAAGCAAAAAGCAAGGCTTAAAGCTAAGCAAAGAGATATCTAAAGGTTCGGGGGTTGGTTATTCCTAGGGTAGGTATTTCACATCCTAAACATCTATAGTACTCTACAGGAATCTCTTGTTAATATTTGTGTTATTCTAAAGTTTGCTTGCTAATGGAAAAGTGCTAGGGTAAAGATCTAAAGTATATACAAAGTTTTCTCGCGAAGACATCGCATCTCGTGCCTACGTATCCTGACGGGAATGGAATCTGAGCAACCGTAGTTCCCCTGGTTAGGGGTGAGGAACTCTTAACTATGGTCAAGGTTCCAAAGGGAAAGTAAATGTCTGAGGCGAGACACTTACATAGAGTGCGGCGACTCTAAACTAAATTTAAATTAGCAAAGAAGGGAACGTCCACGGCGGGATAAATAAATAGAGCACAGCGACTCCAAGTTCTATGGCAAAGGTACACAAAAGGAATGTCCACGGTGTTGCACCCCAAAATTTGACCAACCGGGTCTCGCATTTGGCTCGATGTTTCGACGCATAACCGCATTCGCATCTGCATATCGCATACATTGCATTTTGCATTGATATTGATTTTATCAGGGATCACAGCTCCCGTCTCGTATTTCAGGTGTTTTTGATCAGTAGAATCGATTGTTGGGATTTTTCGGTGCCCGTTTATTTTACCGATTATTTTTGTGTCGTTCGGTGCTCATTTTGTCCTTCTGGGAATTATGGTGATTTTTCTGGATTTTATAGGATTTTTTAGGATTTAATAGAATTTTTGATATTTTTAATTCTTTTTAAATCAATTTTTAGCATTTTATAGAATATAATAGATTTTAAATTCATTTTTAGGATTTAATAGGATTTTAAAAAGATTTAAATAATATAGAATAGTTTTGTTAATAGAAATTAATTGTTTTTAATTTTAGAGGTAGAATATAGACCTTTCATTAATAAATAGAGTTTTAATATAGATTTTTCCTTATTAAATAAATAGGTTTTATTCTTTTATTTTCCTTTTATTAGATATTAAATAGAATAATAGAAATTAGGGTTAATAGGAATTAGATGTTTTATTTTTAGATATAGCTTTTCTTTTATTAATAATGGAATTTAATTAGTGGGTTATTAGAGTTTTAATTAGAGTCAATTAGATTTATTAGGTTTAATTGAGTATTAGTTTAGTTGTTAGATTTTAATTCAATTCAGGTTTTTTTGAAGTTTTTAGTCATTTTTCGTTTTGGGCTTTTTCAGCCAAGGCCCAGTTATCATTTTTTGCAGTCCAATTCGTCCAAAAAAAGAGTCCAGCAAGGTCCAAATATGCCAGAATTCTCCAGCGTCCTCCAGAAGGGTCCAGAACCTTCCAGAAACGGTTCAATATAAAGGCTTCAGAGCGACACGTGTTGGGGGGAGGAGGACCCACTTCGCTGCATACACACACGCCACGTATCCCCTTCAGACTCCTCTCTCTCTGCCACATGCTCCCACGTGGAGGCCATGCGCTCCACTTCTCCACCACTGTCACCACGTGGTGACCATGCAGCGCCCCCACCGGAAGAACGCCACCGGCCGGTTTGCATGGCCGGCGGCAACCGTGACGTCGCCGGAACTCCCTCCAAGCCCAGATTCCGTTCATAATCTTCATCTTCTTCCTTCTCCGGCCACCAAAAAACCCAGATCCAACCAATGATTCATCATCTTCATGTGTTCATCAAAAAATCCAGAAATTACAGAAAGTACTTCCGATCTTCATCCTCAGAGAAACTCCAAGCATCATCGAACCATATGCAAGAGCTTCAACGAATTTCCAGAAAAGTTCATCAACATCATCAATTACCAGAATCATCATTCATCCATCACCGATTCTCCAGAAAACTCCATCAGAACGATGAACCTCGTCCTCATCTCCACGCATCAAGAACTCCAGAATTTCATCAGAGCGATGAACATCATCATCATCTGCATCCAAACGCTGTTTCCAGAAAATCCTCAACAAGAACATACAACGCCAGATTCGTCATCACCTTTCAAGATCTTGTTCTGGATCTTCAAGCAACATCACAAGAACTTCAAGAAAGTGAGCTTCAAACATTGTCCTTCCAGTTCCATCACCAGATCTTCGTCAGAGACGCAAGCACATCAACGATCTCTAATCGTCATCCATGAATGCGCGTCCTGGTTTTGTTAGGGATCTGAGCGTTCGTATCGTCATGAGTATTCTCTGGAGATTGTCAGAACTTGAATGATGAATCGCGAGAAAGAGAAAGGAAGATCAGGAGAATTCGAGGGAGGTTAAGAGAGTTGGTAGAGATTGAATGAAGCAGAGAAAGTCAGAGAGATTGAGAGAGAACGAGAATTGGAAGGGAAATGTTGAACGAGCAAGGAGGGAGAGGGTTGGTGAACCGTGGACGGTGGCGGCGGCGCTGAAGATGTGAGCTAGGGTTTCAGACCCTGAGATTGAGAGGAGGAAGAAGAGATTGGGCCAGGGCCCATTTCACTTTTTTTGGTACACGCCCCTCCGTTTTTGGGCAGTTCTGGGCCTGGGCCCCAATTTTCTGGCAACACCCCAGACCATCCCAACACACCCCCCTGCGTTTTCCTGAGAAGAATTGGGCTGGGCCCAAGCAATGCAGATTGTTTTTTTATTTTTATTTTGCTGTTATCCCCCTTATTGACCAGTTACACCCCCAGCCCCATTTTCGTGTATTTTTTTATTATTCCTTTTTTAAAGATTTGAAAAATATATTTGAAAAAGAAAAGTGAGAAAAAAAAAGATATTTGAAAAAATAGAAAAGAAAATATTAAAAGAAAAATTGAAAAAAGAATTTGGAGAAAAGAAGAAATATGTTTGAAAGAAAGAAAGAAGAATTTGAGAGAAATAAAAGAAAATATTGGAAAAAAATAGAGAAAAAAAATATGTAAAAAAATAGAGAAAATATTTTGAGAAAAAGAGAAAAATATGTTAAAGAGAAAAGGAGAAAAGAGAAAAAAATATTAAAGTGTCGATTTAATATTTTTAGAGTCCATTTTCTTTTAGAGTATTTTCATAGAGATTTTTTTTTTTTTCGACTTTTAGGGATAGAATTAGAGGCCCATTTGTTAGGGGGCTATTTTCATTCGACTTTTCAAGATAGAATAGGATAGCGTTTCCTAGGAGATTTATTTCAGTATGCAACCATTGTAATCATTTTTCAGAGATGAATAAAACGAGATTTGAGCTGTGGTCCGATAGTAGCCGAACTACAGCTGCTCTGATTCTTCGTACCAGACGAAGATATGTAGGCATAGGATGCGATATCCTAGCGAGCACACTAACGACTGACTTTTGTTCTCTCGCGGCTGTGCGATCGAGACTTTCCCGCTGACGATTAATTGAGTACCCTTTTTCTCTCTTGCCCGAGTGCATTTGAGACTCAGCCATAGTTGTGACCATAGGTTCCCGACCCTGTGAAACCAGTTGTTTTTCTCACTGCTGTGTGAGAATGGTTTGTTTAGCCGTAGTTAGTCTGAACTACGTAAAGCTCTGATCTTCCATCCGGTGGAAGTACGTAGGCACAAGACGCGAGGTCTTGGCGAGCCAATTTTCCCCGTAGTCTCGAACTACGTTGACTCTGACTTTCTCTCTTGAGAATACGTAGGCATAGAGTGCGACGCTCTATCGAGTCAATTCCCTTCCGTTTAGATTTAGCAGCCGTAGATAAGATTGTTTTGCATCCAGAAGACAACCCAAGCAAGCGTGGATCCCGTCGAGTACGACGGACGTGAGGGGTGCTAATACCTTCCCCTTGCGTAACCGACTCCCGAACCCAGGTTTTGGTTGCGATGACCATACCTTTTCCCCGTTTTTTGCGAGGTTTACTTCGAGCGTTTCCTTTCCCGCTCTGAGGGATAAATAACGCACGGTGGCGACTCTTCTGTCAGCCGGCGCCGATTTTCGCAGTAGCGACAGCTGGCGACTCTGCTGGGGACCCAACGTCCCCTGGCTGCTAAGGACTGCGATGGTTCTTATGCATGTGGGATCCAACGTCCCCTAGAGAGAGTCGATCCTAGCGCTTGTTTGCTTGTCTATTTTGGGGCTTATTTATCGATATTATCTGTTGCTGTTGGGGTGTTACGGGTATTCTATGATTGAGATAAGCCGGACCTGGGCTCGAGTATGAGTATACACCTAGATATAGTTGCGGAGAAGTAGTAGACGAACCTGTCTGCTGAGCAGGCGCAGTTCCCTACGAAAATTCGCACTCGGACGAGGTTCTCGCAGAGGTGCTCCTTTCCGGTCCTGAGGATCTGAGGGGAGTCCAGACGTGAGGATTGTCGACTCTGGGAACCGATCAATTGGAAGTCAGCTAAGTGAGGCCTCTTCATGAGACGACGATGCCACTCCTTCTGGGAATCGTATCATTCCTCATGAAAGTCTGTGACGCTGACGACCGCATAGGATGCCGTACCTTGTCAGATATAGGTCCACACCTGTGAGTGGGGGGTTTTTTGTGCAGGAAACTTGACTTCCAACCTACCCGTTATTCTGGTCTTCTTTTCAGAGAACGTCTCCGTCAGCAGCGCAGCAGTATTCAGATTTTGTGTGGGGGGCTGTGGTCCCATTGTTTGCTGCATTTTGCATAGCATATGCATATCAGTGTTGCATTGCATATCATCCTCCAGCTAGCCAGAGTTCTGATCCAGCCTTTGTTTCCTGAAGGTGATTACCCGGAGTTTTGAGCCGAGCAGCTGTTGATTGTCAGAAGACCTACCTAGGGTTTGAGTAGATTTGAGCAGAATCAAGTGTCGAAGTCAGCTGAAGATTATTGGTAGCCATGTCTGAAGGCAATTTCCAGTCTCCTAACACCTTGACAGGGTTCACTATGGCGTCCAACCCTCTGTATGATTCCATGGAAGATTCCCCGCAAGTGAACAACGTTGCTGCAGACCAAGTTGTACAGCCTTCTGTTGAGAACCGAGATCGACATGAGCAGTTTGTTGCCCAGAATGAGCGTCCTCCTCCTGTCAACAATCAAAGTGTTGCTTTCCCTGTGATGAATTACCGAAGAGATATTCCAGCAGCTGGTATGGTAGATCCAAGAGCCCTTGACGATGGTAGAAGAGTCCGAGTGTTGGAAGAGCAAATGAAAGCTTTGAAAGCCAAAGATGCTGTCAACCTGGATGCTGTAGGCATGTGTTTGGTTCCTGACCTGGTGTTGCCTTACAAGTTCAAAGTGCCGAAATTTGAGAAGTACACGGGAGATAGCTGTCCAAAGCTGCATTTGATGATGTTCTGTCGAAGAATGACTGCGTTTGTGCGAGATGACAAGTTGATGATCCATTGCTTTCAGGATAGTCTGACTGGGGCATCTTTGAGGTGGTATATGCAGTTAGAGAGGAATCAGATTCAGTCATGGATGGATTTAGCCAGCGCTTTTCTGAAGCAGTACGATTACAACCTAGACATTGCTCCTTATCGCATGCATTTGCAAGAGTTGTCTCAAGAGATCAATGAACCTATCAGGAGGTATGCTCAGAGATGGAGAGAATTTGCTGCTAGAGTGCGTCCACCGCTGTTAGACCATGAGCTGGCAAGCATGTTTGTGGATTCCCTACAATATCCGTACTTCAAAAGATTGCTCGGAGTTCCGGCAAGTTTCTCTGACGTGGTAGCATTAGGAGAACGCCTTGAGTACTCCATAAGAATGGGGAAAATTCAGATTACTTCATATGATCAAGCTGGTGAAACTGAATACCCTTGTGACTATCAGAGTGAAGAAGAAGTGGTGATCAACTCAGTCATGCCAAAGATTGAATATCCTCGAAGCGAATCAGTGAATTTTGTTGGTTCATCATCTTATCAGAGATCAGTACCTCCCGTGGCTTGTTATACTGAACAGACAGCCGTGCCTGGGGCACTCTATCAGGAATCTTATGTCGCTTCCATTGCAAATCAGCGAACTCATGGCCGAGGTTACCAGAATCAGCGTCAGAATCAGAACAGACCTCGTAACAACTTGGAACGAAGGAAAGGTCCTTTTCACCCAGTGCCGATGCCGTACAGCCAGTTGCTACCATCTTTGATCCAGAAGTCTTTAGTGGAGCCGAAAGCTCTTAAGCCAGTTCCAGAACCTTACCCTCCTGGGTACAATCCCCACGTTCAGTGTGGTTATCATGGTGGCTCTCCGGGGCATTCAACCGAAGATTGTAAAGCATTTCAGGCGAAGGTACAGCAGTTGATTGATCAGGATCGCATTTCCTTTCGAGAAGGTTTTCTGTTTGTTCATCCCTAACAGTTCAGCTGTCTAAGCTCATAGACTCAGAAGGGCGTTCCCCAGCAAAAGCCAGTGGTTCAGACAGGCAGGCGCCTCAGCATTGGCAATCCTCAGACCTTTACAGCATTCGCATTTGTAGTTTCTTTTCTGTTAGTTACTACCTGCTTTAAGCATTGTATGTTTGGAATGGTGATAATAAAGTGATTATGCATTTTTCTGAATTAATCATGTCGCTGTCGCTCATTTATTGCATTGCACTGACACTTGCATTTATTTCACTCTACTTTTTCGCTGTGACTAGCAAGGTTAGGAGGGAGGATGATGAAGCTGAAACTCATAACCAATGATTGTATGCTTTCAGATAAGACCGTACCGATGACGTACAAGGCATTGTTTCAAATTCCCCAAACACTGGAGATATAAGGAGTTAGTCCCTTGCCAACCACTTCGAGCCAGGAAGTAGAAGTTTTTTCGGACTTATAAACCCTCACATCTTAACCCGGGGCAGGGTAGTTGTCAGTTAGCTTGACCGAGCGTTCAAGTCTTACAGAGGAGTGTTGTCTTTCAAGAACCAATCAGTGTATACCTTTCAAGAGGTCAAATCTCACCAATCAGGAGTGAGACAGTTACAATCCTTTCGGAGCAATCAAGACAACCAGTGTCACACGACTTTGTTCCAAAAGAAAGAAAGAAAGAAAGCCCGCTAAGTAAGAAGAAAGAAAAGCTGGGAAAGCTAATACTTAGGCAAAAATCAGGGCATCCCGCTGGACTTCAAAAGAAATCGAAAAAAATCGAAAAGAACTCAAAAAGAGTCAGTCCAGGCAAAAGTTAGGGAATCAAAAGAATGAAAAAGAGGGATTAAAAAGAAAATTTTCCCCAGCAAATCACAAAGTCGTGTACACAGACACCGAAAGCGAAGAAGGAGTAACTATCACTCTAGAAGAAAAGCTTGTGAATTCCTTAACTGGGGTTCTTACCATTCAACATACTTCTCGAAGAGGCGAGCGCTTGTGCCAGGTTAACTGAACCTTAGGATCGGAGATCATCACGTAGACGGGGTGGGAACAAATCAAAATTTGAGCCAAATATCCTTTGTTTCACGAACCATGAACCCGACCACGATACAACCCTCAAAAGACCTAATTGAGGTAGGGTTAGTCTGAAGCGCATTACGATAAGGTTGAGTAACCTGACTCCTTCTTGACTTGCTAGTCATATCTTGTTGTATTTTCACTGACCACGTAAGCACTACGTTTGAACTTAGGTTCATTCGTCACTCTCAATCATATGCATGTAAATGAGTGACAGCTCAAAATTTTTCAAAATCTGCATAACCACTGCATTAAGATTACCATTCATGAACAGACAATTCTAAGTGCAGGTTAGTAGTTGGCATGAAAGAAATTCCAGCGGGAGTAATCAAATAGGACTGAGTAATCCAGCAGTCTGAACCAGAATGGTGTATGTTGTGAAGCTCGATGAATCAGGGGCATTATCTTCCAGTAAGTTCAGTATCAGTCAGTATGAGGACAAGTCCCGAAGCTCTAGTTGATCAGGGGCAGTTTGTTTGAGAAGCAGTTGATCAGAAGGAGTCTTCTCAAGACCTAATCAGGGGCAATTATGCAGAGCGTTGAGATTTGAAAGTAGATGCTTCCAATGGATAATCAGATCGGGTTGAGTCGCTAGAACGCTCATTCAGGGCAAGTCATCGCAGAGAATGTTGAAATCAACTGGGTTGTTAGGTGTTTAATTGGAGATTAAATTCTGTTGTTGTACAGATACCGGGGCAAATATTCTCGAAGTCTTCTCGTAGCAAGTTGTTTGGAGCAGGTATTCCCAAGAGTTAGATTGGGGCAAGGTGCATTGTACTGGGGCAAGTTGTGCAAGCCAGTCTTTTATCCCCCAGCTGAGTGTACCAGGGGCAAGTCATTCAAACCAGCCTGTTTATCCCCAGCCAGAGTTGAGTATCGGGGAATCATGTCAATACCCTTATCGTAAACCTTTCAAATAAGAAGGTCTTGTTGTCGTTGGATCATTATCCTGCAGTTTAAACCTGTTGCGTGTCAGTAACCAGTCGTTTCCAAAGTCCAGTTCTCGCCTGGCAAATCGGTAACCAGTTTTCGTCTGGCCCACCTTCCGTAAGCATCAGTTCCCGTCCTGGTGCAGTTTATTGTAAGCAGCAGTTCCCGTCCTGGTGCAGTTTATTGGTAACCAATTCTCGTTTGGTCACCGTTTCTTCAAGTGTTGTATCAGTTCTCGCCTGGTACATGTCGTCGCATAATCAGTTTTCGTGTGTTTTAACCTATGTGTTATACCAGTTCTCGCCTGGTGTACGTTAGCTTTCAGCCAGTTCTCGCCTGGTTGTCTTTACCTCAGTCTGTTATTCCATTCAGCCTCGTCTGATGTTCAAAAACACAAAAACAAAAATCAGTTTTCCTAACCTATTTTCCTATCAGTTCTCGCCTGGTAGTCTACCTTTGAATGCTAGTTCTCGTCTAGTATTTCTTATACTTCCACTGTGTACATAATCCATGTTTATTCTAAACCAAAAACAAAAAAAAAAAACCTAAAAGAGATCTGACACAATATTTCCCAATGACCCGCATGTTGACATGTTTCCCGATACGAAGCTCGACGGATACCAATGCTCCGAGCAATGTTTGAGTTCCTTGTGGATGTTGTTAAATCAGAATTGCCACTCTTCAGCAGATGAAAGTTGCTTATTATCCCCGGGAGAGTCGAGATTGTATTTTACCCCGTATCAGAGTAGGATCAGGAGTATCTTTGGCAGATTAAGATTGATATCCTTGATAGTAGGAGCATTTCCGGCAGTGTGCTGCGCAAAATCAACCTCAGTTTGGGTCAATCCCCGCAGAGCGCAATCAATTGCCAATGGTTTGAAGAAAGCATCCCCGAGCAGAGTTGTCTGTCTTTCCCCAGTGAAGTCGTCGAACAGGGTTGCCTTTTCATTTCTCCAGCAGGGCAGTTATCCCCAGCGGATTTGATTTCCCGTTTCCAGCATTTATTTTGCTGAGATGGTTCTGTGACTTCAGGTCATCCCCAGTAGAGTTGACGTTATATTCGGCATTTATTTTGCCAAGTGGTTTTCAGACCTGGTGTTCTCTGGCAGCTCGGGCTTGCATTTAGCATTTGCATATATAGTCATTGCATCTATCAAGCATATAGCATATCCATGCCGTCTGGGCCTCGCATCTTCAAACAGAACGCATAGCATATTCATGTCATATAGGACATTGCATCATTATCAAGCATACGCATGTCGAAACATAGACCAAGATGGTTACCTATTGGATTTCAAGTTTGTTCACCTGCAGAGTTGTGTGGTTCAGCTTCTCGTCTTCCCCAGCGGAGTGATTCTTCATATTTGGGTGTTACGTCAGCATTTGAAAAAAAAAAAAAAAAAAAAAAACAACAACAACAACAACAAGGAGATTGACATATATCAGACTTCTGAAGCTGCCCCCTTTGTCAAAACAGGTGCCAGGCAGTTCCATTCAGAATCCCCCAGGAGAATTGTCCTCAAGTTCACAATGAACTGTGAGTTGACCAGACTTGATCCCACGAGAGAGATGGGAATCAAGGTGTTTGCTTTATGAAGCATTATTTCAATACTTGTGGCGTCACACAGGTGTTGAAAAGAAGAAGAAAATTTATCAGAAAATTGACCAGATGTTGCCGTTACAACCAAACTTCAGTTTATTGGAAGTTATTCCTCAAGCAGTTTTGCAGTATATTCTTGCGGTTGGCAAATTTCAGGGTTCCATTTGTATTCAACCGTCATCTACCTTGAATGTTTGAAGGCTAAGCGCTCTTCACCCATTCAGGTCGAAGTCGCTTGAATAGGGGAAGCTGTTGCACCCCAAAATTTGACCAACCGGGTCTCGCATTTGGCTCGATGTTTCGACGCATAACCGCATTCGCATCTGCATATCGCATACATTGCATTTTGCATTGATATTGATTTTATCAGGGATCACAGCTCCCGTCTCGTATTTCAGGTGTTTTTGATCAGTAGAATCGATTGTTGGGATTTTTCGGTGCCCGTTTATTTTTACCGATTATTTTTGTGTCGTTCGGTGCTCATTTTGTCCTTCTGGGAATTATGGTGATTTTTCTGGATTTTATAGGATTTTTTAGGATTTAATAGAATTTTTGATATTTTTAATTCTTTTTAAATCAATTTTTAGCATTTTATAGAATATAATAGATTTTAAATTCATTTTTAGGATTTAATAGGATTTTAAAAAGATTTAAATAATATAGAATAGTTTTGTTAATAGAAATTAATTGTTTTTAATTTTAGAGGTAGAATATAGACCTTTCATTAATAAATAGAGTTTTAATATAGATTTTTCCTTATTAAATAAATAGGTTTTATTCTTTTATTTTCCTTTTATTAGATATTAAATAGAATAATAGAAATTAGGGTTAATAGGAATTAGATGTTTTATTTTTAGATATAGCTTTTCTTTTATTAATAATGGAATTTAATTAGTGGGTTATTAGAGTTTTAATTAGAGTCAATTAGATTTATTAGGTTTAATTGAGTATTAGTTTAGTTGTTAGATTTTAATTCAATTCAGGTTTTTTTGAAGTTTTTAGTCATTTTTCGTTTTGGGCTTTTTCAGCCAAGGCCCAGTTATCATTTTTTGCAGTCCAATTCGTCCAAAAAAAGAGTCCAGCAAGGTCCAAATATGCCAGAATTCTCCAGCGTCCTCCAGAAGGGTCCAGAACCTTCCAGAAACGGTTCAGTATAAAGGCTTCAGAGCGACACGTGTTGGGGGGAGGAGGACCCACTTCGCTGCATACACACACGCCACGTATCCCCTTCAGACTCCTCTCTCTCTGCCACATGCTCCCACGTGGAGGCCATGCGCTCCACTTCTCCACCACTGTCACCACGTGGTGACCATGCAGCGCCCCCACCGGAAGAACGCCACCGGCCGGTTTGCATGGCCGGCGGCAACCGTGACGTCGCCGGAACTCCCTCCAAGCCCAGATTCCGTTCATAATCTTCATCTTCTTCCTTCTCCGGCCACCAAAAAACCCAGATCCAACCAATGATTCATCATCTTCATGTGTTCATCAAAAAATCCAGAAATTACAGAAAGTACTTCCGATCTTCATCCTCAGAGAAACTCCAAGCATCATCGAACCATATGCAAGAGCTTCAACGAATTTCCAGAAAAGTTCATCAACATCATCAATTACCAGAATCATCATTCATCCATCACCGATTCTCCAGAAAACTCCATCAGAACGATGAACCTCGTCCTCATCTCCACGCATCAAGAACTCCAGAATTTCATCAGAGCGATGAACATCATCATCATTTGCATCCAAACGCTGTTTCCAGAAAATCCTCAACAAGAACATACAACGCCAGATTCGTCATCACCTTTCAAGATCTTGTTCTGGATCTTCAAGCAACATCACAAGAACTTCAAGAAAGTGAGCTTCAAACATTGTCCTTCCAGTTCCATCACCAGATCTTCGTCAGAGACGCAAGCACATCAACGATCTCTAATCGTCATCCATGAATGCGCGTCCTGGTTTTGTTAGGGATCTGAGCGTTCGTATCGTCATGAGTATTCTCTGGAGATTGTCAGAACTTGAATGATGAATCGCGAGAAAGAGAAAGGAAGATCAGGAGAATTCGAGGGAGGTTAAGAGAGTTGGTAGAGATTGAATGAAGCAGAGAAAGTCAGAGAGATTGAGAGAGAACGAGAATTGGAAGGGAAATGTTGAACGAGCAAGGAGGGAGAGGGTTGGTGAACCGTGGACGGTGGCGGCGGCGCTGAAGATGTGAGCTAGGGTTTCAGACCCTGAGATTGAGAGGAGGAAGAAGAGATTGGGCCAGGGCCCATTTCACTTTTTTTGGTACACGCCCCTCCGTTTTTGGGCAGTTCTGGGCCTGGGCCCCAATTTTCTGGCAACACCCCAGACCATCCCAACACACCCCCCTGCGTTTTCCTGAGAAGAATTGGGCTGGGCCCAAGCAATGCAGATTGTTTTTTTATTTTTATTTTGCTGTTATCCCCCTTATTGACCAGTTACACCCCCAGCCCCATTTTCGTGTATTTTTTTATTATTCCTTTTTTAAAGATTTGAAAAATATATTTGAAAAAGAAAAGTGAGAAAAAAAAAGATATTTGAAAAAATAGAAAAGAAAATATTAAAAGAAAAATTGAAAAAAGAATTTGGAGAAAAGAAGAAATATGTTTGAAAGAAAGAAAGAAGAATTTGAGAGAAATAAAAGAAAATATTGGAAAAAAATAGAGAAAAAAAATATGTAAAAAAATAGAGAAAATATTTTGAGAAAAAGAGAAAAATATGTTAAAGAGAAAAGGAGAAAAGAGAAAAAAATATTAAAGTGTCGATTTAATATTTTTAGAGTCCATTTTCTTTTAGAGTATTTTCATAGAGATTTTTTTTTTTTTTCGACTTTTAGGGATAGAATTAGAGGCCCATTTGTTAGGGGGCTATTTTCATTCGACTTTTCAAGATAGAATAGGATAGCGTTTCCTAGGAGATTTATTTCAGTATGCAACCATTGTAATCATTTTTCAGAGATGAATAAAACGAGATTTGAGCTGTGGTCCGATAGTAGCCGAACTACAGCTGCTCTGATTCTTCGTACCAGACGAAGATATGTAGGCATAGGATGCGATATCCTAGCGAGCACACTAACGACTGACTTTTGTTCTCTCGCGGCTGTGCGATCGAGACTTTCCCGCTGACGATTAATTGAGTACCCTTTTTCTCTCTTGCCCGAGTGCATTTGAGACTCAGCCATAGTTGTGACCATAGGTTCCCGACCCTGTGAAACCAGTTGTTTTTCTCACTGCTGTGTGAGAATGGTTTGTTTAGCCGTAGTTAGTCTGAACTACGTAAAGCTCTGATCTTCCATCCGGTGGAAGTACGTAGGCACAAGACGCGAGGTCTTGGCGAGCCAATTTTCCCCGTAGTCTCGAACTACGTTGACTCTGACTTTCTCTCTTGAGAATACGTAGGCATAGAGTGCGACGCTCTATCGAGTCAATTCCCTTCCGTTTAGATTTAGCAGCCGTAGATAAGATTGTTTTGCATCCAGAAGACAACCCAAGCAAGCGTGGATCCCGTCGAGTACGACGGACGTGAGGGGTGCTAATACCTTCCCCTTGCGTAACCGACTCCCGAACCCAGGTTTTGGTTGCGATGACCATACCTTTTCCCCGTTTTTTGCGAGGTTTACTTCGAGCGTTTCCTTTCCCGCTCTGAGGGATAAATAACGCACGGTGGCGACTCTTCTGTCAGCCGGCGCCGATTTTCGCAGTAGCGACACACGGCAGGACGACTAAATAGAGCATGGCGACTCCAATTCTAATTTGTAAATGTTAACAGGAAGTTAGTTGTTAGTGAGGGAGAAAAAAGGTTGTCTCACTAAGAAATCGCATCTTATGCCTACGTATTCTCAACGAGAAATCAGAGCGTTCGTAGTTCCCCTGTGTTGCACCCCAAAATTTGCCCAACCTCTTTTCTCATTTGGTTTATGTTTCATTGCATTAACATTTGCATAGTTATATCATTTGCATATCATGATATCATTCATATAGAAGGGGATCAAGTGTGATTCTTATCAATAGGAGCCTAGCTAGAGGTCTTATTCAAGCTTGAGAAGTTATTAAGGTCATCAGGAGGTGATTTGAGTACCTAAGAGTTCAGATGTCTGCATGTGGGTTTTCTCCTAACTTAAGGATCAATTGAAGACCATCAGAGGGATGTGGAAGTCTTGAATATGAGTAGAGGATGTGTATGGAGCTCATAGAATGCCTAGAGGGCCATGGGAGAGCTCAATCAAGTCATTGTGTAAAATGCAAGAGCCACAGTTTAGGTGCAAGCAATTAGGGTTTCATCTGGGTCAATCCTAGGTCAACTGTGCAATTGAAGAGTATCAAAGCCTACTTTTAGGTCATGGATTTCATGAATTAATATGCTGAGACATTTGTGGTGTTGTACCAAGATCAAGTCAAGAAGAGTCAAGAGTGTGGGAAGTTGCTAAATTAGGGTTTCAGTGTAAAATCCCCTATTTAGTGCCTAACTTCAAGACCACATAAGTCAAGATACAAGTTTCAAATGGATATTTGGACAACATGAAACTTGTAGAGCATCTCAATACGTTTAATTTGAGTACTAGAAGTCCTCAAGGGGATTTATAGAACTCAAGTTATGGTCCAGATAGGTTACAGGTCACCAGATGAATCTGAAATTTGTCTGTGAAAATCATCTGACTTCAAAGCTATTTTTGACCTAGAAGGAAGTTTCACCTGAACTTTTGGCTAACATGAGAGTTGTTCCTTATGATCTTAGCTTTCCAAATTGTATTATAAGTCTTCCATATGATTTGTAGAACTCAAGTTATGAGGTTTGCAAGCCAGGGGTATTTTGGGAAAGTGAGATTATAGGCCATTTTCAATCATAGGTCAAAATCTCCAACTTGCACTTGTCAAATGAAGTTTTGTTCAACATGGAACTTGTTCAAAATGTGGTTTTTAGGATAACCAAGAAGTCATGATGAATTGGTTTGGCTCATATCAAGATTTGGTTTGAAATGGCTTAAAAAAGAAGGTTTTAAAAGGGATTAAAGTTGAAAAATCCAAATTAATGGTTAAGTGACCAAAACATGTCAAGTAAGTACTCATTTTGAGTGGAAAAAGTATTTCAAACACAATGACATTGGTAGATTTTTGAGTTGGGGCAGAATTTTACAAGTTATCATTTGGTTTCTTCATATGCAAGTTACATGACCAAACTACCCACCAAGGCAATTCAAGTGTTCCTTTTGATCCAAACTCGTTCACAAGTGATTATGCAAGCAAAAGGAAGCTTCTAGAGCAAGCTACAATGACCAATTCGTGACTGTCACATGGAAATTTTGAAGAGAAAACAGAAAATTGAAATTGCTGATTTGGGCTTGGATTGGACTCAAAAGGCCCATAGACACACTCTATATAAGTTATTTGATGAATTCAGACTCAGGTTGGAGCTCATTTCGTGGTGGAATCAGAGATAGCAGTTGGAATTTAAAGGGAGCAAACTGAAATCGTGTTTTCGCCTCTAAGCAAATTCAGATCAAATTGAAGGTTTCTTCATCTTCCGCTTGCATCCTTGAATGATTCTGGAAATTTTTGAAGGCTGAATCAAGCTCTAGCTACCTGTGTTCATAGATCTACATCAGGTATGTACTTTCCAAATTTCCATGGATTCTAGCATGAATTAGTTAGAAATGGACTTGTGGTTAGGATCTAGTTGAAGTGTAGATCGTTTCTGGTTAAGAATTGGAGCAATTAGAGACAAACTTAGGTGACTTGTGATTTCTGTTTGAGCACGATTTGATCTGGTCATAAGGAATTAAGTTGAATCGGATAGATCATGTTAATGTATGAAGCATGAGGATCATTTATGCGGTTTTAGATTTGAATTTAGTGATGATCAATTTGGATGTGATCTCGGAACCTTGTATCGTGTTTTAAAACCTAGCCTGATCTAGAGAAATTGGATAGGAGATTTGAGATCCTCGTGAAATTTTGAGTGAGATGATGATAAATTTGTTGAGTTTTGGCTACCTGTGAACACCTGCACACCGGAGAAGACAACCGGAGGTCTTCTCCGGCAACCACACCTGGCTTCCCTCCATCTGAGGAATTAAATTGGGACGATGACTGTGAGGCGTTAGATTAGGTCTTCAGACTTGACCTTGTATGCATAACCAGTGGCCACAATTGCTTCTCAAAGTTTGAAGACTTTTACTTAGTGAAACACAGAGTTTCACTAATGCGCTAGCATGATGAGGACCTTTGGGTGGCTTGACTAGTAAACGCATCCTGCGCTCCACGTTTTATTCTGGGTTTTGTTTTATTTTATTTAATTTTTAATTCATTTTGATTTTATTTTAATGCATATTGATTCCAAAAATCACAATAAATTAATCTTTAATCAGAAAAATATTTTAAAAATATGTCCATACTCCTGATTAAATTTATGATTTTCTGGGATCAATAGATTGCATTTTCATGCATTTTTCAATTTAATTTGCATTTTTCTCTTTTATGTTATTTCTTTAATTTTGCATAATTGCCTATCTGTTTTGTTGATTTTGGTTTGATCATTTGATTTGGTTTCTGAATTTGATTTTTGAGTATGTTGTAGGTTAGATGTGCGTTCTCCCTTAGGATTTTTATTAGATTTTTTTAACAATTTTAGGTTCTGTTTTAGGTGAGATGCTTAGAGCCTTCCCAACTTATGGTTTATCTTGACACAATTCAACTTAGGATTTATTTAGTGGACCTAGAAGTTGATTTAGGCTTTGATATTTGAACCCTAGAATTTTAAAACATGCATGTTCCCTTAGGAAATTTCTTAGATTTTTACAACTTAGTTTTCTATTTTAGATAGATTTCACAAGTAGGTGTTGCCTTTGGTGTTCCTTCTTTGGTGCCTTGCTTTGTCTGATCTTGTTGGTGGCTTTGGAGCTTGAAGAGCTTGGTTTACTTTTTGGAAGAGGTGCTGGACATCTTGTAGCTGATGTGGATTGGCTTGTGGAGCTTAGTTTGGAGCTTTCTTTCTCTTTTAGGAGCTTTTTAGAAGCTTATAGGATTAGGGTTTTAGGAAGAGCCATTAGAGCTAGTTTTTCTTTCATCAAAAATAGAATGCGTTGTTTGCTTCTATCTTCATCCTATGATGCAAAGTCCTCTTAAGGAATCCACATCTCTCCTTTGGAGGGATGAGTGGCATACCTTAATGAGTAGAAATTTTGAGGATGCACTTTCTTTCCATGTTGGTTCCTGATGAATTCTTTTGGTCTTCATCAGGTTTCCTAGCATTGTAACTTGATCTCAATGGTGATTTCTTTTCTTGTGGAGCTTGCTAGAGTTTGAAGATGAATAATTGAGGAAGCTTGAAGATAGAGCTAGCTTGAAGATGAAGACTTTTTGCTGTCAACTTTGCTGTCAATTCAACTTTGCTGACAAGAGCTGCTGTTAAGGGTTGAAGTTGTTGTCTGTAGAAGATTGTTGTTGCTGCTGATAACGCGAAATCGTATATATAAAATGACATGTGTTT
This sequence comes from Lathyrus sativus, assembly GCA_963859935.3. Classification (NCBI taxonomy): domain Eukaryota; kingdom Viridiplantae; phylum Streptophyta; class Magnoliopsida; order Fabales; family Fabaceae; genus Lathyrus; species Lathyrus sativus. Next base: position 483,473,968 of record OZ012741.1, on the reverse strand, counting down.
TAACTAATATTTGACTGGTTTCACTCTGAATTCGGGGCATTCCATGTTATTTGTCTAAGTATTTTGCAGGTATTCAAAGAACATGCCCAAGCAAAGCAATATGAAGAAAAGGAGCAAAAACAGGTGAAAACCAGATGAAAAACCAAGAGAAAAACAGCAGATACGAGTTCTACTGATGTGACGACCGTCACATAGCCGTTACGCTCGTCATGCGTGTGACGACCGTCACACATCCATGACGACCGTCATGCACCCAGAACGTGCAAAATGAGGTCACGTGCTATAACTTCCCCTCAAAGACCAAAAGAGTGACCACTAACTCCTACTTTTCTGCCTCAAGCCCACCTCCTGAAGAAATAACCGTTAGATACTCTCTCTATAAAAGGAAGAGGCTAGGACCTGAAAAAGGGAGCCGCATTCAAGACAACGAAGTGCTGCCAATTTATCCTCAGAGCAACTTTACCTTTCTCATATTCTTATTTGTTTCTCTTTTTCTTCTCTATATTCTTTGGTATTTTTGTACTTTCCTTTTTCTTGTACGATCAATTGGCACAAAGACCAGAATCCTGCCGACATTGTGGAGGATCTGCCCAAAGGCCAATTGGGATATTCCCAGGTTTTTATTTTAATCGTAATTGCAATTTTCATTATGATGTATGTTCTCAATTACTGTTTTTATTTATGCATTATCAATTCTTCTTCCATGTCTAGCTAAATTACCATAGTCGATATGTAATAATAATTCGGACGGGATTTGATAATAATTGGCGTAATCTTTCTCTTTTCAAAACTCATTTATGGTTTTAGTTTTTAATTAAAATTTCTAAGTAAACGTTCGTCGCGACAGCGAGAACTTATTTAAAAATAGTTTTGCCACGACAATGGGAAATTAACTAAGGTACGAACCAACAAGCGACAGCTACGGCTAAGACCAGATAGTAAAAACTAGGCATTCGATTTAAAAACAGCGAAAGCGCTTTAAAAAGGATAAGAACTTAGAGATTTTCAAAAAGTAACTTTAACCCCGAACGGGATAGCGACAGCATACGTTCCGCCTTAGAGTTGCGACTAGCGTCAACAACCATCGTGAGACAAAAGTCTTTAGATCATTATCTTCTTCTTAAACTAAGTTTGAAAACACTTAATACGCCAGTAATTTGTCGAATCCCCGAAAAACAAAATTATTGCATATCGATTCATAAATTCATACCTTAATTAACGTTTTAGTTTCCCCTTTTTTATACACGTTCCTTCTGCTATTACTCCCTAAAACCTTACCGACCTAGCTAAACATAGTAACCCCAGAGAACACTAGATTGATTACGAGTCCCTGTGGGATCGATATCTTTTATTACTACGCGATAGACTGTGCACTTGCAGTTAGATTTGTTAGACATAGAAAGTCGCGACCAAGTTTTTGGCGCCGTTGCTGGGGACCCATTTAGTCAATAGTGTAATCTTTTGTTACACAGTATAGACTAGGTTAACAATTCTATCTCCCTCTACTGGTTCTTCGATTGTATGCCAAGTACTCGCTCACAAGGAGACATCTTACAACCTACAATCGTCGAACTAGAGCGCTTCTTACATCTAAGAAGGCGCATCATCGAATATCAACGAAGACACAACATTCCTGATCTTCTAGCTCATCCTCCTGTTGAAGAAGCAAAGATGGCTGAAGGACCTTAGAACAAACCGCTGAAGGCCTACGCTACACCCTCTCAGATGGAGCCTCGAAGTAGCATAGCTGCCCCAGCTATCAATCGAACCGATTTCGAACTAGAACCGTCATTGCTTTCAGCTGTACAAAAAAATCAATTCTCAGGAAATGCAACTGAGGATCCAAACGAACACTTAACGAAGTTTGTGCAATACGCAGACACAGTGAAGGCAAATGGAGTAACTCCAGACGCAATAAGACTTCGTCTTTTCCCTTTCTCTCTTAGAGATGGAGCTTGGACATGGTTACAATCCTTACCATCCAACTCCGTTACGACGTGGGAACAGTTGAAGAACGTTTTCTTAGCAAGATATTTTCCGCCAAGAAAAACTGCTATGCTTAGAGCCCAAATCAACAGATTTCGACAAAAAGATACTGAATCTCTCTACGAAGCGTAGGAAAGGTTCAAAGATATGATGAGAGCATGTCCTCACCACGGTTTAGAAGACTGGGTGATGATCCATACTTTCTACAATGGGCTTCTGTATAACACCAGATTAACGGTAGACGCCGCCGCGGGCGGTGCACTTATGGATAAGCCATATGACGAAGCCTATCAACTAATCAAAAACATGTCTCAAAACCACTGCCAATGGGGAGGTGAACGAATTCCAGCGGAGAAACCCGCAGCGAAAGGTGGGATGTACGAGATCAGCAGCCTTGAAAAGTTCAACGCTAAAGTAGATGCTCTAGCACAGAAAATCGATAGTCTGACCGTTAACCCAACTGCAACCGTCGCTGCTGTAACTCCAAACGGCGAGTTATGCGGAATCGCCACTCATAATGCGCCCGAGTGCCCATTGCTGGCCGGAATCCCACCAGACCAAGTAAATTACGCTCAAGGAAATCCTTACGCAAATACTTATAACCCAGGATGGAGGAACCACCCAAACTTTTCCTACAAGAACGATAATGCCTTGCAAGCACCAGCTGCTCCGCCAGGATATCAGAAACCAGCCGCTGCTGCCCAGACTGCCCTTAGGAAATCAAACCTCGAGTTGATGATGGAAAAATTCATAGCTACTCAAGCTCAAACAAACAAAGAATTCCTAAATCAAAACATACACACTAGCAAGCAAATTAAACAGCTGACCAGAAAAGTAGACGCTTTAGCCACCCACAACAAAATGCTCGAAACACAGATATCACAAGTGGCTCAACAACAAGCCTCTGCAGCTGCCCCAGCTGGAACATTTCCAGGCCAGCCCGAACCTAATCCGAAAGGTCACGCAAATGCTGTTATATTGAGAAGTGGAAAAGAATTGGAAGGCCCAACAGATCCTAGGAACGAAGATTTAGTAATGCAACAGAAATCCGATAAACCAACCGAAAAGGAGTCTGAAACCGAAAAGAAGGAATGTGACAAGCAAAAGGCCGCCAAAGATGAAAACTCATATATGCCTCCAGCACCATATAAACCACCGATCCCTTATCCTCAAAGATTAATAAACTCCAAACCTTCAGGACAATTTAAGAAATTTGTTGAACTTCTGAAACAACTAAACATCACTATCCCGTTCACAGAAGCGATAACTCAAATGCCGTCATACGCTAAGTTTCTTAAAGAAATCTTGTTAATAAAAGGAAAATAGAGGATAACGAGACAGTGACACTTACTGCCGAATGTAGCGCAATCATACAAAACAACATGCCTCATAAACTAAAAGACCCAGGTAGTTTCTCCATACCCTGCGTCATAGGAAAGTTCGTTATAGACAAAGCTCTATGCGATCTAGGAGACAGTATAAGCGTCATGCCTTTATCTATATGCAAAAAGCTGAATATGGGAGAACTAAGACCAACTAAAATGTCCGTACAATTGGCTGACCGATCAGTCAAATACCCCGTCGGTATACTGGAAAACGTTCCAGTACGCATAGGCCAATTCTATATCCCAACCGACTTCATAATCATGGACATTAAAGAGGAATCTGTTACCCCAATTATCCTAGGAAGACCGTTCCTAGCTACAGCCAGAGCTATTATAGACGTAAAGAAAGGACGACTAACATTCGAAGTAGGAGAAGAAAAGATAGAGTTCATCCTTACTAAATTCTTGAAGGCACCAGCCATCGATGACACATGCTATATAGTAGATGTCACTGACGAATGCATACGAGAATTAGAAAAGGAGGAAACTACATATTCTGAAATCATGAAAATCCAGATCCCTGCTATTCATGAAGACGACAACTGGCGTGCACCATACAAAAATGATAGTCTGAGCGAGATTTTAGCACTCACTCCAAATCACATGCCAGGTCCGAAAAACCCAGCTTTAGAACTTAAGGAGCTACCCAAAACTCTCAGGTACGAATTCTTAGATACAGAATTCAAAAGACCAACAATAGTAAACGCTAATTTAGGACAATCAGAAACTGAGCGATTATTAAAAGTCCTAAGGAGATACCCAACTGCGTTAGGCTATAATATAAGCGATCTAAAAGGCATAAGTCCCTCCATCTGTATGCACCGTATCATGCTGGAGGAAGAATGCAAAACTTCAAGAGAACATCAGAGAAGGATAAACCTGATCCTAAGCACTGTAGTCAAAGACGAGGTGAAAAAGCTACTAGACGCAGGAATCATATACCCTATCTCCGACAGCCAATGGGTCAGCCCAGTACACGTACTGCCAAAGAAAGGAGGCGTTACTGTAGTGAAGAGTGCAAAAGGTGAATCGATAACCCAAAGAGTTGTGACCGGAAATAGGATGTGTATCGATTATAGAAAACTGAACAAGGCAACTCGGAAAGATCACTTCCCCTTACCTTTCATAGACCAAATGTTGGAAAGACTAGTGAAACATTCGTACTTCTGCTATCTAGATGGTTATTCGGGATTCTTTCAAATTCCTATTCACCCCGATGACCAGGAAAAGACAACATTCACCTGCCCCTACGGTACCTTTGCCTACCGCCGAATGCCGTTCGGACTATGCAATGCTCCAGCAACCTTTCAAAGATGCATGATGGCAATCTTCGCAGATTTCATAGATGACATCATGGAAGTGTTCATGGATGACTTTTCTGTATGCGGACAAAGCTTCGAAAGCTGCCTGTCGAATTTAGAAATGGTACTCAAAAGATGCACCAAAGTGAACCTTGTCCTTAATTGGGAAAAATGCCATTTCATGGTCCGACAAGGCATCGTTTTAGGACACGTCATCTCTGAAAAGGGAATCGAAGTTGACAAAGCTAAAATAGAGATCATAAAGGATCTCCAACCTCCGAAAACCGTACGAGAAATACGAATCTTCTTAGGACACGCTGGATTCTACCGAAGATTCATAAAGGATTTCTAGAAAATCACAAAATCTCTTACAGGTTTGTTAATGAAAGATGTTGAGTTCATCTTCGACAAAGAATGCTTAGAGGCATTCGAAACTCTAAAGTCAGCACTTATCACCGCACCAATCATGCAACCCCCAGATTGGCGAATACCATTCGAAATCATGTGCGATGCGAGTGATTACGCTGTAGGCGCAGTTCTAGGACAAAGGAAGGACAAGAAGCTTCACGCTATCTACTACGCCAGTAGAACATTAGACCCTGCCCAAATGAACTACGCCACAACAGAAAAGGAACTCTTAGCAGTCGTTTTCGCTCTTGACAAATTCCGTTCCTACTTGGTAGGAGCCAAAATAATCATATACACAGACCACACTGCCATTAGGTACCTAATAAGTAAAAAGGACGCCAAACCCAGATTATTGAGATGGATCCTATTATTACAAGAGTTCGACTTAGAAATTAAAGATAAGAAGGGGACCGAGAACGTAGTTCCAGATCACTTATCCTGTATAGAGGGCATAAAATAAGAACCAGTGCCTATCAATGATGACTTTCCCTACGAACGTCTGATAGCCAAATTGGAAAGCGATATGTCTAACTCTACTTCAGAAGAACCGAAACTGGAAAAAGCCGTGGAAGCTGTCTATGCCCAAACCAGTTTGTCGTGGTTTGCCGACATCGTTAATTACCTGGCCGCAGGCGTGCTTCCACCGGACCTGACTTATCAACAAAAGAAGAAATTCTTCCACGACTTAAAGCATTACTACTGGGACGAACCTCTACTCTTCAGACGAGGCGCCGACAACTTATACCGTCGTATTGTCCCAGAGGAAGAAATAGAAGACATCATCACCCAATGCCATTCAGCACCATATGGTGGTCATGCTAGCACCTCAAAGACGTGCGCTAAAATTCTACAATCTGGCCTATTTTGGCCCAGTCTCTGGAAGGATGTCCATATCGCTGTACTAAAATGCGACCGGTGCCAACGCACTGGCAACATCTCACGACGCGATGAAATGCCTCAGAGAGGAATTTTTGAAGTAGAAATCTTTGACGTCTGGGGAATCGACTTCATGGGACCTTTCCCATCTTCTTTTGGAAATAAATATATACTTGTCGATGTCGACTATGTATCGAAATGGATAAAGGTTGTTGCCGCTCCAACAAATGACACGCGAGTAGTCGTTAAACTCTTTAAAAACGTAATCTTTCCAAGATTCGGTGTGCCCAGACTCGTCATTAGTGACGGTGGTTCGCACTTCATATCGCGAATCTTTGACAAACTCCTTTCCAAATACGGAGTCAAACACCGCGTAGCCACACCGTATCATCCACAAACTAGTGGACAAGTGGAGGTTTCGAACAGAGAAATAAAGCAAATTTTAGAAAAGACTGTCGCAACCTCCAGGAAAGATTGGTCCTCAAAGCTGAACGAAGCTTTATGGGCTTATAGGACCGCCTTTAAGACACCGATAGGCACCACACCATTTAAACTAGTCTACGGAAAATCATGTCACCTGCCGGTAGAGTTAGAGCATAAAGCCTTCTGGGCTATTAAGACGCTCAACTTCAACTACACTGCGGCAGGCGAAAAGCGAATCTTGAACCTTCATGAATTGGAAGAGCTAAGATTAGACGCGTACGAGAATGCACACATCTACAAAGAAAGGACCAAGAAATGGCATGATAAACATTCGATCTGGAAGCAATTCAGAGTGGGAGACATCGTGCTCCTATTCAACTCCAGATTGAAACTATTCCTTGGAAAATTAAAATCTAGATGGTATGGACCTTTTGAGGTCACCAAAGTCCTTAAGAGTGGAGCTGTTGAAATTAAGAATCAAATCAACGCACTGTTTATAGTAAACGGACAACGTTTGAAACATTATAATCAAAGTGAACACAGTGACCACGTAAGCAATATGAAATTGCTTGAGCTTCCCGAATAGCTTATATCCAAGCTATCGTCAGGCTTCTGACGTTAAAGACAGCGCTGATTGGGAGGCAACCCAAATTCTTCCCCTATTTCTCCTTCTAAATTTATTAAAACTATTCTTTTTGTTAACTTATGATTTCTATAAATTTCTATTATCTTATTTTCCAATATTTATATTTATTTTATATTTTTCTCTTTTATCACTCTTTACTTCTTAAAAATATGATCTGAGTGAATGTGATTTTTTCCAGGATTTTAAAAGTCGTTCCACTTTTCTCCCGTTTTATCCGACTAACGAGTATGGCCGACATCGATGTTACGACTGTTGTGTTTAGAGGACGAGCTCATCAGGCCAGATTCGAGGCGCTGACTCAAAGAAGCTTTGCTTCGACTCTATACTACTATAGATCCACCATGGACAAGCTAGGAATCTAGGATAGCATTCAGTACTTATTTTACCAATTAAGCTGGGAGCAAACTGCTCTAAAGACCCGATTTGCTACCTTTCGCGAACTGACATTCGAATTACCGATTTGCTATCAAAGATGAATTAATGCAGCTTCACATGGATTTCTTTACTTACATGGACTTGGTTAGCGACCAATTTAATGACGTTATTCAGCAGGTCAACAACTTGAAGAAACCAAAGGAGTGATATTTTAGTTTTCTCTTTAATTTAAGTTTACTGCATTTTCACATTGTTTTACATTATTTCATTTCGAAATTGTTTCCTCTTTTTGGATATTGTATTACTTTAAACTCATTTTTCGATTTAATGTTATTTTCATTTCAGTATCTCCCTTAATTATGTTTCCTGTTATTTCTTATTTCGTCATTCGTCCATCATAAGTCAAAATATCATACTTTCCATTGTTAAAACGCCCCACAAGCAAAATTCTGCAGTTCTGCAGAATTTGCTGCTGTGACGGTCGTCACATCCCCCTGACGGTCGTCACGCGTGTTACGACCGTCACACATCCTTGACGGTCGTCACGTAGAAAAAACCCCAATTCTGTCTAAAACAGGGTTGCGCACCTCTCCACTTCCTCTCCCCTAATTCCCCATTATCCCAACATTAAAACCCACTAAAAACCCTCTGAATCCCCCATTAAACCTCCACCATTTTCAACCTCCAATTCACCCTTATATATTACCCTCTGCATTCCCTTACCTCACCATTCTCAGAAACTCCCTACTCTCAAACCTCTGCACTTCTCTCACCAAAATGGCCAGACAAACCAGTGCAAACCCCGATTTGAGCACCATCACTTTCCGAGAAGGAGAGGCCGGCGAACGGCAGTAGACCAACTTCCTAGCATTCCATCAATGGTCGCTTCAACTGACCCGGTATGCTCACTTGGATTCTCTGACGGAACTCGGGATTCTCGACGGCGTAACTTGGATGTTGCAGAGAGCCTACATCTGGCATCTCTGCACCAATCCCCAACCCACCTACGAGCAACTCACTCTAGAGTTTCTCAGCTCTTTCGCATACGCAACATCATCCGGCAATACCAACCAACTTAACAGCGCCGCCTGCTTTCGTCTGTTCGGAACTGAATATCAGGTCCCCTAGGACCGCATCACCGTCATTCTACAGTTATCTCACAGCGACGATGCTCACCGCCACATCTCCGATCAGTTCTACCAAGAGGCCTTCTCTCTCTAGAACCGACTGACCGGAACCACTCCAGACAGTTGGGACACTCTGAACGCCACTCATATCCACAACCCAACTATCCGCTACTTCCACCGCGTGTTGAGCAACACAATATTCGCTCATGACAGTAACCATAAGGTCAACTCGAAGGAGCTGTTTTTCCTCCGTTGCGTGTTCACTTCGGAACCTATTAACGCCGCCCCGTTTCTCTTGGCTCACATTCAAGCCAATTGTAACCGCGGCTCTAAACCTTTCTATTTCGGTGGCATCATCACATCCATTTCCATAAGCCTCGGTCTTGGCGACCGCCTCCAGACACTCCGCCAGATGCCCCTGTCTTTCTGGACACCGACCACTGCCGCGCCTCCCACCTCATCAAGGCCCGCCATGATGGGAGATATCATCCGGTAGTGCGAGGCCGCACTATCCAGAGCATCATCATGCCTTCACGCACCCGGATGCATCCAGAGGATAGAGCCAACTGGCTCTTCGACACCACTGCCCCTGCTGCCCCGACACAGGATAATATCCAAGAGCCCAGGGACGAAGTTCAAGAGGAGCTAGACAGATCCGACCAACCTGAGCCATCCCAAGCACATGCTGCCGAAGGCCCTTCCGCGCGCCGCCGCCCCCGTCCTGCTACTGATGACACATCTGAGGCCCTCCTCCGCTGCATCGAGCAACAGAACCAAATGATGCTTATGATGGAGCAGCAGAACCGAAGGGCTGAAGAATTTGAAGCATGGCAGAGAGAGAAAACCGGTCAAATTCAGCAATCTTTGTAGATGATGCACGATATCCATTCCGGCATGGCCGATGAGATGGCACACCTCACTGTGCGAGTCGACGGCCTCCGTGATTACATATTCCACACCGGAGCTCTGAACCTCGCCGCACGCGACGCCCCAGCCAGAGGTCGAGGAAGAGATCGAGGACGAGGACGGGAATATCAATATTTTTCATTTTTGTCATTTTTGTTTTCTTTCTTTATTTCCTTTGTATTCCCCCCTTCCGCATTCTTTCAAATCAGTGAGGACACTGATTGAGGTAGTGTGGGAGTGGACCGTTATTTCCCTTTTCATTTCCCTTTTTCATGTTATTTCCCATTTCCCATTGTACTTTCCCTTTCGAATTCTCAATTTAAAATAATTTTAATTTTCGGCAAATAAGCTCTTATATATATATATATATATATATATATATATATATATATATATATATATATATATATATATATATATATATATATATATATATATATATATATATATATATATATATATATATATATATCTCCGTTACGTGAACTCCTCGTGCTTCATATGACATATACAAAGAAACTTTTATCCTCTTCGAAGCATCACGCGATACGCCTAAACCTTACCAAGTGGGAATTGCCGAGAAGAAAGTTTTAACAAAGCTTCTATGCCCTGACACCTTAGACCTCTGGTTTATGCGAGTCAGTCTCACCGTTTACTCGTATCAAAACCTCTAGTCTCGACTCAAACAGAGCCCCCAGTAGTTTATACGAGCAGTCAGCACCATCCTAAACTCTTCTAAGCGAGAAACCGATGCGAATAAGTGTATGACCTCTAGTAAGAATTCAATAATCTTGAAATAAAAGAAAAGCCATATTGCATGAATACAGAGATATGTCCCCTCTAAGTTAGGTGCTCCTCACCCGAGCATTTAACCCAACGGTACAAAACTCTTGCGGATTTATAGCAGAAGAAGCATATGTGCAAAGAAAAAAAAATCAAACTAGCAGAGAGATCAAAAATCACCAACAGGTTTTCTTGCCATGAACATGTGTGGATAACGGGCTTAATGTGACTGCGCCAGAACGAAGACGGGTAAAATTTGTAGCGAGAGACTTGAAGTCGAGCTGCAGTAACATGGTTGAGACTGGCCTGCATAAAAGAGAGGCCTTCGAAGACTTACAATCAAGTGTTGTCGCCATATACGCTTTGTTTTCATTGGATCCCCGGTTCTTCTCAACTTGGCATCCGAGAAAAATCTGATCAAGGGAAGAGCGTGCCGCGTGCTTGCCGAACTTTAAATTTTTTCCTACCTTTACTTGAGGACAAGCAAAGATTCAAGTTTAGGGGAGTTTGATAACGCGAAATCGTATATATAAAATGACATGTGTTTTAACTAATATTTGACTGGTTTCACTCCGAATTCGGGGCATTCCATGTTATTTGTCTAAGTATTTTGCAGGTATTCAAAGAACATGCCCAAGCAAAGCAATATGAAGAAAAGGAGCAAAAACAGGTGAAAACCAGATGAAAAACCAAGAGAAAAATAGCAGATACGAGTTCTACTGATGTGACGACCGTCACATAGCCGTTACGCTCGTCATGCGTGTGACGACCGTCACACATCCATGACGACCGTCATGCACCCAGAACGTGCAAAATGAGGTCACGTGCTATAACTTCCCCTCAAAGACCAAAAGAGTGACCACTAACTCCTACTTTTCTGCCTCAAGCCCACCTCCTGAAGAAATAACCGTTAGATACTCTCTCTATAAAAGGAAGAGGCTAGGACCTGAAGAAGGGAGCCGCATTCAAGACAACGAAGTGCTGCCAATTTATCCTCAGAGCAACTTTACCTTTCTCATATTCTTATTTGTTTCTCTTTTTCTTCTCTATATTCTTTGGTATTTTTGTACTTTCCTTTTTCTTGTACGATCAATTGGCACAAAGACCAGAATCCTGCCGACGTTGTGGAGGATCTGCCCAAAGGCCAATTGGGATATTCCCAGGTTTTTATTTTAATTGTAATTGCAATTTTCATTATGATGTATGTTCTCAATTACTGTTTTTATTTATGCATTATCAATTCTTCTTCCATGTCTAGCTAAATTACCGTAGTCGATATGTAATAATAATTCGGACGGGATTTGATAATAATTGGCGTAATCTTTCTCTTTTCAAAACTCATTTATGGTTTTAATTTTTAATTAAAATTTCTAAGTAAACGTTCGTCGTGACAGCGAGAACTTATTTAAAAATAGTTTTGCCACGATAGTGGGAAATTAACTAAGGTACGAACCAACAAGCGACAGCTGCGGCTAAGACCAGATAGTAAAAACTAGGCATTCGATTTAAAAACAGCGAAAGCGTTTTAAAAAGGATTAGAACTTAGAGATTTTCAAAAAGTAACTTTAACCCCGAACGGGATAGCGACATCATACGTTCCGCCTTAGAGTTGCGACTAGCGTCAACAACCATCGTGAGACAAAAGTCTTTAGATCATTATCTTCTTCTTAAAATAAGTTTGAAAACACTTAATACGCCAGTAATTTGTCGAATCCCCGAAGAACAAAACTATTGCATATCGATTCATAAATTCATACCTTAATTAACGTTTTAGTTTCCCCTTTTTTAATCACGTTCCTTCTGCTATTACTCCCTAAAACCTTACCGACCTAGCTAAACATAGTAACCCCAGAGAACACTAGATTGATTACGAGTCTCTGTGGGATCGATATCTTTTATTACTACGCGATAGACTGTGCACTTGCAGTTAAATTTGTTAGACATAGAAAGTCGCGACCAGCTGCTTGGGCTGCTTCCTCTGCTTTTCTTTTGTTGTGTTGTCTGTTTGCTTGTGTTGCCTACCCTTAGGTTTGAGGTGGAGCTTGTCCCCCCTTTCCTGTTGTTTTCTTAGGTTTGAGGTTGAGCAGGACTCCCTTGCCTCGTTTGTACTGTTGCATAGCATACATTTTACTGTTTACTGTTTATTGCTTGCTTTCTTTTACTGTTTTCCCCTAGGATCTCTGATTTCCTCTGTGCAAGAGGGAATTATGACAGAAATTAGGTTTCTAAACCATGCATGATAACAGTAGGTAGATTCCCTTTCAACCATAGTTTTAGGGCGTCTTTCTCTTCTTATCTCAAAACAATTCAAAAATACAGTAATAAGGTTAATTGACGTCGTACGTTACGAGCCTTAAGCCATCTGGGAAAAGGTTGGTGGAGGGTCTCTCTCCAGTAATCTGGATGTTTAGTATGGTACCCTTTGGGTGACATACGAAGCATTCACTCCTGGGTCATAGTCTCTAGTGCGATGGAGATTGCGAACATCCTAAAAAACAGTTCTTTTGTAAAAGATTCAAACAAACATTCAAACTCTGTTTTTGTCCTCTTGGACCTTTAATCTGGAAAACCCTTTCATAAGGAGATAAAAAAACTGTCAGACAAACTTGTGTCTTCCGTAGCCCGAACTACGTTTGCTCTGATCTTTCATGCCGTATGAAAGTATGTAGGCACGAGATGCGACATCTCGGCGAGCAAACTTCCCCCCATAACCCGTAGTTAGGCGAACTACGTTGACTCTGATTTCTCGTTCCAGACGGGAATACGTATGCATAAAGTGCGATACTTTGCCGAGTCATTCTCTTTTCTTTTCAGACCAGACCTTTAGAGTAGATAGATAAACATACCTTTAGATAGAAAACAAGCGTGGATCCCATCGAGTACGACGGACGTGAGGGGTGCTAATACCTTCCCCTTGCGTAACCGACTCCCGAATCCAGGATTTGGTTGTGAGACCATTCCTTTCCCTCTTTGCGTTAGGTTTTCTATGAGCATTTCCTTTCCCTCTGTTGGGATAAATAACGCACGGTGGCGACTCTTCTGTCATAGCCGGTGCCGATTTTCGCAGTAGCGACACCCTGGTTAGGGGTGAGGAACTCTTGATTATGGTCAAGGTTCCAAGGGGATGTAAGCATTAATAGGGAAGTACTTATATGGAGTGCGGCGACTCCTGAATCTAAGTTGAGATTGTTATGGTAGAGAATGTCCACGGCGGGACGCTAAACATGAGTACGACGACTCAGATCCTAAGGCTAGGATAAAGGGTAAAGAATGTCCACAGCGGGACGCTAAATAGAGCACGACGACTCCAATCCTAAGGTTAGGATAAAAGGTATAGGATGTCCACGGCGGGACGCTAAAAAGAGCACGGAGACTCCAATCCTAAGGTTAGGATAAAGAGGTAAAGGTAAAGGATATCATATGTAAACACAATGTCACAATAATGTAAACAAAAGGTTCAAAAGCTCATGGGGATAATCAATAGTTTTAAAGGTGAGCCACTTAAATGCGTACAAACAAAGTTGAATTTCAAACTTAAATGTTCAAGGAAACCAACAATCCAAGTTCAAGTCATCCTCGAATAAAACTCAAAGAAGAATAAAGTCCAAAGTTTTGGAAATGACGAAATGCGAGGTAGGAGGATGAAAACCCTAAAATGATTTACAATTTTCCCATAATGAAAAGTGTTTCTAAAATAAGAATTTTAGAATTCTTTAATCATCATATGAAAATACACATTAAAACAAGAATTTGGAAAAAAGAATCAATTTAAAATGATTAAAAATGAAGACGTTATGTAAAATTGAAAGTTAAATGAAATTTAAATAAAATAAATAAACCAAGTGCTAAAAAAAAAATAAAGAAATGCTCACACCAAGGATTGAACCCACATCTGGTGGTTTCTAGGTCAAAACTCTTACCACATCAACCAAAGCGCGCGCATGACATTTAATGGAAAAGATAGGTTAAATATTAAAAGTGCTAAAAAACAATAAAATGCTAAAAAAAAGTGTCCTCACTGAGGATCGAACCAAGGACAATGCGCATGATAGGATACTTAAGGACAAGGTGACAACCACTGGGGTGGCGATACATCCAATGTATCAAGCCACCCCATTTGGATATATACCAAAGGGACGTGATTTTCTGGGCATTTGCAAGGCAAGTTCAAGTGGTAACTCAAAATAGGTTTTGATCATAACTTCCTCAATTCTCCACCAAATTTAACAAAATTTTAGTCAAACTCACTTGAAATTTCATAAGGAAAAGGATGGCATCATTCATTTTCTCAAAAAATGCACACACAAAACGATTCGAATGAAAATTCAATAAGAGGTTTGAAATGCATTTTGGTATGCCAAGACATAAAACATATGCAATTAAAGTCATGTAAGGGTTTGAGCAAGTTGTAAACATGGTATAGACTGAGTTTCAACAGAAAGTTAATTAAAAAGGACACTGGAACAAAATAATGGCATGTGAGTTGCAACATGAGTTGGTCACCATCAATAGAATAGTTAGTAGCAGGACCAACTGTTGCGGTGAAATATGGATACCAAGCTATTGACTAACTTGAATCTTAATTCATTTACAACCGGACTTTAATTTATCCAAAAAGGAGAGGTTTAAAGAAAAAAAAACCTATAAGAATGCAAAGACAAAGGCAAGGCCTATAGCTAAACAAAGAGAGATCTAAAGGTTCGGGGGTTGGTTATACCTAGGGAAGGTGTTAGCATCCTAAGCATCTGTAGTACTCTACAGGAACCTCTTGTTAATATTTGTGTTTGCTAAATTTTGCTTGCTAAGGGTAAAGTGCTAAGGTAAAAATATAAAGTATAAAGGTATGTACAAGTTTGCTCGCGAAGACATCGCATCTCGTGCCTACGTATCCTGACGGGAGTGGAATCAGAGCAATCGTAGTTCCCTTAGCTAGGGAAGAGGAATTCTTGACTGTGGTCAAGGTTCCAAATGGATGCAAGTACTCATAAGGAAGTACTTACAGGGAGTGCGGTGACTCCTCTTCTAAGTTGAGATGATTAAGGTAAAGAATGTCCACGACGGGACGCTAATCATGAGTACGGCGACTCAAATCCCAAGGCTAGGATAAAAGGGTAAAGGGTTGTCCACGGTGGGACGCTAAAAGTGAGTACGGTGACTCAAGTCCTAAGGCCAGGGTAGAAAGAGAATTGTCCACGGCGGGACGGGAAAAAGTGAGTATGGCGACTCAAATCCTAAGGCTAGGACAACGGTTAAAGGATGTCCACGGCGGGACGGTAAACATGAACACGACGGCTCGAATCCCGAGGCTAGGATAAAGGAAAAAACATGAGCGCGGCGGCTCGAATCCTAAGGCTAGGATATAAAAGGTAAAGGGTGTCCGTGGCGGGACGGTAAACGTGAACACGGCGGCTCGAATCCTAAGGGTAGGATGAGAAAAGATTGACAACATTTAAAGGTGAAAATATACATTAACACGAGAAAGCAGCAAAAAGAAACACTGAAAAAGGATTAAATTTGAAGAGTTTATGAATGTTTGAAAATAGTGAAGAAAAATATAAAAATAAAACAAATAAGTAATTAAAAAGTGCACTAGGTGGGAGTTGAACCCCACACCTTGGAATCGCAAGTGAGAAGCTTCACCACCAGGACACATGCGCACATGTGAATAAAGATTGGAAAAGGAAGAGAACATAATTAAAACAAGGAAATCACAAAAAATGCAAAAAAAGGGTCATCACTGAGGATCGAACCCAGGTAACATGGCATGGAAGGCATAAGGGGTGCAAGTCTCTACCACTGGTGTGGCTATATATCCGTTGATGAAAGCCACCCCATAAATATATATGGGATGCATGAAGATAAAACCTGGGCAGAATACACAACCAAAATGCAAGAGGCGCGAAGGTTTGAAACTGTACCAAAACTTTATGGAATTTAGTGAAACTTTAGTCAATCTTGAGTATTTTTCAATGAGGAATTCAGTGGTGGTATTGGTTTCTCAAGATCATGCCTCTATTTTAAAATTCGATTGCATATGCATATGAGCTTTTGAAATGCATTTTGAATGCTAAAACCTAACTCAGTCAAGATTACACCAGTTTAAGAGTATGCACATGTTTTAAATCAGTTGCTCATGGATTGTGCCCAAGGGAAAACCTCAATTCTGACATGAATTAGAGAGTGACTATTAAGTTGCAAAAAATGTGAAAAAATGCACTTTGGAAATTAGTGATCAGTTCAGGTATGCCATAATCAGAAACATGGTTCAAACATCATCCAAATATCATGCATGCAGTGTTCACACATCCAAAATGCTTGCCTATGAAACTAAACATCAACTGTCATATGAAGAGGAACAGCAGCAAGGCCAGGAGTTCAAAATGTGTTTCAGAGTTTGTGGCTCAAAATAAATGCAATTTAGAGTGTGCACACATTTGAAACATGCTATGAAGTGTATTTCAACATGAAGATTACTCAAAAGACCATAGAATACAGAGATAGAATGTGAGTGGCAAATGTGTTTTAAAAAATGCATTTTGAAATGAAACTCAAGTTCCAACCAATCTCAGATTAAAACAACCATCCACACACACCATAAATATGCCAATGAACAATTTCCAACACAAATTCAGGTTAGAAGCCTACTGTTGTGAAAACAAGGTGCTCAAGTTGCAAATTTGTCGTGAAATGCATGAAGATGCTCAAATTCTAATCCACGCATTTTCAAACTGAGCTAACCATATACACACCACACATACATAATATTGAGTGAATTAAAACACAATTTGAAGCTAAGAGAGGACTGTCATGAGAAATGGTTTTCAAGTTGCAACTTATCATGAATATGATG
Organism: Lathyrus sativus; assembly: GCA_963859935.3. NCBI lineage: Eukaryota > Viridiplantae > Streptophyta > Magnoliopsida > Fabales > Fabaceae > Lathyrus > Lathyrus sativus. Next base: position 483,456,902 of record OZ012741.1, on the reverse strand, counting down.
CATGATGATGTTCAGTTCTTTTTTAAAGCATTTCTTTGGTAAATGAATCACACACATATCATATATATGGAAATAAGGATGTTCACACTTAGGAATCAGTTACATTGTGCACAGAACCAATTTTTAGGTATCTCATGGCTATTTGTCTAGAAATATGCATTTTAGAGGTGAAATGTCAAAACAGATGGGAATTAGTCAGGCAGGACATCTACACATATTCTAAACATGATGATAAGTGTGTTTAGACCAAGGAAACAAGCAAACTTTCATCAATGCAAACTTTGACATATGGACTGCTTATGCAAGACTGTTTTGGGGCAGCATGAGTGTAATTTCAAGATATGACCTCAAACTTTCAAGATATGGTAAAGTAAAGTATGAGAGGGAGTTTCAAAGTCACATACCTCTTGTTGACAGTCTTGAACAAGTGAAAACACCAAGAAACCCAGAGAACTTCAATCACCTCCTTGCTTTGAGAATTTTCTTCCTTTTGAAGCAATGTGCAAATGTTGTGACAGTTGGAGAAATAAACTCCACCAATGATCCTCAATGCTTTGGACAGTTGAGAAATGATATATGTGAGGTGTTTGAGTGATTAGAACATCAAGGAAATGTCTAGAACAAGTTTTGACTGATTTTGTGGCTTTTGGTCAAAGTAACTTGGTGTGGAAGTTGAATTTTTGAATGGTGAGGTTTTTGAGTGGTCTAAGATCTTGGACACCTTCTATATCATATTTAGAGATTGTGTGAATGATTTTTGGGGAGTTTGAATGTAGAGAAATGATTTTGGCAGCATTTGTAGCAAGGCAGATTTTGGTGGTTTTTGGTGAAATGTGATTTTGTGATTTTTGAAGCAAAGTGTGCAAGAGCAAAGGCTTGAGCTTTCTCTGGTTTTTAGAATGGATATTGTGTCCCCAATGAAGTGGTGAGGGCCTCTATTTATAGGAAAAGCCATGGAGTGGGCAGATTTGGAGATTTCCTTCATATTAAAGAAAAGTTTTACACCTTTGGATCAAACCTCCACAAAGGGGTTTCCTTGGCTGATAGGTAAGCCTAATAGTCAAGCAAAATGATGATTTTGAAAGGGATAAATGCAGGCTAGAGGCATATCTTGATGGCTGTTTGCAGAACTTACTTTCCACCTCATGCTTACCATGTTTACTTTAAGTGCAAGTTGCAAGGCAACTTGCAAGCCACTTGCAAGCTTGGCTAACTTCCTATTTTCTGCATTTATCTTGTTCTCTCATGCTACAAACCCTATATACATCAGATAAAACATGTTTCACAAGCTGAGATTGGTCATATTTGAGGAAAGAATGATTTTTGAACATTTGACAATGTGGGACTAAAGTGAAAAACCACCAACTTGCCATAACCATAACTTTCAGCTCACAAATCCTTTTGAGATATGCTAGTACTTTTTAGAAAGCCCTCAAATAGATCTAAAACATTCATGCTTTCATGAGTTTCAATTTCCCAAAGGAACTTGGCCAAAAAGTCTCTCAAAGCTGCTAAAAAATGAACTAAAAAGTGAAATTTCTCTAAGTCTTTTCCTTTCTCAAAATGAATTTGATCATAACTCCAAATCTATGCATTTTATGATCATGGGCCACTTAGGGACTTTTGTAGGATTTGTCAAGAGATTTCAAATGAACTTTGAACCAACTCAATTGGATGTGTGGTTAAGGAGTTATGGTTTAGCCCCTTTCAAAACCCTAATTTCCCGATTTTTCGATTACTTCTTCATCCTTGATCCAATGGTCATGAAAATTGAAAGGAAAGTGCAATGTGATATAAGGAACATTTTTGATTCACACTTTGGAGTCCAATTCCTTAAATTTGAATAGTTGACTTTCTGGTCAACCGTGCGATCGATCGGTGACGACCGAGTCGTCTGTTGAGACTCTAGGCCTCCTGAGACTTTGTCACTTCTTGAATGAAATTTATTAAGCTATATGAACTCCATGGACCATGATCCCACCATTAAAACACATATCTCACTGATCCACATATCTCACGCAACACATCAATACCACGTGCACAAGGCGTAACGATCCTACTGATCCACATATCTCACACAACACATCAATACCACGCGCACAAGGCGTAACGATCCTACTGATCCAATCCTCATACCACATCGTATAAACGCAACGCATAACAAGCGTATCGATCCTACGGATCCACATCCACCTCACAACACATCACCATACATAGCACATAGTGCATACATATCACATACACATCCATAGTTATATAAACTTAACACATAATCCAACGATTATTTCAAATGTGATAAACGCCGGCCACACGACCCTTATAACCCTCAACACACTACCCAGCTATCATCACAGCACATCAATCCGATCGCACTCAGCGCCCTTATATCACCACATACCTGAATCAATACATACACCAACGCAATCACCCAAATTAAGGGAATATCAAGGAATTCACCTCCTACACCACACATACATTCACCACGGCTTACGATCATGCCCAACATCAAACATGACCAACAAGGATAGAAAACCCCAAGGAAATCCAACAGAACAATAGTAGAAACACAAATTGTTGTCGAGCTCGCTGGCACATTCGCCTGGCGAAGCCCCGCAACGAACACTCGCTGGCCATTCGCCTGGCGAAGCCCCGCAGCAAACACTCACTGGGACTCGCCTGGCTAAACTTCTGGCGAAGCCAGATAGTAGCTTCTGCCAGCACTCGCTGGCTAGTTCGCCTGGCGAAGGCTCGCCCCTCATTTGCCCAACGAATACCTGCGTACTCAGAAAAATTCTGCACAGCAGAAACAACATCCATCACCGATTTCGCCCGATTAAATTGAAACTAACATCCACTCGCAACCAAACAACATACTAAAACTTAGTTACGGGGTCTATTCCCGTTTCTACCCTACAAATTATCAACTCTGCTCAAATAACCCACTTCCGGCTCAACTTCGAATTTTCCCGGAAACCCCAAATGCACTCAAACAATACAGCCACATGCAAACGAATTAACACATTCAATCACCACAATCACAACAACAATGACATACAATCAACATCAGATTATCATCAACATGCAAATATACTCATACATGGGGTTAGAGATTCCCATTCTACCAATATTCATGTAATACCATTTAACCTATATATCTCCCCCCCTTACCTCGAATTCGATGCTGATGATGATGCACTTCCGAAATTTCACTCGGATTGACAGCCTTGGTGTCTCCTTGCCACGCTTGCTCAAACTCCCTTCCCTTGTTCTTCGTTCTCTCTATCGTGTTCTTTCTCTCCTTTTCCTTCAACTTTTCCAAAATGCCAAACTTGCCCTCAATACCCCCAAAATTCCCTTATATTTTAAATAAATAATTAATTCTCATTTTCTTTTAATCCAAAAATTCCAATAATAATAAATCCTCATTTTAATCCTAAATAATCCAATTTTATTTATTCTTAATCCCAATAATAATATTCTCATTTCCCCTCATTCCAAAAATCAAATTTAATATTAATATCCCAAATAAATATTATTTCCATAATTTCTTTAATTTCCAAACTCTTCCAATAATATTTTTAAATATGACAATTATAACAATAATATTAATAATAATAGTATCAACACTATTAATCATCATATTATTATTATTATTAATCATATTTTTCTAATATTATGGAACTCAATTCCTCAAACAATTTTCACACACAATGCACCGAAAAACAAATAATACGGAAAAACCAAATAATTAAAAATGGGTGTTACATCGGCAACTACCTCCTGTTTCCCAAGAAAATCTTAAGACTAGGAGGTATGCTCAGAGGCCGAAGCAGCCCGATAGAATCTTCAACCAGATCCCCGTGACTTACACTCAGTTGCTGCAACTCTTGCTTCAACTTCGGTTGGTTGAACTTCGAACTCTGGCTCCATTTACTGGCAAGCCACCACCAGGATATGATGTAAGTGCCCACTATGATTTCCATTCTCGGGCACCGGTGCATAATGTCGAGAACTGTAAAGCTTTTAAGCACAAAGTTCAAGACTTAATTGATTCAAAGGCAGTTGAGTTCACGCCGGGCGGCGTAAGAGTACCAGGTGATCCTATCCCATTTGTTGTAAAAAAGGTGGATGTACCTATTCGCTCCCTTGAAGCTGCATCAGGTCAAGAGGATGCCGTGCAATTTATGACTTCTGAATCTCCACGCTCGCAGCTATTGCCGGTTCCTGGGCTAAGTCTGAGGACGAAAGTGCCTGAATGCGAGGAGATCCCTAATCAGCGCCAACAACCTCATGCTCTTCGGCAGAAAAATTATCGACGTCAGAATCAGAATAGGCCTCGTAACAACTTGGAAAGAAGGATTGCTCCTCTTCATCCAGTGCCGATGTCGTACAATTAACTTCTGCCACATCTGATTCAGAACTCATTGGTGGAACCCCAGACTCTCAAGCCGGTGCCAGAGCCGTACCCTCCTGGATATGATCCCAGTGTTCAATGCGGATATCATGGAGGATCCATAGGACACTCAACTGAGGATTACCAAGCCTTTCAAGCCAGGGTGCAACAGTTGATCGACAAGAGGTACATTTCCTTTCCGAGAGGAAGATTGAGGATGCATGTCAACCTCTCATCTGATTAAGTTTGAAGATGGATGACTCAGCAGCAAGTTAAGATTTGAAAGCCCGGTTCCTCGAAAGCTGGCAACCTTTGTTTTATCATGTCATTTATTTGCATTTGTAGTTTCTTTTCTGTTGAAGTGCAAACTCATTTGTAAAACTTGATTGTTTTCGATTAATATTGATAATGAAAAGAATATGCATGTTTTTGATTAAATCCATTTGTGTTCACTTATGTTTTTAATTGATGTCTAACGCTTGTTTAAGCGGAATCCGGGGAGGATGACGAAGTTGAAAGACACGCAAGCTTCCGATTGTATGCTTTTGAATGAAACATGCTGATGATGTACATGCATTGTTTCAAATTCCTAAACACCGGAGATATAAGGATGATAATCCCTTGTCAACCCCTTTTGAGTCTAGTAGTAGGAGTTTCTTTCTGAAAAACGAAAAAACCCTCAATCTTAACCCGGGGCAGGGTAGGTGTCAGTTAATTTGACCGAGCGCCCAAATCGCAAAAGGAGTGTTCCCGTTCGAAGGCCAATCACGCCTCTAGAGGTCGTGCCTAAAAAACTACAGTGGTTATCCCTTGCCGACCAAAGAGTGAAACAGTCGCAATCCCTCTAACAAGTCAGACAAGCTGGTGTCACACGATTTATTAAAAAAAAGGGAGAAATAAAAAGAAAGGAATCGAAAGAAAAAGCCAGCTAAGTCGAATCTTGAAAACAAGCGACTTAGGCAAAAATTAGGGCATCCCACTGGACTTTGAAATTAAAAGAAGCTCGAAAGAGCCAGTCCAGGAAAAACTTAGGGAAAAAAGCAGAAAAATGAAAAGGATTACAAAAGAAAAAGTCCTCGAACAAATAAGTTGTGTGACTCCAGGCACCAAAAGACGAAAAACGAGTGTCTGTCACTCCTAAAACTTGTGGTTTCCTGAACCATCACTCCTGTCACTCAACCTTTGAAAGGTGAGCGCTAGTGTCGAATTAGCTGAACTTAGGATTGGAGAACATCAAGGAGAATGGGTGGGTTAGAATAAACTTTGAGCCTTGTATCCTTTCTTTTGAGCCGTGAACCTGACCAAGTTACAACCTTCAAAAGTCCTAATTGAAGCATGGTGGTTTTGAAAGCATACTTCGGTAAAGATCGCGTTGAAACTGACTCCTAAAAAGGAATCTTTTATCAAGTTGTTGCTAAGGTTGACATTTTGATAGGTGATTCATTCATTATATGTCACAATTATTTTCCAGTGAACAGACTTGGATTTCAAAACTGTCATATGCATTGCATTAATGTATCTTGTGTACAGAATAATCTGTTTTACTTGTGAGTAAGCACTTGACATCAGGAAAGTTTCCACAATGTGAAGTTTTATTAGGATAGAATGCAGAGCGCCCGCTCTGTTGAGCCGGAGCAAGCTATATCAAATGATCATATCATGGGAGTCAGCCATCCGAAAGTCAGTTAAGCTGGGGCAGTCAGGTCAAGATTAATTAAACCTCTCGAAGATTAGCCAGAGGTACTGCTCCATAAATCGGCCAGTCAGGGGTAAGGTCGTTGCAAGCCTGGGACAGACAACCCTAAGAGCACAAAAGCTATCCTTATCCAGAATTTAACACCTCTTCAAGGTTCAAAGTGCCGAGGCAGTTCATATCAAACCATCAGGGTACAGAAATTTCAAGTCTTCTCGTAAGGAAGTTTTTGCAGAGATCCCACAGGTTGGGGCAAATTTGGAAACAAAAAGATTTGTTCCTCTCCATACCTTCAAAGTTTATCAGAGTTAGTCAACCAGGGATGAATCCTTTCGTGGTACAGATGCTAGGGCAAGTCATCTCGAGGTAGTTTCATGGAAAGCTTTTCTGTTCGAGATGAACTATCCTAGAGATCAGACTGGAGCAAGTTGAACTGCACTAGAGCAGTTAGCCCAGCGAGTCTTTGAAAGGGCGATTACTTCGGATGGAATGCAGGTAGGCATTTTATTCGTTTCTCCAGCAGAGGATTTGGGTTTTCACGCAGAGTCTTGTTACTAAATCAGAAGTACTGTCACCAACGGGGGTGTGTAGTGTATCTCCAGTAGAAGAAAGTTTTGTCTCCCTACAAAGGCTAATAGGGTGAATTCATTCACAGCATGTTCCCAACAAAGTAGATTGAAGGATATTCTCTCGGTGGCATGGTAGATTGCAATCCAGTATTACTCTCCAACAGAGGCAACGTCTTTGACGCCCTCTCCCTAACATAGTCGACGTTCTGGTGTCTTTCCAGTAATATCAATATTTGGGATTTTCTTCATCGAGCAGAGTTCAGTGCTGATTCCCTCGACATAACAATGTTTGAGCAGGGCGTGATCCCTTCCCCAGTAGAGTGGAGTTCTCAGTAGAAGTCTCTAATGTTCCCAAGAAGGGCGGATTGTTACTTGTATATCCCTAATAGAGTGGGTTCCTTTCTGAAGCAGAGTGGAACTCTCAGCAATGTTCTTGATTCCCCACTGAGGGGAGTTGTTGGTGTTTTCCCCAATAGGGTGGATTTGTTTTCTCCAGCGGATTGAAGCTTTCTGGTAGGCCATCAAGAATTTTTCCCTCGGCAGAGTTTGATTTCATCCTCAGTAGAGTCGGTCTCTTCTCTCTAGCATTTATTTTGCTAGAGTGGTGCCTCTGCATTTGCATTTTGCATAGCATCCTCCCAAATGCGTAGCATTTCCATTTCGTATGGAGCATTACGTCATTTTCAAACATATGCATCTAAAGCATAAGCCAGGTTTGTTGCCTTCGAAGAGGTTTGCCTTTGATGGTAGGAGTCGTTTGATCCTTTTGCTGCCTATTCCAGATGTCTTATTCTAACTTTTGGTTGGTATTCCTCAGCGTAGTCTGAATCATTGTGTTTGGTGTTCCAACTTTTGGTTGGTAATTTGGGGTGTTATCCCAACTTTTGGTTGGTAGTTTTTTAGTTTCCCTCGCAAAGTCCTTCATTCCAACTCTTGGTTGGTAATCTTTGTTTCATTCCAACTTTTGGTTGGTGACCTGTTGGCGTTTGGATGTTATTCCAACTTTTGGTTGGTAATCTCTGGCTTCTTCTCGCAGAGTCTTCGTTCCAACTTTTAGTTGGCAATCTTCGTATTCTAACTCTTGGTTAGTAGCTTTTGTTCCGACTTTTGGTCGATGAGGATTTTTCTTGGATATCCTAACTCTTGGTTAGTAGCTTTTGTTCCGACTTTTGGTCGATGAGGGTTTTTCCTGATCATCCTAACTCTTGGTTAGTAGCTTTTGTTACGACTTTTGGTCGATGAGGATTTATTTTCCTGGTTATCCTAACTCTTGGTTAGTAGCTTTTGTTCCGACTTTTGCTCGATGAGGATTTATTTTCCTGGTTATCCTAACTCTTGGTTAGTAGCTTTTATTCCGACTTTTGGTCAATGAGGATTTTTCTTGACAATCCTAACTCTTGGTTAGAAGCTTTTGTTCCGACTTTTGGTCGATGAGGATCTTTTCCCAGCGATCCTAACTTTTGGTTAGTAGCTTATGTTCCGACTTTTGGTCGATGATGATCTGTCCTGGTGATCCTAACTTTTGGTTAGCAGCCTTGTTTCCCAACTTTTGGTTGGATGTTATCTCATGAAGTCAGTTTTCCAACTTTTGGTTGGTAGCTTGTCGTTTGTAGTCGTTTTTCCAACTCTTGGTTGGTAGCCTGTTGTTTGGTGTTCGTTTTATCCTAACTCTTGGTTGGTATCCAGGATCGTTGTGTCCCAACTTTTGGTTGGTATTCGTGGTTATTATCCCAACTCTTGGTTGGTAGTCTGTCACTTGATTGGATGTTTATTCCGACTTTTGGTTGGTGGTCTTCCTTTGTTGGGTGTTTATCCCAACTTTTGGTTGGTATTCCTCCTCTGTTCATCAGCGGAGTCTTTATCCCAACTTTTGGTTGGTATTCCTCCTCTGTTCATCAGCGGAGTCTTTATCCCAACTTTTGGTTGGTAATTGGGGACTTGGCAGGTGTTTTTTTTTTCCAACTTTTGGTTGGTAATTGGGGATTTGGCAGGTGTTTGTTTCCAACTTTTGGTTGGTAATCTTCGATGTGTGGGAATTATCCCAACTTTTGGTTGCTATTCCTTTGGTGTCGTTTTTCGGACAATTTTGTTGATAGCATTGTTTGATCCCAACTTTTGGTTGGTATCTTTGGTTTATTCCAACTTTTGGTTGATAGCTTTGGTTTATTCCTACTATTGGTCGGTAGTCGTTGGTCTCTCCTGTGGAGTGTTATCCTAACTGTTGGTTGGTAATTTGTGACTTGTCAGGGTTGTTATTCCGACTTTTGGTTGGTGAGGTTTTGTTGATGTTTTTTCCGACTTTTGGTTGATGATCATCGGTTTGAGGGGGTCATTCCAACTCTTAGTTGGTAACTTGTGCTGCAATTCCAACTTTTGGTTGGTAGTCTTTGATTCCCCAGTAGGGTCGTGATATCCGGTTTGGTTGTTTTGTTGATGTTATTCTGACTCTTGGTTGGTAACCTTTATTCTCTGGTTGTTGATTCCGACTTTTGGTCAGTATATCTCCTCTGCAAAATCGCCTCGCCATTTCAAATTTCGGTTAGCGTTATGGTGATTCCGACTCTTGGTTGGTAGTATTCAGGTTTTATCCCCAGAGAGTAACCTTTCTCCCATCTTTTGGATGGTATCCTTTGATTTTTATCTATTGGTAGATGCTTGTTCCCCACAGAGTCGTCTGGTTAGTCTACTCTTTCCCCAGTGAAGTCGCCACAAAGCTGTTTGGTTAATCCTTTCTTTTAGTCCCCAGCAGGGTCGTTATCCCAACTTTTGGTTGGTATCCTTGGTTTTTTTCCAACTCTTGGTTGGTATCCTTGGTTTGTTTCCGACTCTTGGTTGGTATCCTTGGTTTGTTTCCAACTCTTGGTTGGTATCCTGTGGAAGCGCTATCCCAACTCTTGGTTGGTATCCCTTGGATTGTTTTCCAACTCTTGGTTGGTATCCTTCAGTTGTTATTCCCAACTCTTGGTTGGTATCTGTTGGTTGCTGCATCTCAACTCTTGGTTGGTATCTGAGGTCTGTCATCCCGACTCTTAGTTGGTATCCTCTGTTTGTTATCCCAACTCTTGGTTAGTATCCTTTGGTTGTTTTCTAACTCTTGGTTGGTATCTTTTGGATGAAGTTCTGATCGTGTTGGATTGTTATTCCCCAGCGGGTCGTTTTCCAACTCTTGGTTAGTAATCGCTGTCTTGCATTCCCGCAGGGTGCAAATTTCTGGGTTCTTTTGTATTCAATCACCTTGTACCTCGAAGGTTTGAAAGCGATTGCTTTTCCTCCCTTCAGGTCCAAGTTGTTTGAATATGGGCAGCTGTAGCACCCCAAAATTTGCCTTTTTCATTTTGGCAGCATCTGGCTTTTGCTTCTTTGCATTTTCACATTTCTGCATTTTGCATAGCATTCGTTCTTGAGGCGGGGGATCAAGGTTTTCCCGTGGCTCAGTTTTCATCTCAGTGCGTGAACTCGAACAACGAGCATCAGAGGCTCTGGAATTTATTTTTCCCAGCGGTCGTGCGACCGATTTTATTTTATTTTGCAGGTTATTTTCAGTTCAGGCAGCAGTATTCAGACTATCGCAAGCAGTTTCAGGGTTAGGATATTCAAAAGCAAGTTTCAGAAGCTGAACAGAGCTCCAAACAGTTGAAAACGGACAAACAGTCATGTTTCCCTCCAAAAGGCGCCAAAATTCAAAATTTGAAGGTGTTAACCGATTAACCTATATGGTTAATCGATTAACCAAAGTGAAATCAGGCCAGAATTGAAGTTTTAATAGTGTTAATTGGTTAACGCATATGGTTAACCGATTAACCAGTGTAAATTTTGCCTCTGCACGTGATTTTTCAATGCAGAGCCATTTGGGGTCCAATTTTGATCATTTGGAAATTCAATTTTACACTTGGGAAGGATCTAGAACCTATTTGAAATTTGGTTAATTTCATTTTCCCTCCAAATGCCCATTCCTTATTCGAAACCAAATTTTCCAAACCATTTTTCAAACCTTACCTTTGGATCCAAGTCTAAGGGGTATATATTTGCATTACTCCAAACCACACACAACTAATCACTCATAATTCACTCATTTTCAGAATTGATCTCAATTCTCTCTCAATTTTCCAATCTCCGAAACCCTCACCAAAGCTCTTCTCCATTGAATTCTTTGACTCTTCCATGGAATCAATGAGTTCTTGAGCTCAAACCTCCATCCATCATCTTCATTGGATCAATTTCTTCATCCAATTTTTGTGCAAAAGTGGATCTGAACTTGGAAGTGATTTTAGAAGTGATTATTTGGCTTGATTTGGCTTAATCTTGAAGGATTTTCATTGCTACTACAAGAATTGGTGTGGATCTTGAAGTATTCCGGACTTCTAGAATTGGATCTGTTCAATTCCAGTTAAATCAACATTAACCAGAGCAAGTCTCCGCTCCAAAGGTTGGATCCGAATCTGTTTTTAGCTTATTTGCATAATCATGTGGATTCATTGACTTTTGGTTGATTTGATCCGTTTGATTCATGATTGGTTGTGTTGATATGTTTACATGCTGTCTGAATCATGATTTACTGGTTTAATCTCGTGATTAAGTGATTATGCGATCATCCGGTTGATCAGATAAGTGCTTATTTGCTGCACATGTTGTTCTGTTGCTGATTTTCTGCAGTTGGCACAGTGTTAATCGGTTAACGCATATGGTTAATCGATTAACCATTACAAATTTCCAGATTTTTCAAAGTTTTCAGAGCGTTAATCGGTTAACACATATGGTTAACCGATTAACGAGTTCAAATTTTCAAAATTTTTTAAACGTTAACAGTGTGTTAACCGATTAACACTGTGCCAGTGGGTCTGTTTTTCTATTTTGCTTGCCTATTTGAGTACCGTTTCACTTCGAATAATCGTAATTCGATATGGTGCATTAGAAGTGAAATGTTTTGGGATATATGTCATTGTTTTGATTGTTTAATCGAGATTTTGCCGACATTCGTGTTCTTTTCCACTTGAATGCATGCTTATGGATGTGGTTCAAGGTGATGATTTCTTGCATGTTCGTTTGCTTTCATCTTTTGTGCTTTCTTTCATGTTTGCATCATTTTCGCGTCGCTGTTGAGGTCGAGATACGCTTGTGGCGGCTGCTGCCCCACACATTTTTCCTCCCTCCCTCCATTCTAAGTGTGCGTTTTCATGGTTGCATATTGCATTTTATTATGCTTTCTCCTTTTGTCTTCCCTTTCCATGTTCCCCTTAGGACCTAACTTTCCTTGTTTAAGGTTGGTTATAGACAGTAGGATTCGAACTATGCATGCTAACATTAGGGTAGATGTTTCCCCTTTTAATCCCAACCTTAGAACCACTTTGCATGACAACGTTAGGGCCGAGTTTCCCTTAGACCTTCCATGCGTCTCTCTTTCTCATCTCAAAACAATTCTAACTCATCTAATAAATGCGATGAACGTTGCGTGCTACGAGTCTTAAGCTACTTGGGAAATTATGATTGGGTGGTTGCCTCTCAATTGTCTAGAATTTTAGCATATGTCCTTTGGACGATATACGACGCATTCGCTCCTAGGTCATAGTCTTTAGTGCAACGTGAATCACAAACCGAATTAATTCACTTCACTAAAAAGAGTGTTGTCAAGCTTTGGTTCTACCGTAAACATGCTTTGTCCCTAACTGCTAGAACGGAGGTTTAGCTTTACTCGGTTAAAACTCTTGATCAACCTGTGGTTTTGTGTAGTCCGAAGTACGTTTGCTCTGATTTCTCATACCAAATGAGAATACGTAGGCACGAGACGACGATGTCTCGGCGAGCAACCTTCCCCCCTTTTTGCCCGTAGTTAGCCGAACTACGTTGACTCTGACTTTCCCATTACACGAGGGAATACGTAGGCACAAAGCGGAGATGCTCTGCCGAGTCACTTTTCTTTTCTTTTTGTCCCTGAGACCTTTAGCGTAGATAGTTTAAACACACCCTTAGATATACAACAAGCATGGATCCCATCGAGTACGACGGACGTGAGGGGTGCTAATACCTTCCCCTTACGTAACCGACTCCCAAATCCAAGACTTGGTTGCGATGACCTCGTCTTTTCCCTTTTTCGTTAGGTTTTTCCGATCGTTTCCTTTCCCTCTCTTTAGGATAGTTAACGAAAGGTGGCGACTCTTCTGTTTTCCGCCGGGTGTTTTTCGCAGTTGCGAAAGACGCATATATTTTTGCCCAACTTCTTATAGAGGGATTTATACATGAGTCTACTTTAAGTTAGCTTAGAGCAACATTTAGTTGCCTTTTGATTTCAGTTGATTTCTGTATAGTGGCTCACTCTTGGGCCTTCTTACAATGAGTAATCATTCGATTGGGTTTGATTTAATTATTTTATTATCTATTATTCTCATTCGACAAAATGTACCCCAATTCCCATGACGTGTAATAACCTTATTGCTTTCCTTTATTTTGTTTATTTGTCCATGATCTTGATGCTTGTCTTGTTGATTTTTTTACTGGTGACTTTTTTATCTTCATGATTATCGCTTGTGTCTAAACCCATGGGAAGGACCTGTGTTTGACTTTATAGTCATGGGCCTTTTTATTCATTTGCATCGCTTACTCTTTGCTTGATCCATGCTTCTCCTTAGACTGATCACCTTACGATGAACCTACATACTTGTATCCTTAGGCTAGTTTCCTTGAGGATTTCAACTCTAGATAACTTAAAGTTAGTTCCCTTTTCTCATGAGATAATTAGACAATAGTCATCCTTAGTTGAGATGTAATTCTCCTACCATATGACATAGTTGAGAAAGATGTTGATTCTTTTTCACTTGAGAGAGGTATGTGGCTTACTCGTCGATTCTATATCCGAGTTGGAGCCCTTCTCTTAATGTGAAGCAAAGATCCATCTTCCTCATGTTTGTGGTGGTTCAGTTAAGTATTCTCCTTAAGATGACAACTTGTCTATTCTCCTGAAACCACCCAAAAAACTTTATTTACCCTTATTGAGGGGAACTACGAATGCTCTGATTCCATTCCCATCAAGATACGTAGGCACGAGATGCAATGTCTTGGCGAGCATACTTTAAAATAATACCTTAGGTCTCCCATTACCTTTTCACCCCTTAGCAAACAACAATAACACAATAAAACAAGAGGTTCCTATAGAGTACTACAGATACTTAGAATGATAGCACCTTCCCTAGGTACAACCAACCCCGAACCTTAGATTCTCTTTTGCTTCGCATTGGATTGCATATTTTGGGTTATTCGCTCTTTTCCCTTCCCTTGGATAAATTAAGGATTGGTGGTGAACTATGATTTGTGATTCAAGTTAATCGATAGCTTGATATCCGATTCTCTCCGTGACAACATCTATCCATGAACACACAAAAGTGATCACACAAGTTGAATTCAAAATAAACCTCATGAAAGAATCATACATCAAAATCATCCACAAAAGGAAAGAAACATCAAGCAATCACATAAGTCTCAAATGACTTGTGGAAGATCAGAATACCACCCAAAATAGATTAGAAACAAGTTTACATAATTTGCAACTTAAAACTAATTAAAAACTAATTAAAAAGTTCAAATAAAATCTATAAAAAGGATAGAAGTTAGTTAAAACACAAATAAAAACCCAAGAAAATCACCATAGGTCAGAGACCATCATAGGATCATATACTATTTTTCTCACAATCTAAAATGCCTAAAAACGATTTTAAAATGATTAAAATCAAGCAAATAATCCAAAAATTCATGAAAAATAGCAAAACCAGAAACAAAAAATAAAGAAAATCATAAGAGGTCAAAGACCATCATAGGATCTATTGCGGTGAGAATCGAATATCAAGCTATTGATTAAATTGAATCTTAATTCATTGAAATTCACCCCGAGCTTTAATTTAACCAAAGGAAAGGTTAAAGAAAGAAAAACCTTTTGTGTGATGTAACAACAACGCTAGAGTTTCGGGGGTCGGAGTTGGTTATGCCCAGGGTAGTTATTCACATCCTAGACATCTGTAGTACTCTACAGGAACCTTTTTTTTGTATATGTATGCTATGTTATCTCAGTTTTTGTTTGCTAGGCTCATGGGATCAAGGTTAAGGTACAGTTTGAGGTAAAGACCTAAGAATAGTTCTAAATTTGCAAGACCAATTGATTCTAACCATACCAAAAACAGGGGGATAAGTGTTAGTTGTTAGTGGTTAGAGGGCTCGACATGATATCTCATCATGTGCCTACGTATCCTTACTAGGATGGAATCAGAGCCATCGTAGTTCACCTCACTAAGGTTGAGGAATACTTGATTATGGTCAAGACTCCAAGGGGGAACAAACATAACGATGTTTGTATAGAGTTTGACAAAATTCTATAGATCTAAGTTTAACACTCAAGGGGATTGACTTTAATAAAAGACAAGAGGGGAATAAGTAATCATGACAATGATCCTTACATAGAGTTAACAAAATCTATCTTAAAGTTCTAATTGAAGGATACTCCTAACAAGGGGTAGGTCTTTAGACTTAAAGCAAAGTCTAATGGATATATGTTCTAACTTAACTAAGTTAAAGTACTTAATGACTTAACCAAGTCAAGGGGAAGGGTAATGAGCTATCTATGAAAGTGAAGTCAATAGAGAGACTTTCCTTTGGAATAAGGGATAACAAGGCAATTGGATGAGAGCTAACAAGCTACATCACTCGGGGATACTTAACAAAGCCTAAATGCACATATGCATTCATTCAAACATGATGAAGATATAAAGTCATGGTAACAACTAAGAAAGATAAGGGCAAGCTTGTGACAACATTAAGCAAAGATGATGATAAGGCAACTTGATGAGAACTGACAACTTCCATCACTGGTGAAACAAACTTGATAAAGATAAAGATAAACAAGTATGATTAATTAACAGATTGGACATAAAAAAGCATGGTAACAACCAAGGTTTTATGATTTAACATTACAATGTTCAAAGATTATGAAGGTAAGAACCAACAAGGGAAAGCATGAAACATGTGTAACAAAAACGTTTTCATAAATGGTATTCAAACAAAACTCATGAAAACAAGTTACAACTTGAATCAAACACGGTATATGAATCAATTAAAGACAAATGTAACACACTTAATCATATTCAAGACATATTGATGACAATCAATCATGGATAGGCAAGAAAAGTAACAACGGTTCAAGCATGAATTCAACCTTCACAAAGGGAAAGATAAACAAGTAGGATCAATTAACAAATTGAACACAAACAAGCATGGTAACAACTAAGGTTTTATGATTTAACATTACAATGTTCAAAGATTATGAAGGTAACAACCAACAAGGGTAAGCATGAAACAACATGTGTAACAACAACATTTACATCAATGGTATTCAAACAAAACTCATGCAAACAAGTTACAACTTGAATCAAACATGGTATATGAATCAATTAAAGACAAATGTAACACATTTAACCATATTCAAGACATATTGATGATAATTAATCATGGATAGGCAAGAAAAGTAACAACAGTTCAAGCATGGACTCAACCTTCACAAAAGGAAAGATAAACAAGACTCATGGTAACTTTCAAGGCAAGAAACAAATCTAAACATGCTATGGTTCTAACAAGACACATAAACAAGTAAGATGGGTGTGAAGGACCGTGTTCATGAGGTTACAACATCAAGAAACATATCATGGTTCACAAAGAAGTTTAAAAGCATACTTTTCACATTCATGCATTGAAAAAGGCAAGTAACAACCCTAAAAATATTATGGTTCTAACAAGACACATAGACAAGTAAGATGGGGATGAGGGATCATGTTCATGATGTTACAACATCAAGAAACATATCATGGTTCACAAAGAAATTTCAAGGCATACTTTTCACATTCATGCATTCACAAAGGCAAGTATAATCATGTTAAAGTAAAGAGACAAGTGTTTTCAAACATATAAACATGTTAGACATTCAACAATAATTCATACAAGATCAACCTTACAAGAAAAATCAAGTACTATGTCAAGAAAGTTCATGAAAACCAAAGAAAACCCTAAAAGGACCATGTCATTCAAGTGGACCAAGGTGTTTCAAAAATAACAATTTTTGAATTATTTATTCACACATTGAAACTAGACATATTAAGGAGCATAGTGCAAATAGAGTGGCCTCAAAATGATAAAAATCAAAGAAGTTATGCACATTTGAAAACTAGGCACCAAACTAGGCAACTAGGGCAAAAAACAAGGCAAGCCCAAAACCAAGGCAAGGCAGATTTTGCAAGAAGGATCATAAATCACTCAAAACTTAACCAAATTGGATGAAACAAAAAATCAAACTATGTATTTTTTCATAAGGAATACAATGGCGGTGTTGGTTTTCTCAGATCATACACCATGTGAAAAACTCAATAGCATCAACAAAAATGACATGTTATGTGCAAGAGCAATGTGACAGTCCAATGTACATGTTCTAAGCAGCAAGCAATGGTTCAAACACAACATATGAGACATATAGAGAATGCTTACAAGCATCATACATCAATATACAAGATCAATCAACAGATGGCATGTGTAGTGGCAAAAATGACAAGTTTGTGCAAGAGTAAGGCAACAGACAGAATGTACCAATTCAGCATCCACTAAATGATCAAACATGTCACATATGACCTATAAATGATGTTTACAAACAACAATCATCTATGCCTAAACAGAATCAACAAGTTGCATATTGAAGTGACACTTAAATTAAGATAACAAGCCAAACCAAAGGGACAGTCATGAATACCCAAGTTTATGAGCAAGAAATGGTTCAAACATGACCAATAAGACATATCTAGCATGTTCATAATTAGTGTACATCAACATTCATCATGATCTTAAAAGTAGCAAGTCAAAACACTTACCTCTTGTAGCTTTTTCAAGTCAATAGACAAAATAAGAAAACCAGTTGATGGATGATGATCCAGGTAGCTCCAATATGCTCCAAATAGGGTGTTCAAATAATGAGAGCTCCTCCAATATCACTGCCTTGACAGAATGCCTTCTTATGCAAGAAAACACCAAAAGCTTCAAAGTGAAACTCTAGGAAATGGTGTTACAGAACTTATGTGATGCCATGGATAGTTCAAACAACTTATATGGAGAGTGCTTAAAGTGTTAGAATGATTGGAAATGGTCTAGACAGTGACTTGGCTTTGAAAATGCAGAAAAGTGAAGTTTTGATGGTTTGAGAGATGACTTTCTGTTCTAGCAGGTTTTGGATGGTTGTAATGGTTTGAACACCTCTAACACATGTTTTGTGATGTGTTAGAGTGATTTGTTTGGTGGTTTGGTGATTGGAAATGGTTTTGGATGAGTTTATGTAAAATGGATTTTTCTTCACAAGGAAGCAACTTCTACCACTTGCAAGAAGATGGTGATCAGAGAAATGGGAGATATTCAACTTGGTTTCTATTTGATTCTAGTTTTGTTTGGATGTTAGGAGTGTGTTCTATTTATAGGCAAGCTTGGAGAATGAGACGTATGGGCAGATTGTGCCAACTTGCCATTTTAACTTTTTTGGAGGCAAAATGAGCAAATCCAACTTGAGATTTCTTTTCTAAGCATGAGAAACCTTCCTATGTGTTTCAACATCATAAATAGCTTGAAAATACTTGACATGAAGTGAAGGAAAGAGAGTAGATGATGCAGTAGCTGAGGTGCAGCAGAAAATGCAAAAAGTTTCTCTCTCCTTGCTACTTGCATCCACTTGATTGAATAAACAAATCAATTAATCTGATTTTTGGTTTTTGCTCATGGTAATCCATTGTAATCTCATCAATTAAGTCCCTAAGCATCTGAGAATGAGTTAAAAAAAGTGATTAGAAGATGTTTGAGTGGTTTATGCATCAAAATGCAAGTGTTGAACTTAGTTTTGTGACATGGAAAATCCCTAACTTGCTCTCTTCGATTCTCCCTAACCACAAAGGATTTGAAAATGCTCTTGTACTTTTTAAAAATCCCCAAAAATGATCTACAATGTTCATGTTTGGCCAAATATCAGATTCCAAAAGGAACTATGTCAAAATTCCTCATGAAATTGGCTGCAAAGTTTGAGTTACAAGTCAAGAAACAAGAAAATTTTCTAAGTGTGGAAATCCTTCACAACTTGATGAGCTCATAACTCAAAACCTATGCATTTTTTGACAGCAACCCTCTAAGAAACTTTTTTAGGATTTCCTAAGAGCTTTCCAACCAACTTTAGACCACTCAATTTGGATGTGTGGTTTGAGAGTTATGGCTGTTCCAAATAAGCTTGTAATTAGGGTTTTTCATAAACCCTAATTTCTTGATTTACAAGTTATCCATCAATTCTTGATTAAATCTTCACCAAACTCACTAGTTAGGCATAACATGATATTAAAAACCTTGCTTGATTCTATTTGGGGTCAAAACCCTAAAAGTCAAAGAGTTGACTTTCCAGACAAACGAACCGAACAATTGAAATCTTTAGGATCGATCCGTAGTGTTTTGGGGTTTTTTGAACCTTTCATACTTATTGAGGGGACTTTAATAAGTCATAGAAACATCATGGACCAGGGTTCAAGCTTTTGAAACCCATTTAGCCCAAAAGTCAAACTACAGTTGACTTTTTCAACTATAAATCCTAATCAGGGTTTTGCACAACACTGCTTCAATTCTCTTGGTAACAACCTCAAATAACACTTGTTCTTGGTAAGATATGAAACTATTGATGATGTGAAGACTTGATATTTATAAGATCAATCCAAAACCTTGACTGATCAGTCCACAAGATTCTTGATTTTAACAGTGTGAAACCCTAATTCATCTGCATGTTGAAAAAGACTAACTTGAAAGAGGTTAGGGTTAGATAACATATGCTTGATGCACCTAGAATCATAATGGAACCTAGGGGTCAAAATTTTGGGTATGACAATTTCCCCTATTTAAATATATTTACCAGATGGCAATGAGAGATAACGATCTCCATAGAATCATGGTGAAAGGTATTTAAATATAGTAAACCGAAAATTTTGCCCTTAGATACGATGGTATGCAAAAGGAAAAATTCTAATCATGAAATGAGTTCTAAGAATGATGCTTTTTGATGCTTGAGTGCGAGAAAATGCTGACACACGAGCAACAAAAAAGAAGAACAAAATAACGAGTAACCACTCACTGGGAACACATACACACTAGGGAGAGATCCAAAGAATACCAACCAATAGTTCAGACATGACTAATGACGGTACTTTAAGGGGATCCTCCACACAGGGGACAGGGGACAAAAACTCCACCGGGAAAGACAAATCTCCACTGGGGAAATGCAAATCCAACTGGAAAATGCATAAAGGGAGATAGGATAAGAAGCCACACAAGGGAACAAAAGTCAACAGACTCAGACTCCAAATGAGGTTTCAAAAGACACGAGACACAGTCCCTATTGGGTAACAAACTAAATGGGGACTTTCCTTTTAACAAAGAGTTCAAACGTGATTTTCAGGAAAAGACTAGAAACAAGACCAGACTCACCGGGGATGCTAGTGACTACTAGACCTCCTAGACCTGCTGGGGACATCTTGGGACGTTGGTCACAACCAACTATCCTAAAAGTCCAGAAAAAACCCTACTAATAATCATTGGGCTTCAAACGATGCCAGTAACCACTGGTCTTTCCTGGGGGTTGGTGATAACCAAACTACATGCCAATAACAATTGGAATTATTAATTAACGTTAGTAACCACTGAACTTACAGGGGAAAAAAGATGCAGGTTATAACCATATTCCAATAACAATTGGGTTTCAAACAGTGCCAGTAACTACAAGACTTCATGGGGAGATGTTGGTAACAACCAACAATCAAAGAACACAGCAGAGTCTGATGAAATTGTCAATAACCATTATACTTAACAATGCCAGTAACCACTGGACTTCTGAGAGGAGATAGGTAACGACTAAACACTCCACTATCAATTACAATGGGTCTTCAATTAATGCTAGTAACTACTGGACTTTCTTGGGGATCGGTGACAACCAAAATAGTGATACCAATAACAATTGGATTTTAAGAAATGACAGTAACTACTGGACTTCCAAAAGGATATGGTGACAATTAAATTAGTGATACCAATAAGGATTGGATTTAAAGCAACGTCAGTAACTACTGGACTTTTAGCAGATATAGTGACGACCAAATCAATGATACCAATAACGATTGGATTTTAAGCAACGCCAGTAACTACTGGACTTTCTGGGGAATTTGTGAAAACCAAATCAGTGATACCAATAACGATTGGTTTTTAAGCAACACTAGTAACTACTGGGCTTTCTTCGGGGATTGGTGACAACCAAAATAGTGATACCTATAACAATTGGATTTTAAGCAATGCCAGTAACTACTGGACTTTCAGCAGATATGGTGACGACCAAATCAAGGATACTAATAATGATTGGATTTTAAGCAATCCCAGTAACTACTTGGCTTTCAAACGGATATGGTAACGACCAAAACCGAGATGCCAATAACAATTGGACTTTAAATAACGCTAGTGACTACTAGACTTTCAGCCGGATGTGGTAACTACAAAACCAGTGATACCAATAACGATTGGATTTTAAGCAATGCCCGTAACTACTGGACTTTCAGCACATATGGTGACAACCAGATCAACAATACCAATAACAATTAGATTTTTAGCAATGCAAGTAAGTACTGGACTTTCAGGAGGATACAATGACAACCAAATCAACAATACCAATAACAATTGGATTTTGAACAATGCCAGTAACTACTTGGCTTTTGGGAGATATGGTGACAACCAGATCAGTAATACCAATAACAATTGGATTTTAAGCAATTCCAGTAACTACTGGGCTTTCAAATGGATATGGTAACAAACAAAACCGAGATGCCAATAACAATTGGACTTTAAACAACACCAGTGACTACTGGACTTTCAGCCGATATGTTGACGACCAAATCAGCAATACCAATAACAATTAGATTTTAAGCAATGCCAGTAACTACTGGACTTTCAGAAGGATATGGTGACAACCAGATTAGCAATACCAACAAAAATTGGATTTTAAACAATACCAGTAACTACTGGACTTTCAGCAGAGTCGGTTAATAAACGGGACATCGACTGGGGGGATAGATTCAGGTAAACACCAGATCTTAAGGATAAGCTGCAACATTAGTAACGACTAAAATTTGCTAACCACCAATTAGCAATATCAGATAGGGGTCAGTGACCGACCTATTATTAGTCACAACTAGACTTCCGGAGGATATAAGTATTTATCACAATAATACCTAAGCCGGATAACTTGACAAAGTTAAGGTAACAACCAAAGGGTAAGCCCGTGACAACAGGTCTGAAGCAAAGGAGTTTAGTAATGACCAAAGGATCTCAAGATGGTATCAAGTAACTATTGGTGAAGGAACACCCGAAATATTCTTGACAAAGAAAACCGTTTCAACTGGATCACAATGGCCACAACTAGAATAAACCAAAACAAGAGGTATGCTGAAAAATGCATATGCTAAAGGTATGATGTAAATGCAATGCCGAACGACTCTGTAGGAGAAGGAAACAAAAGATAGATAACGGTTTATCACCGGAGGCGAAAAGAATCACACTAAATCCTGATGCTGGAGAATGGTCTTAATCCTCTGGAGAAGAAACGACCCCTATTCTTACAAACTTACTGGAGAGAAGTCATAACTTCAACACAGCAGGCAAAATAACTAATCAGAGATATCGAAACTTCATAGCGCGGCGACATGGGGAAAGAAATCTCTATAGACCTCAAATTGCTGAAA
The DNA here is from genome assembly GCA_963859935.3 of Lathyrus sativus. Classification (NCBI taxonomy): domain Eukaryota; kingdom Viridiplantae; phylum Streptophyta; class Magnoliopsida; order Fabales; family Fabaceae; genus Lathyrus; species Lathyrus sativus. The sequence continues at coordinate 483,434,435 of OZ012741.1, read as the reverse complement.
TGATGGTATCAAGGTTTCAACCGTTCTGTCCTTATGAGAGGAGTCTAATTTTACATTGTTATGTCACAATCAAAGTTATGACTTGCTTGTTAATTAACTTTCTCCAAAACAATTTTTGTTTCAAAAAACTTTTGCCATTAAAAATCATTATTAACAAATAAGTGATGTTTTTACATAACAAAAAGGTAGGGCAATCAATAGAGAATAAACAAAGATTGGTCCAAATATGATTTCATTCAAAGATGGAGACTTGCAAAAGGCAAAGTCCCATGGAACATTTACAATTTGGAAAAATGGCAATATGGGAAAAGGTTACAAAATCCAATGCTAATCCAGTCCTAACTAGCTAAGAGTCCGTCTGAATCGCTGCCTCTGATGAGAGTAAAGGAAAGTGAGCCTCTTTGACGACCTTCTGCAGTAGTGACAACTCCTGATGCAGTGAAATGCCTTTGTCCTTAACTTTTGTTTGAATTTCCCTTTCGGGTTTTCAATTCACCGGGACGCTCATTTTTGTCTAAGCCGCCTTTTCAGGTTTTCGACTTAGCGAGCTTTTCTTTCTTTTATCCCTAATTTTTTCCCGGATCTCCTTCATAGGTTATGATCCATCAGGATGCCTTTTTTTCTCCTATGTTGCCTTTCCAATTTTTCAACTTAGCAGGTTTTTTAGGCATAATATTTTCTTACTACATCTGAGTTCACAGGATGTTGAAGCTGTTCACCGTCCATCGCCGCAAGGATAAGAGAGCCTCCAGAAAAAAACCGTCTTCACAACAAATGGACCATCATAGTTTGGCATCCACTTTCCACGCATGTCTCGCTGCACCGATAGAATCTTCCTAAGTACCAACTCACCCTTTTTATATTCTTTGACCTGAACTCTTTTGTCGAAGGCTCTTTTAACTCTCTTCTGATATAGCTGACTATGGCAAATTGTCGTCATCCTTTTCTCCTCAATGAGATTCAATGTATCAAACCTTTCTTTCACCCACTTAGCTTCTTCGAGCTAGACTTCCATTAAGACCGTTAACGAAGGTATCTCAACCTCAATAGGTAGTACTGCATCCATCCCGTAAACCAGGGAGAAAGGGGTTGCCCCTATTGAAGTGCGAACAAATTTCTGTATCCATTTAAAGCAAATGGTAGCATTTCATGCCAATATTTGTAAGTTACTACCATTTTCTACACAATCTTTTTAATGTTTTTATTTACAGCTTCAACAACTCCATTCATCTTGGGCCGGTAAGGAGAATAGTTGTGATGTCCAATCTTGAAACTGTCATAAAGCTCCTTTATTGTTTTATAGTTCAGATTCATTCCATTATCTGTAATGATCTAGTTAGGGATTCTATAACGACAGATAATCTTCTTTTTAATGAACCGGGCAACCACCTGCTTTGTTACATTCTCATATGAGGCAACTTCTACCTTTTTAGTGAAATAGTCGACGGTGACTAGGATAAACCGATGACCGTTAGACGCTTTAGGCTCAATTCCCCAATCTTATCAATGCCCTACATTGAGAATGGACAAGGTGACGACAATACGTTTAGAGGATGTGGTGGCACATGCACCTTGTCCGCATAAATCTGGCATTTATGACATCTTTGGGAAAATAGGATATAGTCGGTCTCCAAAGTCAACCAGTAATAACCAACCCTCAAGATATTCTTTGCCATGGCATGGACGCTTGCATAAGTACAAAAACCACCTTCATGAATGTCTGTCATCAACACGCCTGCTTCTCTACTATCAACACATCTGAGTAAGACCATGTTGTGATTTCTCTTGTACAAAACATTATTGCTAATGAAGAACTTGGATGATAATCTTCGCAAAGCTCTCTTATCAAGTTCAGAGGCGTCGACAGGATATTCTTGACTCTGAAGGTAACTTTTAATGTCATAAACCAAGGTTTTTCGTCAGACTCTTCTTCAACCATCATGACGTACGTTGGCGCAGTCTTTTTTTCAATGCTAATTAGAGGAGCTTTGTTGACAAACTGAACCTTCCACATAGCAGCCATCATAGCCAGAGCATCTGCTATGTGATTTTCGGATCTTGGGATGTGTTTGAAAGTGATTTCGTCAAAATACTCGATCATCTCTAAAATAAAGTCTTTGTAAGGAATCTGTTTTTCATCTCGGGTCTCCCATTCACCCTTGAGCTGATAAAATACCAAGGCATAGTCGCCAATTACTTCTAGAATCTTAATACGAATGTTAATGGAAGCTTCAGGACCCAGGATGCAGGCTTCATACTCAACCATGTTGTTCGTACATTTGAAGCACAATCTTGCAGTAACAACAGTGTAGCCACCAGTCGGATTTTCCAGAACATCACCAACACCATGGCCTCTTTTGTTGGATGCATCGTCGAACATAATTTTCCAATGGGAACCAGATTCAGGACCCTTCTTGGGGACAGGCTCTTCTTTGGCTTTGTAAAGAAGCATGATATCTTCGTCGGGGAAGTCAAATTTGAGTGGCTGATAATCTTCAACAGGTTGATCAACAAGGTAGTATGACAAGACGTTTCCTTTTATTGACTTTTGAGCAACATATTGAATGTTATACTCTGATAAGAGCATGTGCCATCTTGCAAGTCTTTCCGTCTGAGCAGGTTTTTCAAATATATACTTTATCTGATTCATTTTGGATATCAATAGAGTAGTGTGACAAATCATGTACTGCCTCAGAAGTTTGGCTGCCTAAGCTAGGGCGTAACAAGCTTTTTCTAATGGAGAGTAACGACTTTCACAATTAGTGAATTTCTTGCTCAAGTAGTAAATCGCATGCTCCTTCTTCCCCAAATCATCTGTTTGGCCTATGACACAACCCATTGATTCCTCGAGCATAATCATGTACATGAAGAGAGGCCTTCTAGGCACATGAGGGATCAATATTGGAGGTTTTTGGAGGTATTGTTTGATCTTTTCAAATGCCGACTGGAAATCCTCGTTCCACACAACTGCTTGATCTTTCCATAGCAACTTAAAGATCGACGCACAAGTAGGAGTCAAGTTGGAGATAAACCTGGAGATATAATTTAATCTGTCAATGAAACCTCTGATTTGCTTCTCAGTTTATGGGGGAGGCATTTCCTGGATGGCTCTTACCTTGTCAGGATCTACCTCGATTCCATGTTGACTAATAATGAAGCCGAGTGGTTTTCCAGATCTGACTCCGAAGGTACATTTGGCAGGATTTAGTCTCAATTGATACTTCTTGAGTCTTTCAAATACCTTCAACAAATGATCAAGGTGATCTTCTTTGCTGTGAGACTTGGAAATCATATCATCGACGTAAACCTCAATTTCTTGGTGCATTATGTCATGAAATAATGCCACCATGGCTCGTTGGTATGTGGCTTCAGCATTTTTCAAACCAAAAGGCATAACTTTATAACAATAAGTGCCCTAGGGTGTGATGAAGGTTGTCTTTTCCATATCAGTTGGGTCCATTCTTATCTGGTTATAGCCGGAGAAGCCATCCATGAATGAAAATACTGTAAAGTTGGTTGTATTGTCCACCAAAATATCGACATGCGGCACAGGGAAATCATCCTTCAGACTAGCTTTGTTAAGATCCCTGTAATCTACACACATTCTAACTTTGCCATCCTTCTTAGGTACTGGTACAATATTAGCCACTCACTCAGGGTATTTAGAAACTGCCAGAAAGCCTGCGTCGATCAGTTTTTAACCTCATCTCTGATTTTGAGAGCCATGTCGGGTCTGGATCTTCAAAGTTTCTGCTTAACTAGAGGACACTCAAGTTTAAGAGGGAGCTTGTGAACTACAATATCGGTGTCCAACCCAGGCATATCTTGGTAGGACCAAGCAAACACATCCGCATAATCTTTGAGAAGCATTACCAATCTATCCTTAACATATGCCCTAAGTGATGCCACAATATTGAACTCTGTTTTTTACTTCTTCAGAGCCCAAGTTGATAATGTTGATCTGTTCTTTGTAAGGTTGAAAATATGCATCCTTGTACTCAGTCATCTTTACCAGTTCTTCAGGAATTTCAATATCCTCATCACTCTCATCTTCAACTTGGAATAATGGTGAACCAAAGTCAGAAAGAACTGGATGATCATTGGATTTAGCGGGTGATGGAGGTTTTCTGCATGTGTTAATGGGTTTAAATGATCAAACACACACAAAGAGATGCAGATGATGACTTTTTTTTAGGTTTTTCAAAAGATTGCAATTTTCCCTTTTTTTTTAAAAGAGTGAAAACAATAAAAAAATGAACAACAAATTGAAGTTTAACAAAAGACTCATTCATTGATTTGATCTTTAATTGCAAAAGTGTGGCCCATATAAAATGATCCACTGGCCTCGGGCGTGACCATGGATTTTAAACAGAGAAAAAAGCTAACAAGCAAGACAAACGTATTACCCAAAGAGTGGTAACATGATGGGAACTTCAACGGCCTTCCAATTGCACAAAACGACTTCATCTCGAAATACCAGATTATCAATACAGCTTACTTCGGTGTCTTCTTCGATGGCATTTATTTGAATGTTGCCGCTCACAAAGGTTCCTTTCAGGGTCTTTAGGCGCTTGCCACTGATCTCTGATCCTTCATCTAGAGTTGGTTTGTAACCCAACCCTTGTCGATTGTTCTTTGCCTGAGCGTTCACCTCAATTACTTCTCCCCAACCATGAGGAAGACCTTCCTTCATGGCACTTTTGATACCCTGGATAGAGGCGAAAGACGGCCCGCGTGTGACAACAACATCCTCAATCAATACGGCGTGTCCAATTTCCAATGCCTGGAAAGCTGTTTCCAATGCATCGTCATCGTCTTCGATGTACCAAAAGGATGATAGATTGTTCACCATTAAATCTTCTTCACTGTGTACTATGACCAACTGATCTTCGGTAATAAACTTCAATTTTTGATGTAATGTGGATGTGACAGCACCCGCTGCATGTATCCACGACCTTCCTAGTAAACAATTTTATGCCAGACTTATATCCATTACTTGAAAAGTGACCTTAAAGACTTGTGGTCCCACCATAATTGGTAAATCAACTTCTCTAATTATTGTTCTTCTTGATCCGTCGAAGGCTTTCACGATCAAATATGTGCCTCTCATTACTGCTCTTTTATATGCAATTTGGCCAATGTTCTCTTGGGCATCACATTGAGAGATGACCCAGTATCAACGAGTACTCTAGCGAGACTATCATCTTCACATTTGGCAAATACGTGTAACGCACGATTGTGCTTGTGAACTTTAGTGGTTAAGTCATCGTTTTTGAAGCTTAGCGTATTGCAAGTCGTGATGTTAGCAACAACAAAATCAAACTGCCCCACAGTGATATCTTTTGTTACATGGGCCTGTGTCAGTATCTTCAGCAATGCCTGTCGGTGAGCAGGAGTGAAATTCTGGTATGCAGATCTCATATGTCCCAAGCACATTAATCTCTGCTCAATAAGGACGAGGACAGACCATGACCAATTTAAATTTATTTAAATTGTCCCAATGTCATGACCAACGTCATGACGTCTGTTGTAACATCAGCAGGCAGACAAACCTATTTATCTAACCATTTAAATTATGCAGAATTTTAAATGTTGAAAGACAAATAACACAATGAATTGTTTACCAAGTTCGGTGCAACCTCACCTACATCTGGGGGCTACCAAGCCAAGAAGGAAATCCATTATTAGCAGAATCAATTCAAAGCTAAACTCCCCCGTTTACAACTCCTCACTTAATCTCTACCCAATGCAATTTCTGCCTAGAGACCACTAAACAAGAGTATACCAACTCACTCCCCCTCAATCACAACAGTGATATACAATTCAATACAACATATATACTTTAGAAGACACTCTTCAAAGTCACAATACTTGATTTTGCTTAACACTTTAATCAAGGAAAATACACTCTTGCTTAAAAGCTTTGTGTGACACAATGAACACAATTGTTCATACACAATAACCAAAGCAGTTATACAGCATACAATTGTTTGGCACACAAGGAATCCTAAGACTCCTAGACACACGTGAAGAATCACTGCAAACCACAGAATTCTCCACTCACAAATATGTGCAATGTATCAAAAGATACAAAGGGTGACTTACACACACAAGGGACTCTCAAACCCTAGACCTTTATTTTACACTCAAGTTATTCTTGATGTGAGTGCTTTATTTCTTCTGCTTCTGCTCCTTCTTAAATAGTAGTGCAAAATGGGCTTGGGCTAGTCACAAGTAACAAACTTTAGGTTAAACCAAGTTAAACCACTTTCCATAATTCAAGGTGCTGTCAAATTAGGTCACAACAGCTTCATGTTATGTCCAGCCCTGACTAGAATCTCGCCTGAGATAACTAAGTAGCCATAATAGGTTTCCTGAAATCTAGCCGGAGATATATGAGGTATCATAATAGAAAAACAAACCCTGCACGCCTGATGTCATACGATAAATGTCATAAAATTCAGTCATGACATTCAGCTTCACTTACTCTTAGTTGACCAGACTCCCCCTGCTGAACACTAGTGCAGAATCTTCTTCACAACAGTAGAAACAAACATATTATAGTTTCCTAAAAAGTCTCAAAGATCCTTTTTATGAACACCAATTAAATCTGCACTTTGTTCCTAATGAATCTCTTTGGCCTGTACATACTGATGAGTATCCAACAGGACCAAAATACTTCTGTTAAGAGATATAGCATAGCAGCCCCTGCTGTACCAGACATTGATGTCATAACATTCAGTATGACATCCATGACATCAGTTCTGTCAACAGCTTCAGCTAGCTCCTGCTGCACCAGACAGTGATGTCATCACATTGGTAATGACATCCTGTTTAAAACACACGAAAACAGTTTTGTCACCACAACAGATGGAGATATTAGAACATCCTGTTTAACATCAGTGCAGGATCATGTTTTACCAAAATTTAGCCAATCAATGAACCATGGATAATTCTATATCATAGAACCATGGAACTAACAATCTCCCCCTTTGGCAAATTTTGGCTAAAACAACCAAACACTTTATCAGGGCAGCAACAGTAGGTTTTTTAGCCTCACACACTATCATGCTCCCCCTTGATAGTTGTAACAGATAACAGCACTTTACTCCCCCTTAGTTTAGTCAAAAATTGACAAAGATTGGAGTAAGTGTACATACTGCACATGGTGTCCAAGTCTGACATTTCTTGATCTCTAAAGACTGCACCAACAATCATGGACAATGACTTAACCTCCTTGCTGAACTCACTCAGCCAGTGTAAAATCAGCCCTGAACCATAGCTCCTTGAGAGTACACCCTGAATCAGTCTTGAATCTTAGGTTCTTGTCTTGTCTGAAGCTGCACCTTCAGGAGTGACACTTACCAATTAAAGGATAATCAGTCAATTATTTTCCAAGTAGCAACTGATTTTAAATCCCCAAATTGAGACACAGGAAAATTCTGCAGAACAAAGTTAATTCTCCCAGACACAAACCAGAGTTTTACACAGCTCCATATCAACACAATGTCAACACAAGCAATGCAGCTGTACATCATACATGTACACAACTCCCCCTGTCATTCATAGTCAGCATTCCCCCTAAAGGAGAGAACCCAAACACATGAAGAGTCACTTCATCATCTTCATATTCACACATGCATCTTTATACCCTTTGATTCACACACCACACATGTGCACAAAATCAAGGTTGATGATGTCCAGCCATACACATACAAGACAAACACTTGGATAGAGGCTCAAAATGCTTGACTTGATCCATTGATACCCCATGAGCTATAGCAATAACATAATGTCACAACATCTGGTATGACATTCCATCCTCATAGAGGCATACAATCACAACCTGCTTGAGACCACAAACAATATTGAAACTGTACTATTGCAGCAACAGATCCTAGAATTATAGATCCCCATATCAAGGATAGCTAGTGCTCTTTTTCCAGAAGCGTGTGAATGGAAAACATAAGACTCGTCTTCATGTCTTCAAGAGCTCACTCTTTGTTCAACATACCTGCTGAATGCATTCACTTACTACTTGAATCACAAGCCACTAGTACACCCATCAAATAGAAGCTCTGCCCCTATCTTTTATAAAAGCTGATCCAAGCTCACCACAATATATCTCAAGATCAACCTCATACTCATACAATGAGAAGGTACCAAATAGCTCTACGTCTTTCTGCAGTAGAAGAACCCACTTCTCCATAGGACTTTTGGCCTGAACAAGATAAACACCTCATAATCCAAGACATTCTTTCCTCATCATTCTCCCATATGATAAGTAAGAACATTTCTGGTTTAACTGGTGAATATTCACTTATGAGTCCAGATTTTCATGCACTGAGCCACTCCAGTCTTGTACAATACTCCTACATCATACTCCAAGACAGTCCCTTTACCTCATCATTCTCCCGTATGAAAAGATAGAGTACTTCTTAGTCAGACTGTGAATCACCAGATCTTCAAGTCCGTCTCCAAGTAGAACCAAACCAGATGATACATATCACAGACACATCATCCCCTGGTTCTTTATATGCCTACATTGGACTTACTACTGCCTAGTAATCCAACTGAAGATCTTCAGAGAGCACATCTCCACCAGCTTGATCAAAAACATCTCCAAGAGAGGGTAATCTTCCATACATATTATAGAGCTTCTACCACAGGCTCCAACATATGCACAGAACCAGAACCTCCTTTGGTCTTCAAACAACTACCCTTCTGCACAAGAGTAATTAGTTTCAAGCACACTGCCTGAATTCACATTAGAGACCAACCAAATGCCACTGTTTGGTTAATGTCATCTTTCTTCAGAGCTCCACCAAACAACCTTGATCTTCTACATGCTCCATAGCAAGGCAACTTGGATACACCAAGACTTGGACCTGTAACATCTACTCCTTCTCACAGCTCCTGCAAGCTGAAGTTTCTGCTTGATGTCACAACATCTGATTAGACATCCTCCTGGTGAATTCAGTCCTTCATCATGCCATTTAGAAGAACCTCATCAAGAGTTCCATGTTCATACAGACTTGATTACTGATAGCAGGTTTGAGTAGGCAACTTGTATTCTGCTTTCTTGTACCCCAACAACTCCCTTTGAAGTGCATTTGCTTCATAAAACTCCTCTTTAGATAAACCAAACATGCCAAAGCTTGATTCTTTAGAGAAGGAAGATCACAACAATCTTTACACAAGGGTTCCCACTTTCCTTAGGTAGATACTTCTTTAGAAAATCAAAGATAATTGCCACTTATCCTTGTCCTCCAAGATGAGCAAGGTCACATGCTCTTATGCACTTAGATTAAAAATAAACAGATCCAAGCATGGCTATCACAAGCACCATATTCTAGACAAGTTTCTCCCCAATAAACTTTCTAGATAAATATCAGATGCTTTTAGTAGTGACTAGAACACGCCTGCTGCACTCTAATAAACTGATCCAAGGAAAATGTATTCATTTGCACTTCCACCAGCACTACATTCTAGTCTTAGTTTCTTGCCAGGAAACTTACTAAATTAAAGTCAGATCCTACCACACAAGAGTATGGTAACAAAATTATCTGCTATATCTTCTTCAACAGACTTCTGTATAATCTGATGATGGAATGTCTTAACATCTAGTTGAACATCAGATCCTTGAAGCAGACAAAGCAGATCTGGGGCCTGATGCTTGAGCAACAACTGATGAGAAAACTTGATCATCAACTAAGGATAATCCATTAAATATTTGAGAATATCTCAAATAGAAATGAATCTTAAATCCTTGTAACAGATCCTTCTCTGAACTTCATGGATAATCAATTAAATACGTGTGTAGTCCACAAATAGCAATTGATCTTAAATCCACACAACTTCAGGAATACCAAGGCTGAAACATCAAGGCTGACACCCTTGACTCAACCTTCCTATGACTTCCTCTGTTGAAAGAGCCTTTGCAAGTCATGAGTGGTGAAAATAAATCACCTCCCACTATCATTTCTAAAATAGCCTTTGTAATACACAGCAGAACAGCCCAAGCACATAGCTAGAAACACCATCTGCCAATCATCTACACAACTGCCACAACCATGCATCAAACTGTATATAGGCCAATCTTCTCTCAGGGCTACCAGAGTTCTTTCATCACAAAAATATGCAGCGGAACCACCAAAAGAACATCTTCAACATGCCCTAAATAAGATGTCAGAACATCTTATAGGTCATCATACAAAAGTAGCCACTCCTCCTTTGGCAAACCCTTCAGCAGATCAAAGAAGCTCCTATATCAGAGGGTACATCAGCAGATACATAGAATCCTTGGCAACCTCCTCCTAAACTCCATAAGCAGCAACTCTAATGTTTAAAAAGATTAGCAACTCAACTATAGCTTCTCCTTGTTTAAACCACCAGAAAGTATCTCCCAAGATCTCATCCAGAATAGACAGGATGCCTGCTCTGATACCAATTGAAATTCTAGTATGCAGATCTCATATGTCCCAAGCACATTGATCTCTGCTCAACAAGGACAAGGATAGACCATGACCAATTTAAATTTCTTTAAATTTTCCCAATGTCATGACCAACATCATGACGTTGTTGGACCCTAAAATTTGCCCAATTTTATGCACTTGGTTTATGTTTCAATATCATTAGCATTTGCATATAGAGTCATGTGCATAGTCTAATCATCTGCATAGCATAAGCATAGCAAGTCATACAGCAGGGGGACCAATCATTATTCTCATCTCTAGAAGCCTATCAAGAGGTTATTATCCCAATTCAATCTCATTCAAGTCATCAGGAAAGAATTTGAAAGCAAAGAGTTCAGCAGATCAAGCCTTGAGTCTATCTCCTAGCTGAGGGTATCTGAGGGTCAACAAGAGGGTTGTGAGCTGTAAGTTGAAGGCATGGAGAGTATCTAGACATTATGAGAGACTTAGAAAGTCATTTAAAGAAGGAGACAAGTCATTGATGAGAGCACAAGAGCTATAGCTGAAGGCAGTCAACTAGGGTTTCATCTGGGTCAACCCTAGGTCAACCCTAGGCCAATTGACTGATTTAAGGGGCATTCAAGTCTAGTGGAGAGATGTGGGGTTCATCATTGGACATATAAAGAAGGATATGGAGATATGCCAAGAAGAATTCAAGAGAAATCAAGGAGAAGAGGAGCTTCTAAATTAGGGTTTCTGTGTAAAATCCCCTAGTTTAGGTCAAATTTCCAAGCAAGATAAGTCAAAATGCTAGCTTCAAATGGATCCTTGGCCAACATGAAACTTGTAGAGGATCTCAAGACCTTTAATTTGAGTGGTGGAAGACATCAAGGAGATTTATAGAACTCAAGTTATGGTCCTTGCAAGTTACAGGTCATCTGAGGTATCTGAAATTTTGTCTGTGAAAGTGACTTGACTTCCAAGCTAGTTTTACCCCTCAAGGAGATTTCAAATGAATTTCTGGTCAACATAAGAATTGTTCCTCATTGTCTTAGCTTTCTAGAATGGTATAGTATGCCTTCATATGATGTGTGGAACTCAACTTATGGTCTTGGCAAGAAAAGGGTATTTTGGTCATTTGTGAATTACAGGTCATTTTAACCTATGTCCAAAACTCATACAAGGAGGCCTCAAATGGAAAAACTTACAACATCAAACTTGCTCCAAATGACATTTTGAGTCTAGAAAGAAGGTCACAAATTGTTGGAAAAGCTCATAACATGAAGTTGCATGATTGGTCAAATTTGAACTAAAATGGCTTATAATTTAAATAAAGTCAAAGTGAAAAATGGTTTGAGAGATTTATAAGTCCAAATGGAGACTTCCCATATATGATTTTGGGTCCAAAACACATTCTAAGAACAATGGTTCAAGTACATTTTTGAGCTTAGTGGAAAAAATCAAAGTTATTTATGGTTACTTGCATTTGAAGAAACATAACCAATTTGGAATGCAAGGGAAGTTGCAAGATGGTTCTAGAAAGTTCATTTGAGCACTATATATTCATGAAATCAGAATTGAGCAAGGGTTGGATTCATTTTTCACCAAAAATTTCCCAAAGTTCTCTCATTCTCCAAGTTGCAAGTTCACTTCAATCTCACAAATTCAGCATCAATTCTCATCAACATTGATTCCACCATATTCAATCATCATCATGGACTAAAGATCAACAAAGATCTGATTGAAATTGATCCATTTTCGAGCACCATAATCATCAATATCCAAATTGCAATTTCAAGTGGAACAGCAAGATCCAAGGCAAGAATCACCAAGGTTTTGCAAACAGAATCAAGCATTGAGTTAGTTGATCAAGATCCAAGCATTAGAAGCCTCAGATCCACGAGTTCAACATCCATCTCCAAGCTTTTGCATCAGGTGCATTTTCTCTGCCATTGCTTAACTCAGTTAGTTTAGCATTAGTTTGTTAGTATAATAATGATGTAGGATGTTAGTAGAGCATTTCTGGTTAATTAGGAGTAGTTTAGTGATGATTCATAGCAGGTGCTTGAAACTGTTAGGACTTAGAACTTGTAGTAGAGTGCATTATAATGTTAGTTTGATAGATCAGAATAATCATCATTAGGCATAGAGTAGATTAGTATAGGTTTGAGTGAGAATCTTGATGATGCATACCAGAGTATTTTCATGGTGGCCAGAGTTTATTGCTATCAGGTTGAGAGTTATGTTGAGTTTCAAAACAAACTACCACCATAGTCTTGTAGAGGAAGAAAATTGGAGCGTTTTTCATGTTTATATCGTGTTAATCCATGGACTGTGGAGAGAGAACCGAGAGGTTGAAAGTGGTGCGTGCATGGAGTTTTCATGGTGTAAACCCTAGCTTTCATGAACCAAGGTTGAAGACGCAATCATGGCCGTCCATTGCTTGTTGGACCATTGACCTCAGAGCCCATCATGTGGCTCTCGTTTAATTATGAGATTTGGAGGGAGAGATGTAGGTGCCCTAAACGCACCGTTTCATTTAATGAAACGGGCGGGCCTAGGTGTTTTAGTGATATCCCCACCCCCCAATATTGAGCCCATTATGATTTGAACGTGAAAACCCTGCTATTCTCACCCCCTGCTTCCTCTTTTTTTTCTTTTTTTATTTTCATTAATTCTGATTTGTTCTGGGCCTAATTCAAACTTGCTACGCGCACCCCCGTTTGCTGGCCCATCCTGATATGAACTGAGCGTGTCTTCTATTCTTACCCCCCTCTCATTTTAATTCAATTTAGTTTTTTAATTCACTTTAATTTTTTTACCAACTTTAAAAAATCATATAAAATAGGAAATTAACTCTTTTTAGTGGTTGTTTTTTCTATATTTTCTTGGTTCTGTCTAGAAAATTATAAAAAAATAAAAATTGCATTTTATTTCTATTTGATATTTTCCCCATATTTTCTAAATAAATGGCATTTTGAATAGCTTCATTTCATGCATGATTTTGTCAATTTTTGTTCTACTAGATGCTTTCATATTTTTTGTTCATTCTTTTTAGGTTGCTTAGATGAGATATTGAACTTGTAAAAACAATTTAGTTCCCATTTTTAGAAATTAATTTTAGGTGCTTAATGTAGGCTTGAACAACATGAACAAATTAGGGTTTTAGGTAATGACTTAGGAGGTTTGATTCTTTCCCTTAGGACTTAGGGTTTAACTAGTTTAGTTATGGGACTATAGGGGCTATGGGTAGTTATTAGATCCCCTTAGAAAAGTCAGGACTCCCATACTGCTATTAATACTCTGTGTATATCTGATTGACTGGTGTGGTGTGCCCTCTGGGGATTATTGCTTGCTTGCTTGGGTATTGGGATTGTCTGGGGACTTGGGAGAGCTGAAGACTTGAGGAGATGAAGCCATTGGAGATCCAGAGATTGAAGATCAACTTCCAGAGTTGAAGAGAGGATTCTTGCTAGCAGATGCTGAGGAACTAGGGTTTAGGAGCTAGGCAGAGCTCTAGATTAGAAAACTTGTTTCTCAAACATGGATTGCCTTGTCTGCATCCATTCTTCTCTGTGATTCAGAGTCTCTCTAAGACACTCACCCCCTTCCTTTGGAAGGCTTGGTGATAGTGTCTAAGAGATGGAACTCTTGAGAGAAAATGTCTTTTGTGTTAGAAGCAGTCTGTTCACCACCCTTGGTAGTCAACTGATTGCTTAACACCCAATTCACTCTTGTGACTAATCCCTCATCCTGGAGGTTTGAGCTTGAAGAAAAGCCATTGCAGATAGAAGACTGATGATCAAAACCCTTGCCTGAAGGCCATGAAGATGGAGATTGATGCTTGTTGAAGCCTGTAGCTGATTGGAGATTACTTGAAGCTAGATGTTGATTCAGAGCTGCTGATGCTGTTTCTTTTGCTGTATTTCATTGCTGATGTATTGATTGGTTTTCTGGTTGTATTGTTTGCTATTTACCCTGTTGGGTTGAAAGTGAATCCTGTTCACTTTTGCCTATTGTTTTCTAGGTTCGAGGTTGAGTGGGACTCCCTTGCCTCGCTTGTAGTGTTGCATCCATGCATTTTACCGCTTTATTATATCTGATATTGTTTCTGCTTCTGCCTATCCCGTAGGATCTCTGTTTCTCTCTGTGCAAGAGAGGAGCATGATAGACACTAGGTCTTAACCCACGCATGATAACATTAGGTTAGTTTGTTTCCCTTCGCAACCGTAGGTTAGAGTTCTGTCTCTTCTTTCTCAAAACAAACAGAAAAACACATAAAGATTTCAAACACAATAAAAGACACTTCTTTCGTAAAAGAAGGTGAACTCATCAAAGCGTCATTTTTGTTCGCCGGGACTGTTAATCAAGAAAACCTTTTCAGAAGGAATAAAATCAACCAAGACAAGCTTGTGTCGTACGTGGCCCGAACTACGTTTGCTCTGATCTTTCATGCTGTATGAAAGTACGTAGGCATAGGATGCGATATCCTAGCGAGCAACCTTCCCCTCCTTTCCTGTAGGTAGGCGAACTACGTTGACTCTGATTTCTCGTTCCAGACGGGAATACGTAGGCATGAAGTGCGATACTTTGCCGAGTCATTTTGTTTTCATTTTCTTTCCTTTTAACCCCAGACCTTTAGCATAGATAGAATAACAATCCATGCCCAAAAACAAGCGTGGATCCCGTCGAGTACGACGGACGTGAGGGGTGCTAATACCTTCCCCTTGCGTAACCGACTCCCGAATCCAGGTTTTGGTTGCGACGACCATACCTTTCCCGTGTTGTGCGAGGTTTACTCTGAGCGTTTCCTTTCCCTCCCGTGGGATAAATAACGCACGGTGGCGACTCTTCTGTCCAGCCGGCGCCGATTTTCGCAGTAGCGACAGCTGGCGACTCTGCTGGGGATCCAACGTCCCCTGGCTGCTAAGGACTGCGATAGTTCTTATGCATTTGGGATCCAACGTCCCTTAAGAGAGTCAATCCTAACGTTTGTTTTCCCGTCGAGGATTTTGTATGGAGTTATTGTATATTTCTAACCTTGTATTTTCAGCTTTGTATATTGATTATTATTGCTGTATCTGGGGTGTGACGGGTGTTCTGATATTGAGTGAGAAGCCGGACCTGGGCTTGAGTGCACCTAGAATTAGAGTAGAAATTAGTGGGCGCCCGCTTGCTTTGCTTGCTTCGGTGTCCCATGAAATCTACACTCAGACGAGGTTCCTCTGGTTGGCCTCCTGCCCCTTCCTTTGGTTGGCGTGGGTTGCTGGTTAGTTGGATTGTCGACTCTGGGGACCGATCATTTGGAAGTTGGCTAAGTGAGGCCTCTTCAGGAATTGATGATGCCACTCCTTCTGGGAATCGTATCATCAACCCTGAAAGTCTGTGACGCCGACGACCGCATAGGATGCCGTACCTTGTGCCAGTTATAGGGCCACCCACCTGTGAGGGGATTCAGGGTTATGCAGGTAACTAGACCTTCAGACCACCGGTTTGTTTCTTGATCAGGATCCTGGATATTTATGGAGGGTTCTAAGGTCTGTCAGAGACCAGTTGGAGATGTGTTCTAAGGTCTGTCAGAGACCAGTTGGTGTGTTCCGAGGTCTGTCAGAGACTATTTGGAGATGTATTCTGAGGTCTGTCAGAGACCAGTGGGAGAAATGGTTTGAGGTCTGCCAGAGACCATTTAGGTTATGATTATGGGGTCTATCAGAGACCAGTATTGAGGCTTTGTTTTAGGTATATCTGAGACCAGGGCTTGAGGACTTCTGGATGGTCTATCTGAGACCTTTCTTGATTGGGTTCAGGCTATTCAGCTACAGCTTTGGTCCCTGTTGCATGTTACTTGCATTGCATTGTTTACATACTCATTATCATTGCATCCCATTAACGTGTGTCTGTGCTGCAGGTGCATTTGCATTTCCCTAGTTCTAGTGCCCAGACTTCTAAGTGTTTGATCATGACTAGCTTAAGGAGAACGGTTGCTTACAAATTGCCTACGCCTGATATTGTTCCTCTACTTGGGTTGATCTCTCTTGCTGATGAGGGTGTTCGTAGGAGCTTCCGGATGAGGTATGGTAGACTACTGAGATTGGTGTGCAAACCTACAGAGGTAGAGTTAGATGGGCTGTATGCTTTGATGCAATTCTACGACCCTGCTTTAAGGTGCTTTACGTTCTCTGACTTTATCATGGGACCAACCCTGGAGGAATACGCTGAGTATGTTGAGCTGCCCGTGCAGAACCAGGTTCCATTCATTCATTATGACGCCAAGCCCAAGCCGGAGGATTTGGCAAAAGCCTTGCATATTGATGCTTCTGAACTTGTGACTACTGTCTCCCGTGGAGTTCCAGGCTTCTCACTCCAATTCTTAGTTGGTAAAGCCCAAGAGTATGCCAAGAGCGGGTGCTGGGTTGCTTTCAATGCTGTGTTGGCTTTGTGCATTTATGGCATAATTTTGTTTCCCAACATACCGGATTTCGTGGACTTCGACGCCTTCTACTTGTTTGCCGCTGGTAATCCTGTACCTACCTTACTCGGAGATCTTTACCACTTACTGCATTACAAGAATGAGAAGGGAAGAGGGAAGAATGTTCATCTGTGTGTACCCTTGTTGAGTATGTGGTTTGAGAGTCACCTTCCTAAGAGAGGATCTGTTGCAGAGACTACAGTCCCAGTTGGTTGGCCGGAGCGCCTGATGAGGCTATCGTCGGAAGATATGGAGTGGTTTGATAGAGATCTGTTGGGATCTGAGCTCATCTTCAGTTGTTCTGGGTACCCTAATGTGCCGCTGATAGGAAGAAAAGGGTGTATCAATTACAACCCTTCTCTATTCATTCGCCAGTTCGGATATGCACTGAAGAATCCACCTCAGGAGGAAGAAGTACAGGAATCTCTGTACTTCACAGGGGATTTGAAGGGGGAGTTACTAGCCAAGCTGCAGCATGCCTGGGTGCGTATTAATCGCAAAGGGAAACCACTGTTAGGTAAGAACGATTGCCAGGCCTATGCACCTTATAGAGTTTGGATTCAGGAGAGAGCAAGTCAGTTGAAGATGCCATTTCCAGACGCACCAATCCTCGTTCTTATTCCGGCAGAAGAGCCAACTACTGTTTCTAGGGAAGTCTACGAGCAAGTTGTGAAGGAAAAGGAAGCCTTGATGAAGATCAACGAAGGGTTAGAGCAAGAGCTAGCTCAAGTACGCAGTGAGAAAAACAAGGCCGTATATGCTTTCCAACAACAGATCGAGCTGTTGAACAGGTTAGGGGCTGAGTTGACCGAGGAAAAGAAGAAGCGCGAACGTCTGGGGCAAGAGTTCAGAAGCTCCCATGACATGTTGGAAGCCAAAAAGAAGGCGCTTGACGCAACACACCGAGAAATCTCCTCTTGCAATAAGACTTGGAATGCTACTCTCACCAACAATAAGATGAGAGAAGATAAGCTGAAGCAGCAAATCTCCGACCTCGAAGAGAAGTTGAAGTCTAGCATCAAGAAGTGTGAGGAGGAAGTGATGACCCGGTATAGTGTCCAGCATGCACTGAACAAGGCAATCAAATCCAGAGATGAAGCAGTGTCTCAGAAGCGAAAGTTAGAAGATTGCTTCGGAGAAGCAACATGGGAAGAAACTGCTGAAGATGTACGCCGTGTCCTTAAGAGGAGAAACCAGCTTGTTGAAGGGCTGCTTGATCGACCAAGCCATCCGGAGACCAAGAAGTTGATAGAGGAGTACCAGACTTTTGGGAGGATTTGATCATTTCATGTAGTAACTTGTATGCTTTATTTGCATAGTGCTGACCATCACCAGGATTGTTGGTTGAGGTCACGCCTTCTTTGTACTCTCAGTGATATTGTACCCTGGGCTTATTGATTCTCCCTGCAATATATGAGGCTTTCTCTGATTCAGCTCCGATATTCCTATTGTCAACACTGTCACTGCACCGGCACCTTCGCACTAGAACTGGGGGAATGAACTTCCCTAATGCACAGACACATTGCATTGCATTCATATTCATATTGCATTACAGGTAATCTTTGGATGGTGTCTTATTTCCTGCTCTGTGTCAGGTACTTAACAGGATTGCAGATCAACATCCGCACCGCTATTCTACACGCTCCAATTGTCGAAAAATCATGGACCAAATGCAGAACGAGATGCAAGATGTGCGCGAGAAGCTCGCTCTCTTCATGCAGACCATGGAAGCTATAGCAAAAGGGCAGGAGAATTTGCAGGCCATGGTCCAGCCTCTGTTGGCCCGAAACGCTGGTCATGGTAATGAAGATCATCAGTCTGTCCGGGTCGATACTGCTCATGGAGACGGTACTCCCACGCCAGTGGCTCCGCCTGTAGTCAACACACCTGCTGCTAATGTCAACAACGCTACCACTGCTGTAAATGGTAACGTCGGAGTTGGGAATGAGACTGTTGTCCATAATGCCGGGCTGGGTGATGTCAATTTGGGAGATAATCTAGGAGGCAATGGCTTTGTCAATACTGGATTCGGATTCAATGATCAGGGATTCGATAACACTGGGAAGTATGGCTTTAATGCTCAAGGCTTTGGGCAAGATGGTTATGGTATGGTCAATCAGGGTTACGGAGGCTTTGGAAACGGAAACGGTACTGGATTTATGGCTTTTGGTCCTGCTGGAGGTGTTCAAGGGTACGGCAACAGAGGCCGAGGTCCGGGGATGAATCAGATCAGAGCTGGACGTAATAATGGATATGATGGGTACGGAGCTGGAAACGGTATGTGGCAAGAAGATCAGCAGGAAGACGCCTTCTCCGGAGGAGGTTTTGAAGGGCCGATGGATGATTCCCAAAAGATTAGAATGCTGGAAGAGCAGATGAAGGGAGTCTTAAATCAAAGTGCTGTGGGATTGGACATGGCAACCATGGGCTTGGTACCTGGCTTGAGGGTGCCAATTAAATTCAAAGCTCCTGCGTTCGATAAGTATAAAGGAGACACATGTCCGAAAGTGCATGTACGAGCTTATTACAGAAAGATGTCTGCATACTCAACTGATGAAAGAATGCTAATGCATTTCTTTCAAGATAGCCTATCGGGCCCTTCCCTAGAGTGGTACATGGGGTTGGAGCCAACTGATATCAAGACGTGGAAGCAATTAGCAGAGGCATTTGTAGCCCATTACAAGTATAACAGCGACCTGGCACCCAATCGGGTCCAGTTGGCCGGGCTTTCGCAAAAGAAGGGGGAGAGTTTTAAAGAGTACGCGCAAAGGTGGCGCGATATGGCTGCCAGGGTCCGTCCTCCGGTGGAAGATAAGGAAATGAATGACATGTTTGTCGGCACATTCACAGGGCTGTTTCATGATATGCTGTTTCATACGTCTCTGGCCAGTTTTTCAGACCTGATTCTGATGGGAGAAAAGATTGAACGTAATATTAAGCAAGGAAAATTCCAAGTCGAGGAATCAACTGCATCTGGCAGTAATAGGAAAGCTTATGGTGGACGCCGTCAGGGCGAGGCAAGCGCAGTATTTGGAGGCCGAGGCCGGGGCCGAGGCAGGGGACGAGGTCAATATCGTCAGCCGCAGCAGGTGGCGAGTGTTACTATTCCCTATCAGCAACAACCACTCCAGCAACAGCAACCGGCTCAGCAGCAGCCAATGCCACAGCAGCAGCAGTCTCAGCAAGGGGCACAGCAGGCTCAACGAAGATTCCAGGGTAGTAAACCGAGAAGGGTGTTTGAGAAGCCTCCCTCAACATATGCCGATTTGTTGCAGACATTGTTGGGATTGAATCTGGTAGAGAAAAGAACTCTGGCACCAATAACGGGAGCTCCCCCGTTCGGCTACGATGCAAACAGGCACTGTGAGTTTCATTCTGGGGCCCCGGGTCATGATATAGAAGGTTGTCATGCTTTTAAGCACGTTGTGCAGGATCTGTTAGACAACAAGACTATCAACTTCGGAACGGCAGGTCCGAATATAGTCCAGAAACCCATGCCTAATCATGGGGCAAACGCCGTTCTGACTGAGGAAGGTCTGAATCTTATCATGAATGTGGAAGATTTAAAGACGCCGCTGAGCGAAATAAAGAGCCGACTGTTACAAGGAGGTGTCTACCCAGGATGTAACGAGTATTGCTTAGACTGTTGGACCCTAGCTGGGGGGTGTGAGGATTTGAAGAAAGGCATTCAGGCTTTAATTGATGAGGGCATATTGCAGTTTGATCGAGCGGCAACTGACGAGCCTGCAGGGGCAGTAGTGGATAATCGGAATGATGTGGCCACGGTAACGATTCCTCGGAAGACGATCACTATTGCAGCACCAGCTCAGCGACCACCGATCACCATAACTAAGGCCGGGCCAATCCCGTACGAGAACACGAAAGCAGTCCCATGGTCATATGGGTTAGAGGTGTATTGTGATGGGATAAAGATTGATGTTAACAAACAGCCAGCGGAGATTGTGGATAATGTTGTTGGCTCAGGAGGCATGACGAGGAGTGGCAGGATCTTTATATCTCCTGAAGTGGAGGCTGAAAGACTAGCGAAAGGAAAAGGGAAAGTGGTTGAAAATGTTCCGGTACAAGCCAGTGAAAAAGAAGCAGCATCGAAGGATGTAGAAGAGTTCATGCGCTTAATTCGAAAAAGTGATTATAAGATTGTGGAGCATCTGCAGCAGACACCGTCCAAAATATCTATCCTGTCACTGCTGTTGTGTTCGGAAGCTCACAGAAACGCTTTGCTGAAAGTCTTGGACACTTCTTTCGTACCCCAAGACGTCTCCGTAAACCAGCTAGAAGGAGTGTTGGCACATGTGAATGCAGGCCACAGCTTGGGCTTTACCGATTTCGACTTGACTCCGAAAGGGAGAGATCATAACATGGCATTACACGTATCTGTTGAGTGTAGAGGATCAGTAATGTCGCATGTTTTGGTTGACACCGGATCATCTTTGAATGTGTTGCCCAAGAAGGCGATGATGAAGCTGGATGTTCGAGGAATTTTGTGTACACCCAGTGATTTGGTAGTCAGAGCGTTTGACGGCACGCGGAGAACAGTCTTCGGATCGATTACCTTGCCTCTGCAAGTGGGGCCGGAAGTGTTTGCAACTGAGTTTTATATCATGGATATACAGCCTGCGTACAGCTGCTTGCTTGGAAGACCCTGGATTCATGGGGCGGGGGCAGTCACGTCTACCCTGCATCAGAAGTTGAAATATATGGTCGGAGACAGCGTAGTCACCGTGTGCGGGGAAGAGGACATCCTGGTCAGCCATTTATCTTCATTTAAATATGTGGAAGTCGACGGGGAGATCCACGAGACACCATGCCAGGCATTCGAAGGTTTGCGTATCAAGGACAAAGGTCCCGGGCCGAGCAAAGTGCCAGAGATAGCTGTCTCCTCGTATAAGGAAGCTCAAGCTCTAGTGGAAGCAGGAGAAGCCAAGGGCTGGGGCAAAGTGCTGGACATTCCTGTGAAGATGGACCGGTTCGGACTGGGGTATCAACCGTCGTCATCAACTCCTTCCATGGGGGCCCCCCGTTTCAGAAAGTCAATTACCATCTCTGCCAGTGGAGTATGTCACGAAACTGTCAATGCTGCTTCGGAGTCTGATGAAGGAGACAGCGACTGTGATATGGATGCCTGGATTCAGCCAAGCACGCCAGGACAAGGACTGTGCAACTGGTCTATTCAGGAGCTTGTTCCTGTGACTTTTAAACAGTAATGCTTTGCTTTATTAATTGTTGAATAATCTGATGTCTTGCCCGGGGCATCAGGATTTGCTTAGGGCTGTGTTGTTATAAACATTGCGCGTTAATCATTAAATAAATGGCGTTTTTCATGTGCAAATACCGTAATCCCTGTCTTTCTTGTTTTGTATTTTTCAATAAAATGGCAACGGGGTTATTCGCTTTATACGCATTTTGAAGCACTTAACCATTCCTTTTGTAGGATAACATTTTCAGATGGCATCCTTGAACCACCTATGACTCGTCCCGACTTTGAGCACCCGGTGTTTCAGGCTGCAGAAGAGGTTGCCGAAGATAGCGACGTTCCTGAAGAACTGTCTTGGTTAGTAAAGCAAGAGGAAAGAGCCATTCTGCCTCACGACGAGGTCATCGAAATTATCAATTTGGGGTCGGAAGGGGTTGAGAAAAATATTCGTATCGGAGCCGCGCTGCAGGATGATATCAAGCGGAGACTGGTTGAAATGCTCCAAGAGTATAGTGATGTATTCGCTTGGTCGTATGAGGATATGCCAGGGCTCGATACAGATATGGTCGTGCATCATCTGCCATTGAAAGAAGATTGCCCGCCGGTCAAACAAAAGCTTCGCAGAACACGACCAGATATGGCAATGAAGATCAAAGAGGAGGTGCAGAAACAGTGGGACGCTGGTTTCCTGGCTGTGACGAAGTATCCTTCATGGGTTGCCAACATCGTACCAGTGCCGAAGAAAGATGGCAAGGTTCGAATGTGCGTGGATTATAGAGATTTGAACAAAGCAAGCCCAAAAGACGATTTTCCACTTCCTCACATTGACGTGTTAGTTGATAATACTGCTCAATACTCTGTATTCTCCTTCATGGATGGCTTTTCAGGCTATAATCAAATTAAAATGGCGCCAGAGGATATGGAGAAGACTACTTTCATAACGCCGTGGGGAACATTTTGCTACAAAGTGATGCCCTTTGGTTTGAAAAATGCTGGGGCAACATATCAGCGTGCGATGACGACTCTTTTCCATGACATGATGCATAAAGAGATCGAAGTTTATGTTGACGATATGATTGCCAAATCCCAGACGGAGGAAGAGCATCTGGTGAATCTGCTGAAGTTGTTTAAAAGACTTAGGAAGTTCAGGCTGAGGCTGAACCCTAATAAATGCACCTTCGGGGTGAGATCGGGTAAACTGCTGGGGTTTATCGTAAGCGAAAGAGGAATAGAGGTCGATCCTGCTAAAATAAAAGCGATTCAAGAAATGCCGACGCCTAAAACAGAGAAAGAGGTGCGCGGGTTTTTAGGGAGGTTGAACTACATCGCTCGGTTCATATCTCACCTAACTGCTACGTGTGAACCATTATTCAAGTTGCTAAAGAAGGATCAAGCTGTGACGTGGAACGAAAATTGTCAAAAGGCGTTCGATAAAATAAAGAAGTATCTGCAGGAGCCTCCTATTTTGATACCCCCAGTGGCAGGTAGACCCTTGATAATGTATTTGACGGTTCTTGAGGGAAGCATGGGTTGTGTTCTCGGTCAACACGACGAGACAGGAAGAAAAGAGCATGCAATCTACTACTTGAGTAAGAAATTTACAGACTGCGAATCTCGATACTCAATGCTTGAGAAAACTTGTTGCGCGCTAGCCTGGGCCGCCAAGCGTTTGAGGCAGTACATGCTGAATCATACAACCATGCTCATCTCGAAGATGGATCCTATCAAATATGTATTCGAAAAGCAAGCGTTGTCGGGTAGAATTGCCCGTTGGCAGATGGTCTTGACTGAATATGATATCCAATACGTCTCGCAAAAGGCTATAAAAGGGAGTGTGCTGTCTGAGTATCTGGCGGAGCAGCCTATTGAAGAGTACCAATCGATGAGGTTTGATTTTCCTGACGAGGATATCATGTACCTAAAGATGAAAGATTGTGAAGAGCCGTTGCCAGACGAAGGACCAGAGTTGGGTTCCAAATGGAAGATGATATTTGACGGAGCTGTGAATGCTTACGGTAGCGGAATAGGGGCAATCATCACCACGCCACACGGGTCGCACATCCCGTTTACTGCCCGATTGACCTTTGCTGTTACCAATAATGAGGCCGAATACGAAGCTTGTATAATGGGGCTTGAAGAAGCCATTGATTTGCGAATCAAACATCTAGATGTATACGGAGACTCAGCTCTGGTAGTGAATCAGATAAAAGGGGAATGGGAGACACGGCAGCCTAATTTGATACATTACATGAATTATGCGAGGAGATTGTTGCCTTTCTTCGACAAGGTTGAATTGCATCATGTACCGCGGGCAGAGAATCAAATGGCTGACGCCCTGGCCACTTTGTCTTCCATGTACAAGGTCAACTTCTGGAACGAAGCTCCCCAAATCACTATCTCTCGGTTGGACAGGCCAGCTTATGTATTTGCTATGGATGAAGCATCTGATGACAAACCGTGGTATTTCGATATCCTTAATTTCCTGAAGAATAAAGAGTATCCGGCTGGGGCATCCAGTCAAGATCAGAAGACTCTCAGGAGATTAGCGGGCAATTTCTACTTGAATCCGGATGGCGTCTTGTACAGAAGAAACCACGATTTGGTGTTGTTGCGTTGTGTAGACGAGAAAGAGGCAAAACTTCTCATGGAGGAAATTCACGAAGGTACCTTTGGTACGCATGCTGGCGGGCATGCTATGACGAGAAAGCTGCTGAGGGCAGGTTACTTTTGGCTGACGATGGAAACTGATTGTTTCAAGTTCGCGAGGAAGTGCCACAAGTGCCAAATCTATGCCGACAAGATACACGTGCCTCCGAGTCCTCTAAATGTGATGTCATCTCCATGGCCGTTCTCGATGTGGGGAATCGATATGATTGGAAAGATCGAGCCGACGGCTTCTAATGGGCACCGGTTCATCCTAGTAGCAATCGATTATTTCACCAAGTGGGTGGAAGCGGCGTCTTACGCAAATGTAACGAAGCAAGTGGTGGCCAGATTCATCAAAAGAGATATCATTTGCCGATATGGGATTCCCGAGCGGATAATCACGGATAATGGTTCAAATCTGAACAACAAAATGATGAAGGAGCTCTGTCAGAATTTCAAGATCGAACATCATAACTCCTCTCCTTACCGACCCAAGATGAATGGCGCTGTCGAAGCGGCCAATAAGAATATCAAGAAAATTGTTCAGAAAATGGTGGTGACCTATAAGGATTGGCATGAAATGCTACCTTTTGCTTTGCACGGTTATCGTACGACGGTACGCACATCAACCGGGGCAACTCCGTTCTCGTTGGTATACGGAATGGAAGCGGTATTACCATTGGAAGTTGAGATCCCTTCTCTGAGGGTATTGCGAGACGTTCAGCTGGACGAGGCAGAATGGGTAACAAATAGATTGAACCAACTGAGCTTAATGGACGAGAAGAGACTAGCTTCCCTAGCATACGGTCGTTTGTACCAGAGCCGAATGAAGAAAGCGTACGACAAGAAGATACATCCGCGAAGCTTTCAGACGGGCGACCTTGTGCTGAAAAGGATTCTCCCGCCGCAAGCAGATCACAGGGGCAAGTGGACCCCCAACTACGAAGGGCCATACGTTGTCAGTAAGGTCTTTTCAGGAGGAGCGTTGTTATTGTCCACCATGGACGGAGAAGACTTCACGTCACCTGTGAATTCGGACGCAGTTAAAAAATACTTTGCTTAAAATAGACCCGCTGGACAGAAAAAGAAAGTCCAGGCAAAAATGGGGCATCCTGGCGAACCAAAAACAGAATGAAAGGTTCGGGCAAAAGTTAGGGATAAAATTGAAAAAAGTGTACACCCGCGAAGTTGAAAACCTACACTGGGCGGCTTCGGCAAAAAAGGGTATCCCGATGAACTGAAAACCCGTAAAGGGCGGTTCACGCAAAAGTTAGGGATTTGAAAAGCAAATGACTGCGGTCCGAATTCAATGAGCATCAATGCGGGAGAATATGTTTAAGGAGCCAGTTATCGGATACAATCTCTTCAGAAGTGGATACCGGGAAAGCATTAGAGTCGGATGAGTCATAGGAGGATCATTTCGTGGTGTTCATCTGCATCCCGTTGCCGACATGTGTACGAAATTTAATTTGTCAAAATATTCATGCTTCTTGTGCATAATTATGTATTCGCTTTGCGTAGCTTCCGCATTTCAGGAGTTACATCCCGTGTACAAAAAAAAACTCCGCCCATTCAGGGGCCCAATCAATGAAAATATGTTATTCAGTACTTGATACTGTTCTTTACTGTTTTGTGCATGATAAATCGCCTAAGTTTACTGAAACTAGCACGTGTATAACATCACTGGCCCTTGCCGACAGTTGCTAAAGCTTTGAATTAACTGAAAATAACGTCGCTAACCTGAGTTGATTTGGTTGCATAGGCTTGTCTTGTCTTGTTTGTGTTGTTGCAGGTTTCCTAACCGTACGAGAAAGATGATCGAAAGATTGCAATAACGAAAGACTCAGTCTTCACGCAGGTCATGCATGTTCTTCCTGAAGAAGGATAGAATTCCCCAGCTAGCCGTAGCTTACCCAAAGGGAGCAGAAAAGTTATTCGTCCTCAACAGAGTTTGGCATTTCCAAGATCATAAGGCTGTATTCAGACAGGTTCATCTTTCCCCGCAGGGTCATGCACTCTCCCCCAGCGGAATCAGTTAATTTTCCCCAAGAGAATCATCCCATCCCCAGCGGATTTCTCTTTGCAAGTGTTTTCATTCCTTCCAGTGGAACTCGAAGATTAAGACTCTCCCAAGCAGAGTTGATGGTGGGTCCTGTCATTTATTTTGTCAGGGATACTGTGTAATATCAATTCACTCTCCAGCAGAAAGTCTGATCGTACTATGCACATCTGCTATTCCCCAACAAGGTTATTTTCCCCAGCAGGGGGTTACCTCAACAGGGTGCTCGGTTTGAGTTCCCAATTTCCCAGCAGGGTTGAATTCATCCTTCCAGCATTTATTTTGCTGGAATAATTCTGTAGCATCTGGCTATCCCCGGCGGAGTCGGCATTATCTTTAGCATTTATTTTGCTGAAGCAGTTTCTGTACTCTAGCAGCAGGTGGGGAAAGCACTTGCTCAAATGAACTGCCAAACACTCAAGATCTCTGCATGAGACATCCAATGATAATGTCAGTTTCGGCAGTATTCCCCACAGAGTTACCAGGATAAGTTTCTCTTTATTCCCAGGCAGAATTAGTTGTCATCAGGGGTTCCATGAATCAGAATTTCAGAGGCCACCGCCAGTTATCAGAGCAGGCGTCCGGTAGTTTGGTTTCCGAATATCCCCAGTAGAGCCCATCTCAAAGTCGCTGTCACGTCAGTGCTAAGAAGTTTGTGGGTGAGGGTCATTGGAGAACTAAGCCCTGACGTGGACAATTTATTCCTATATTGACGGGATTTCTTCAGAAGTGGGCGTCCTAACGTGGACAGGTTTATTTCCCCGGATTGGTGAGGTGTGTTAGTCCTAACGTGGGCAGATTCGGGTTCTCGAAATTAGTGGAATGGGAGGTCATGACGTTGACAAAAGTGATTACTCTTTGTGTTGGTGCCCTGACGTGGACAGATCAGACCAGCGTGTGAGTCCTTACGTGGACAAGTCTTATTTCCTCAGCGGGTCGAAGACGCCTGAGTCCTAACGTGGACAAATCAAGACGAGATCAGTGTCCTGACGTGGACAAATCAAAGAGATTATTATTCCTAACGTGGAGAAGTGGGTCCTAACGTGGACGATGTAGTCCTTACGTGGACATATCAGAAGAGGATTCCTTACGTGGAAAGAGGTGATTCCTGACGCGGACAAATCGGAAAGAGTGGAGTCCTTACGTGGACAGAGTAAGATGGCATTCCTTACGTGGAAAAATGTAGTCCTGACGCGGACAAATCGGAAAGAGTGGAGTCCTTACGTGGACAGATTAAGATGGCATTCCTTACGTGGAAAGAGGCTTGTATTCCTGACGTGGAAAGAAAGAGTGTATTCCTGACGTGGAAGGGGTTTAGTTCTGATGTGGACAGACTAAAAAGAAGATTTATTCCTTACGTGGAAAAATTGGGGTCCTTACGTGGACAGATTCAAGAAAAGTTGATTCCTGACGTGGAAGAATGATGTACTCCTTACGTGGAAAGTTGAGTCCTGACGTGGACAGGTTCAGAACCAAAGTTGAATTCCTTACGTGGGAAGATTGGAGTCCTGACGCGGACATGTCAAGTGGTATTGGAGTCCTTACGTGGACAGATTGATATAGTTCTCCTTATGTGGAAAGAAGATTGCTTCCTGACGTGGAAAGATGAAAGGGTTAGTCCTGACGTGGACAGATACAGAAGAAATGGTTCCTAACGTGGACAGGTGTTACCCCTAACGTGGAAGAGTTTTATTCCTAACGTGGACGATTCAGTTTATGGAAATGCAGATGAATTATCCCCAGCGGAGTTGCCGAGATTTTTCTGGGTTAACAGCAAGTGGAGTCCTAACGGGGACCGGTTTTAGTTGAGATTTCTTCGTATTGATGACAGACAGAGTCCTAATGTGGACAAGCAAGCAATCTGTTATGACAGAATCCTCTTCAGAACGATGAAGACAATCCCCAGCACGGTCGCACGAGATCAGTGGGTTGCCGTAACAGTCAAATTCAGCTGATGAATGTCGTTCCCCAAGCAGTGGCGCAGTTTACTTCTGCGGTTGGCAAATTTCCGGGTTCTTAGTATTCAACCGTCTCGTACCACGAATGTCTGAAGGCTCCAGGCTCTTCACCCAATCGGGTCCAAGTCGCTTGAATAGGGGCAGCTGTTGCACCCTAAAATTTGCCCAATTTTATGCACTTGGTTTATGTTTCAATATCATTAGCATTTGCATATAGAGTCATGTGCATAGTCTAATCATCTGCATAGCATAAGCATAGCAAGTCATACAGCAGGGGGACCAATCATTATTCTCATCTCTAGAAGCCTATCAAGAGGTTATTATCCCAATTCAATCTCATTCAAGTCATCAGGAAAGAATTTGAAAGCAAAGAGTTCAGCAGATCAAGCCTTGAGTCTATCTCCTAGCTGAGGGTATCTGAGGGTCAACAAGAGGGTTGTGAGCTGTAAGTTGAAGGCATGGAGAGTATCTAGACATTATGAGAGACTTAGAAAGTCATTTAAAGAAGGAGACAAGTCATTGATGAGAGCACAAGAGCTATAGCTGAAGGCAGTCAACTAGGGTTTCATCTGGGTCAACCCTAGGTCAACCCTAGGCCAATTGACTGATTTAAGGGGCATTCAAGTCTAGTGGAGAGATGTGGGGTTCATCATTGGACATATAAATAAGGATATGGAGATATGCCAAGAAGAATTCAAGAGAAATCAAGGAGAAGAGGAGCTTCTAAATTAGGGTTTCTATGTAAAATCCCCTAGTTTAGGTCAAATTTCCAAGCAAGATAAGTCAAAATGCTAGCTTCAAATGGATCCTTGGCCAACATGAAACTTGTAGAGGATCTCAAGACCTTTAATTTGAGTGGTGGAAGACATCAAGGAGATTTATAGAACTCAAGTTATGGTCCTTGCAAGTTACAGGTCATCTGAGGTATCTGAAATTTTGTCTGTGAAAGTGACTTGACTTCCAAGCTAGTTTTACCCCTCAAGGAGATTTCAAATGAATTTCTGGTCAACATAAGAATTGTTCCTCATTGTCTTAGCTTTCTAGAATGGTATAGTATGCCTTCATATGATGTGTGGAACTCAACTTATGGTCTTGGCAAGCAAAGGGTATTTTGGTCATTTGTGAATTACAGGTCATTTTAACCTATGTCCAAAACTCATACAAGGAGGCCTCAAATGGAAAAACTTACAACATCAAACTTGCTCCAAATGACATTTTTAGTCTAGAAAGAAGGTCACAAATTGTTGGAAAAGCTCATAACATGAAGTTGCATGATTGGTCAAATTTGAACTAAAATGGCTTATAATTTAAATAAAGTCAAAGTGAAAAATGGTTTGAGAGATTTATAAGTCCAAATGGAGACTTCCCATATATGATTTTGGGTCCAAAACACATTCTAAGAACAATAAGTCAAGTACATTTTTGAGCTTAGTGGAAAAAATCAAAGTTATTTATGGTTACTTGCATTTGAAGAAACATAACCAATTTGGAATGCAAGGGAAGTTGCAAGATGGTTCTAGAAAGTTCATTTGAGCACTATATATTCATGAAATCAGAATTGAGCAAGGGTTGGATTCATTTTTCACCAAAAATTTCCCAAAGTTCTCTCATTCTCCAAGTTGCAAGTTCACTTCAATCTCACAAATTCAGCATCAATTCTCATTAACATTGATTCCACCATATTCAATCATCATCATGGACTAAAGATCAACAAAGATCTGATTGAAATTGATCCATTTTCGAGCACCATAATCATCAATATCCAAATTGCAATTTCAAGTGGAACAGCAAGATCCAAGGCAAGAATCACCAAGGTTTTGCAAACAGAATCAAGCATTGAGTTAGTTGATCAAGATCCAAGCATTAGAAGCTTCAGATCCACGAGTTCAACATCCATCTCCAAGCTTTTGCATCAGGTGCATTTTCTCTGCCATTGCTTAATTCAGTTAGTTTAGCATTAGTTTGTTAGTATAATAATGATGTAGGATGTTAGTAGAGCATTTCTGGTTAATTAGGAGTAGTTTAGTGATGATTCATAGCAGGTGCTTGAAACTGTTAGGACTTAGAACTTGTAGTAGAGTGCATTATAATGTTAGTTTGATAGATCAGAATAATCATCATTAGGCATAGAGTAGATTAGTATAGGTTTGAGTGAGAATCTTGATGATGCATACCAGAGTATTTTCATGGTGGCCAGAGTTTATTGCTATCGGGTTGAGAGTTATGTTGAGTTTCAAAACAAACTACCACCATAGTCTTGTAGAGGAAGAAAATTGGAGCGTTTTTCATGTTTATATCGTGTTAATCCATGGACTGTGGAGAGAGAACCGAGAGGTTGAAAGTGGTGCGTGCATGGAGTTTTCATGGTGTAAACCCTAGCTTTCATGAACCAAGGTTGAAGACGCAATCATGGCCGTCCATTGCTTGTTGGACCATTGACCTCAGAGCCCATCATGTGGCTCTCGTTTAATTCTGAGATTTGGAGGGAGAGATGTAGGTGCCCTAAACGCACCGTTTCATTTAATGAAACGGGCGGGCCTAGGTGTTTTAGTGATATCCCCACCCCCCAATATTGAGCCCATTATGATTTGAACGTGAAAACCCTGCTATTCTCACCCCCTGCTTCCTCTTTTTTTTCTTTTTTTATTTTCATTAATTCTGATTTGTTCTGGGCCTAATTCAAACTTGCTACGCGCACCCCCGTTTGCTGGCCCATCCTGATATGAACTGAGCGTGTCTTCTATTCTTACCCCCCTCTCATTTTAATTCAATTTAGTTTTTTAATTCACTTTAATTTTTTTACCAACTTTAAAAAATCATATAAAATAGGAAATTAACTCTTTTTTAGTGGTTGTTTTTTCTATATTTTCTTGGTTCTGTCTAGAAAATTATAAAAAAATAAAAATTGCATTTTATTTCTATTTGATATTTTTCCCATATTTTCTAAATAAATGGCATTTTGAATAGCTTCATTTCATGCATGATTTTGTCAATTTTTGTTCTACTAGATGCTTTCATAGTTTTTGTTCATTCTTTTTAGGTTGCTTAGATGAGATATTGAACTTGTAAAAACAATTTAGTTCCCATTTTTAGAAATTAATTTTAGGTGCTTAATGTAGGCTTGAACAACATGAACAAATTAGGGTTTTAGGTAATGACTTAGGAGGTTTGATTCTTTCCCTTAGGACTTAGGGTTTAACTAGTTTAGTTATGGGACTATAGGGGCTATGGGTAGTTATTAGATCCCCTTAGAAAAGTCAGGACTCCCCTACTGCTATTAATACTCTGTGTATATCTGATTGACTGGTGTGGTGTGCCCTCTGGGGATTATTGCTTGCTTGCTTGGGTATTGGGATTGTCTGGGGACTTGGGAGAGCTGAAGACTTGAGGAGATGAAGCCATTGGAGATCCAGAGATTGAAGATCAACTTCCAGAGTTGAAGAGAGGATTCTTGCTAGCAGATGCTGAGGAACTAGGGTTTAGGAGCTAGGCAGAGCTCTAGATTAGAAAACTTGTTTCTCAAACATGGATTGCCTTGTCTGCATCCATTCTTCTCTGTGATTCAGAGTCTCTCTAAGACACTCACCCCCTTCCTTTGGAAGGCTTGGTGATAGTGTCTAAGAGATGGAACTCTTGAGAGAAAATGTCTTTTGTGTTAGAAGCAGTCTGTTCACCACCCTTGGTAGTCAACTGATTGCTTAACACCCAATTCACTCTTGTGACTAATCCCTCATCCTGGAGGTTTGAGCTTGAAGAAAAGCCATTGCAGATAGAAGACTGATGATCAAAACCCTTGCCTGAAGGCCATGAAGATGGAGATTGATGCTTGTTGACGCCTGTAGCTGATTGGAGATTACTTGAAGCTAGATGTTGATTCAGAGCTGCTGATGCTGTTTCTTTTGCTGTATTTCATTGCTGATGTATTGATTGGTTTTCTGGTTGTATTGTTTGCTGTTTACCCTGTTGGGTTGAAAGTGAATCCTGTTCACTTTTGCCTATTGTTTTCTAGGTTCGAGGTTGAGTGGGACTCCCTTGCCTCGCTTGTAGTGTTGCATCCATGCATTTTACCGCTTTATTATATCTGATATTGTTTCTGCTTCTGCCTATCCCGTAGGATCTCTGTTTCTCTCTGTGCAAGAGAGGAGCATGATAGACACTAGGTCTTAACCCACGCATGATAACATTAGGTTAGTTTGTTTCCCTTTGCAACCGTAGGTTAGAGTTCTGTCTCTTCTTTCTCAAAACAAACAGAAAAACACATAAAGATTTCAAACACAATAAAAGACACTTCTTTCGTAAAAGAAGGTGAACTCATCAAAGCGTCATTTTTGTTCGCCGGGACTGTTAATCAAGAAAACCTTTTCAGAAGGAATAAAATCAACCAAGACAAGCTTGTGTCGTACGTGGCCCGAACTACGTTTGCTCTGATCTTTCATGCTGTATGAAAGTACGTAGGCATAGGATGCGATATCCTAGCGAGCAACCTTCCCCTCCTTTCCTGTAGGTAGGCGAACTACGTTGACTCTGATTTCTCGTTCCAGACGGGAATACGTAGGCATGAAGTGCGATACTTTGCCGAGTCATTTTGTTTTCATTTTCTTTCCTTTTAACCCCAGACCTTTAGCATAGATAGAATAACAATCCATACCCGAAAACAAGCGTGGATCCCGTCGAGTACGACGGACGTGAGGGGTGCTAATACCTTCCCCTTGCGTAACCGACTCCCGAATCCAGGTTTTGGTTGCGACGACCATACCTTTCCCGTGTTGTGCGAGGTTTACTCTGAGCGTTTCCTTTCCCTCCCGTGGGATAAATAACGCACGGTGGCGACTCTTCTGTCCAGCCGGCGCCGATTTTCGCAGTAGCGACAGACGTCTATTGTAACATCAGCAGGCTGACAGACCTATTTATCTAAGCATTTAAATTGTGGAGAATTTTAAATGCTGAAAGATAAATAACACAATGAATTGTTTACCCAGTTCGGTGCAACCTCACCTACATCTAGGGGCTACCAAGCCATGAAGGAAATCCACTATTAGAAGAATCAATTCAGAGCTAAACTCCCCCGTTTACAACTCCTCACTTAATCTCTACCCAATGTAATTTCTGCCTAGAGACCACTAGACAAGAGTATACCCACTAGACACTCTTCAAAGTCACAATACTTGATTTTGCTTAACAACTTTAATCAAGGACAATATACTCTTGCTTAAAAGCTTTGAGTGACACAATGAACACAATTGTTTATACATAATAACCAAAGCAATTATACAGCATACAATTGCTTAGCACACAAGGAATCCTAAGACTCTTAGACACACGTGAAGAATCACTGCAAACCAAAGAATTCTCCACTCACAAATATGTCTACCGCAATGTATCAAAAGATACAAAGGGTGACTTACACACACAAGGGACTCTCAAACCCTAGACCTTTATTTTACACTCAAGTTGTTCTTGATGCGAGTGCTTTATTTCCTCTACTTCTGCTCCTTCTTAAATAGTAGTGTAGACTGAGCTTGGGCTGGTCACAAGTAACAAACTTTAGGTTAAACTAAGTTAAACCACTTTCCATAATTCAAGGTGCTGTCAAATTAGGTCACAATAGCTTCATGTTATGTCCAGCCCTGACTAGAATCTCACCTGAGATAACTAAGGAGCCATAACAGGTTTCCTGAAATCTAGCCTGAGATATATCAGGTATCATAACAGAAAAATAAACCCTGCACGCCTGATGTCATACGATCAATGTCTTAACATTCAGTCATGACATTCAGCTTCACTTACTCTTAGCTGACCAGACTCCCCCTGTTGAACACTCCTGCAGAATCTTTTTCACAGCAGTAGAAACAAGCATATTATAGTTCCTAAAAAGTCACAAAGATCCTTTTTATGAAAACCAATTAAATATGCACTTTTTTCCTAATGAATCACTTTGGCCTGTACATACTGATGAGGAATATCCAACAGGACCAAAATCCTTATGTCAAGAGATATAGCATAGCAGCCCCTGCTGTACCAGACATTGATGTCATGACATTCAGTATGACATCCATGACAGCAGTTCTGTCATCAGCTCCTGCTGCACTAGACAGTGATGTCATGAAATTGGTAATGACATCCTGTTTAAAACACACGACAGCAGCTCTGTCACCACAACAGATGGAGATGTTAGAACATCCTGCTTTACATCAGTGCAGGGTCATGTTTTACCAAAATTTAGCCAATCATAGAACCATGGACAATTCTATATCATATAACCATGGAACTAACAAGGAGAAATTAGCAGTAGAGACATGACTGATATTTTTGACGGCGTCTGATTGAGCTGGTCTACTACCCTGTAGTCGCTCCGACGGATTATTCTCAAGAACTCTTCTTCATCTTCCTTCGCGACTTCTTTTCCTTTTGACTTCTCAATAATAACAGGTTCTTTTGAGATAGTTTCCTTAGGAATAGTTTCCTTGGGAATGGTAACATCTGTTTTGGGTTGATATATACGACCGCTGCGGGTCATTTTGCTTGCCCCAACAATGTTTGTTACATTATCATGCTTTCTCCCAACTTTCATATCGTACCAGGAATAGTCATATTTCCAGGATACAGCCTTCGGATTGGGATCTGGTCCTCTTCTTGGATCAGAACTTGGCTTAGGCTGGCCAACCGTCGGTACTGGGTTGTGGAATACAAGCTTAACAACAACAGGAGAAGCGAACTTGTTATTTGCAGTGTTGAATACCGACACTTTTTCAGACTTCTTTGGAAAAATTGAATATAGGTTCAATCACTGAGATATCTTCTCTTCTCTTTTTCCCACATATCTGTAGCAGACCCTCGTCAATCATCGACTGAATATTCCTTTGCACTAAGTCACAACCTTACGAATTATGATAATAGTTACTGCAGTCTTCATGAGAGTCTTTGATCAGACCTGCCTTTATCAATTTGTTGTGTAACTCGGCCAATGGAGTTTTAACTTCAGAAACCCTGGAAATCACTCTCATATCAGAATCTTCCTCTACAGCATGGACATCAACATGGTTTGGTAAAGGACAGTTTTCCATATTGGGCTGATTATCCTCAAAGGAGAGAATCTTCTTTTCAATCAACTCGCGCACAATGTGCTGAAGTGCTATACAACCTTCAAGGCCGTGTCCCGCAAGATTTTCATGAAAGGCACATCGTGCGTTTGGATTGTAGAAATGTGGAAACGAATTTGGAGGAGGACCCAATTTCCTTATCTGAATTAGGCTTTGCCGCACCATTAAGGGGTACAACTCAATGTAACTCATAGGAATGGGTTGAATCCTTAGCCTTCTATTCTGGAAAGTAGGCCTCGGAGCCGGAGCTCTTTGTTGCTGTTGTATTTGTTGATTATGATTTTGCTGGTAGGCATTGGGTGCCTGTTGTTGAAAGTTTTGTTGATTTGGCTGAGGTTGAAAAACTGGTGTGACTGTGGCCACATACTGTTGTTGTTGGTACTGCTGATAGGTTTGATGTGGTTGTAGGCGAGATAGTTGTTGATTTTATGGGCAATTCCTTCTGCCCGGAACCCTTCTGTCACACATTACAATATTAGTTTCCCCTTCTTTTTTCTTATGAGAATTGGTTGGTGGCTTTTTCTTTGTGCTAGTGCTGGTACTACTAGCTGAGCTTGTTACTTTTCCGTTCTTCAAACATGCCTCCACTTTCACACCTACGGCCATAATATCAGAAAATTTTGCTGTGACGCTACTAATCATCCTCTTGTAGAATTCGGGCCTGACTGTATCTATGAATAAATCAACCAATTATTTTTCTGTCAGGGGAGGTTCCACCTGAGCGGCAGTCTCGCGCCATCTCTGCGCATATTCTTTGAAAGATTCTGAGCTCTTCTGTGTCATGCTAAGGAGCTAATGACGGTCTGGTGCCAAGTCCATGTTGTACTTGTATTGTTGAATGAATGCGTCGGACAAGTCTTGGAAGTAATGGATTTTTGACTGGTGAGCCTCCCTCTTGAGCCATTATGAGCTATCCATCTTCAAAGCCTCAAAGCGGTCCTTCCAATGAGTGGCCGCTTCTTGAGTAGTTTCCAACTCTAAGCACTTATCATTCCATATATCAGGAGTGATATATGAAACTCTTAATGCTTCTTCTTTGAGTTGACGCTCATCTTCAGCTAAATTCAAGGCACCTCTTAGTTGTTCTTCAAGACCATCAATATCAGCTTCGAGTTTACCCCTAGTCCTTTTTTTTTGCAGCAGAAGCTAGTTCATAAAAATGCCATGCTCTTTCGCAAGATTCTTTAGCCTATTTCAAGTGTTGTCGAAGAGTCTTCACTGACACATCAGCCCCTTGAAAACCATTTTGATACATGATCCTTAAATTTGTTTCTAACTTCAACTTTTTGCTCCTTTCGGCTGCTTGATCTTGTTCAACTTCTACCTTTCTTTTGAATTGACCATTTTCCACACCAGCTTGGTGGATTTCAGCCTGGAGATCTTGGTTTTCCTTAGTCAACTTTTCCACTACCAGCTTCAGCTTCTCATATTCTTCCACGGACACATGAGTGAGAACAGGAGGCTTCACTTGCATGGGAGGTTCAGGAGAAAATGGTAACAATCTTTCTGTCACTCTAGTCAACAACCATCTATTACACCATTCTTTAGCCACGCAATTTTTTGCTTTCAACTCCTTTCATCCTCTTGTATGAATCTTGGTTCATGCCTTAGAAATTTTTCTGATAAAATCCAGGATTCTCTGCTTTGTTGAGCAAGAAAAAGCTTTGGATCTTCTCTGCCTCGGGCACATCCTTCATAGCATAACCTAATTGACGTTGTGCCATGATTGGATTGTAGTTAATACAACCTGCTTTTCTAATCAGAGGTACATTACAAAATTCCCCATAATTGAAAATAATCTCCACATCATAGTACTCATGGGAGTACCAAGCAATGTCGTCTGCTACCAAAGACATGATGCGCCTAGACCACTTCAGTTTCTCCTTGTTCGCCACAAATGGTCCCTCCTTTGGCAAATGAGAAACATATCACATGAATAACAGATGAGAACGACATTGTACCATTCCTGTTTTCATCTCACTTCTCCAATGAATGGAGTGGTAAGTATCAGTAAGAAGGTTGGGAATAGGATTCTTCTGAATGAAGAGAGTAATAGCATCAATGTCTATGAAATTATCTATATTTGAAAAGAGGACAATCCCATAAATTATCAAAGCGAGAGAGACACCAAACTTTTCCCAAACTTCATTAGTCTTATAATGAACAGCTTTGTCAAGCAAAAACTTCAGTTGGAACCCATGAGTACCTCCTTTGTTGGCCAAACCAGTATCAACCTCTTCTTTGGTCATGCGGAGGGCAAGAGAAATAACAAAAGATTTTGGCTCTTCCTCCAAACCGGTGTGGATGGGTTGGTCCTTAATCTTGATATTCAGTAGGTGGGCATATTCCTCAAGAATGGGGGCCAACTGGTAATTCTGGAAGGTGAAACATATGAGTGGAGCATCATAGAATTGTATCATAGAAAACAAATCCCAAGTGTCCACACTAGAATAAAGAAGGTCAAGTAACTTCCCATGTTCTCCTTGAAAGTTGATTTTGATAGCCTTTGGAACGTCAATCAGAAGGTCTTGGATGACCTCAGATTTTGGCTCTCTAAATTTCAAGGAGTTAGTGTTTCTCTTCTTTTGGTCAGTCATTTTTTAGCAATAACTGAGATAATCATAATCTCTTAAGTCCTTTAACATGCAAAAATGTTATGCAATGCAATGCTTGAATGCACATCAGAACAGGTTCACGGCATAGGGATCTAGGTCATAGAATCTACAGGACAACACAACAAGGTATCTCTCACCTCGGGTAGGCAATCTATTGGTTTAAACAGGGCACCCCAAGGGCTTTAAATAAGGTCCCATGCACTAACCCTCACAAATTTTCCATCATAACAATGATTCATAAGACGGTAATCCCTTCAAAGGATGAGCACAGAGTTATGTCTTAGTAACCTTTGGAATAGGGTTCTAAAAAGGTCCTCAGAATCATAGACTCCCAGGGTGAAAATAAAGACGCCATTACGACTACTCGTAAGATATAAGCATTCCCAAAGGGGCCTCATCTGAGCGGTGGAAGTCAAACCAACTCAACAAGTCCTAAGTCTCGCAAATCAGAAAGCAAGCACCTCCTAGCTTAGTGTATGCTGGAAAAGCTCGGGTAGAAAGCCTTTCTCCTAACAAACCATCCCCAACAAACCCAACAGATAAGAGAACAAAGCATAATAAAGCAACAAAAGTAAATAAATCACACATACGACAAACAAACTAGGTTTGGCTTGCTAGGGTGAACCTTATATCCCCAACAGAGTCGCCAAGCTGTGGCTACTCAAAAAAATCCAACGATGGAGAGGCGGAAGTGGAAAAAACAGAAGAGTCGCCATCGAACTTTATTTATCCCAAAAGGGGAAGGGAAACCATCGAGAAAACCCCAAGAAAGAAATGGATAAGATGGTCTGCAACCAAGAGAAAAGGTTTAGAATCCAGTTATGCGAAGGGAAGGTATTAGCACCTCTTACATCCATTGTACTCGATGGGAACCATTCATTTGTCTATATGCGTAAGGATGTTTCTAAAGGATATTTCTTTCTAAGAATTTTCTAAAGGGAAATAGAAGGGTATGAAATAAAAAATGGAGAGAAAAAAAGGTGAAAGGAGGAGGAGACTCGATAGGAGTTCGCAGTCCTATGTGTCGCTACTGCGAAAATCGGCGCCGACTGACAGAAGAGTCGCCACCGTACGTTATTTATCCCAACGGAGGGAAAGGAAACGCTCGAAGTAAACCTCGCAAAAAACGGGAAAGGTATGGTCATCGCAACCAAAACCTGGGTTCGGGAGTCGATTACGCAAGGGGAAGGTATTAGCACCCCTCACGTCCGTCGTACTCGACGGGATCCACGCTTGGTGTTTATAAGGAAAAGGGTGTGTTTATCTATCTACGCTAGTGGTCAGTCTGAAAAGAAAAGAAAAGAAAAGGACAGGACTCGACAGAACATACGCTGTTCTGGGCCTACGTACTCCCTCGTGCAATGGGAAAGTCAGAGTCAACGTAGTTCGACTACCTACGTCTAGACGGGGGGAAGGTTGCTCGCCAGGACCTCAGGTCCTGTGCCTACGTACTTCCACACGGCATGGAAGATCAGAGCAAACGTAGTTCGACTACGCACGACACAAGCTGTTCAAGTGTTTTTTATGGGAAAATGCACCTTAACCAAGGGTTTTCACAGTCCAGGAGGACAAAAAGGTTTTAATGTTTGTTCAAATCTTTTAACGGAAGAAATGAATTCACTTTTGTCTTATCCTTTATTAAGTGTTTTTCTGTTGTTTTGAGGATGGAAAGAGACACCCTAAAACTATGGTTGAAAAGGGGAATCTACCTAATGTTATCATGCCTGGTTAACCAACCTAATGTCTGTCATAACTCCTCCACCGCAGAGAAGTTAGAGCTCCTAAGGGATCATGGCAACAAAACTAAACAGCAAACAGGAATCACTGCAAAGTAAAGAAATACTGGAAATATGCATGAATGCA
This sequence comes from Lathyrus sativus, assembly GCA_963859935.3. Classification (NCBI taxonomy): domain Eukaryota; kingdom Viridiplantae; phylum Streptophyta; class Magnoliopsida; order Fabales; family Fabaceae; genus Lathyrus; species Lathyrus sativus. The sequence continues at coordinate 483,394,095 of OZ012741.1, read as the reverse complement.
AACACCAAACAAGCAAGGCACAAAGGCCACATACCACAGAGGCAAGGGAGCTCAGCTCTACCAAATACCAGTAAGCAAAGCCACTCAATAACAATCAAGCAGAAGGAGGACCACCTCAACTTCTCATGCACACAAAGCCTACTTCTAAGATGCACCTATCTCAGAAATATCTAGATGAACCCCTAAGTCTAATGCAGCACAGCACCACACAAGTCAATCAACACAAAGAGAAGGCTAACCAGCCTGGCAAACTCCTATCCAAAAGCAAAAAACTACCCCTGAGCAAGACCCCTGAACAACCCTAAAACAAACCCCTAATCTACCTCTGAGCAAAGCCCTAAGCAAAACCCTAATCAAAGCCCTAAAGCAAAGCCCTATGCAAAACCCTAATCAAATCTCTAAGCAAAGCCCTATGCAAAACCCTATACAAGAAAAATCAGTCCCAGTCTTCAAGCTTCAAGACAAGCTTACCAAAGAAAGGGAGCTAAGTAGGCAGACTCATAGTGCCTTCCTCGGGAAAGTACTAGGAGGATCCTTCTTAGGAATCATATCCCATGTGGCTCAACAACTGTGATTGGTTTACATTCCTCCTCAGGAGAAACTAAACTCACATGAAGGCTCCAACATCATTGGATACTTGAGAAATCCTATATGAACTAAGGGAACTAAGTGAACAGACCCATAGTGCCTTCCTCAGGAAAATACTAGGGGGCTTCCACTTAGGAATCATATCCCATGTGGCTCAACAACTGTGATCGGTTTACATTCCTCCTCTAGAGAAACTAAACTCACATGAAGGCTCCAACATCATTGGATACTTGAGAAATCCTATATGAACTAAGGGAACTAAGTGAACAGACCCATAGTGCCTTCCTCAGGAAAGTACTAGGGGGCTTCCACTTAGGAATCATATCCCATGTGGCTCAACAACTGTGATCGGTTTACATTCCTCCTTAGGAGAAACTAAACTCACATGAAGGCTCCAACATCATTGGATACTTGAGAAAGAGGTGAGAAGAAAGAATGAAAGACATCCATAGTGCCTTCCTCAGGAAAGTACCATAAATTTCCCTCAAACTTCAGGATCTCAAACCTCACAAACAGAGAGCAAGCTCCTAGACTAGGACCTCAATCCATGCATCCTTGCAAGCTCCATCAAGACTTCATCCAGCCTCCACCTTCCAGAAGAAACCACAGGCCCTCAAACCAAAAGAAACTACCTCTAAAGTTCAACCACAGTTGAACTTCAAAGTCAGAAGCCCTCAAGACTTCTCCTATTCTCATGCTCAAGCCAAAAATAGCAAAACACTCTATAAAAAACTACCAAAAATCTAGGGGAACCTACATGGCTCTACGATCCCAAGATCAAATCTCAAAGCCTAAGTCAACTTCTAAGGCTACTAAACAATCCCCAACATATGAATGGTCAAGGGTTAACCAGCAAGTTATGAGGTCTCTATTCTCTAACCCTAAAACAACATCAATCAATCTCTAAAAAATCCACAAAAATCCTATGAGGAGCATGCATCGGTCTAGTACAACATACTAAAAACTAAAGCAAAAATCAATACCAAATGAGAGAACTAAAATCAACAAGGCAGACACACCACAAACCAATTATTCAGGACCAATTATAATACAAAATGCAAATAAAAATGAAAATTCATGATCAATTTAATATTTTTTCACTATAAAATTCTAAATTGAATTAGGAACCTACAGAAAAAAGAAGGGGATTAATTGGACACTCCTACTATTTTTTATGAATTTTTTCCTAACCTGAATGAAAACAAAGAAATATTAAAGAAAATAAAACAGGGGGGGGCAAATAGCAAACGCTTCAGCTATTTATCCATTTGGGCTTGCGTTAGGGGGGTGCGCCTAGCAATTGGGGCCAAGGCCCAATCCAAATCCAATCAGCATAGCCACAAACGGGGGGGCAACGAGCAATGAAGGGGTGCGCATAGCAGACTCAAACTTGGGTTTAACCCAGCCCAAACCCTAACATAACCCAGCTTACCTAACAACAAAACCAATCCCCTCGCTCAAAATTCCCTTCACTGTTCACTACACAAACCCTAGCGCCGTTCATCCCCAAATCCCTCTCTGCAACCCCTCTCCAGAACCCTCTCAAACCCTAATCGCTCATGAAATCAAACACCAACCTCACCTACTCCACTCTCTGAAACGAACTACAACCTTACCAAATTCCTCACCTCAAAATCCTAAGGTTAAACTGAATCTCCTTGAATCAAGATAACACCAAGCAATCCTAGCAAACAGCAAGAAGAAAATGAACGGATGAACGCACCTGGATATGGAGCAAGAACAAGCTCGTGGAGATTCTGGTCGACGATCTCAAGTCTCAGTGCGAAGATCTTGACGAAGGTTCTTGCTCGTGCTGGAAGGCGTTGTTGGAGATTTGAAGATCTTTGAAGGAGATCGTTGTTGGAGCTTAACGAAAACCTTGATCTGGAAACAAATCCGCTAGAGAAGACGCGCGATGACGTCCTCTGGAGAACGAAAATCCTTGAGATGTACGACGCAATCTGGAGGTAGATCGCTGAAGAACACACTGAGGATCTTGGAACTACAATGTTCGTGAATCTGGAGATTTTGGATGTTTGATCTGATGAACGTCTGGTGAAGATGATGTTGATGTTAATGAACTCTGATTATGGATGGCGATCTGAGAAGAAAGATGAAGGAATGATGAATTTGGTGTTTCCGGCGATATGGACGGAGGAGATCGGAGGGGATTGGAGGGGAAAGCGATGAAGATCTTGAGAATCTGCAAATTTTGCAGATTCCGGCGAGCTGAGCGGCGGCCGGAGGGCGTTAGGGTGGCCGGAGTTGGTTGTCATCGGGCTTGAATGGCCGGCGGGGACTTTCCCGGTGAGAATGAGGTGCAGACACGTGGCTGGGTGTGAGCTGAGGTGATGGGCACGTGTGGGGTTGCGTGGCGCAGAGAGAGAGAGTGAGTCTGGAGATGTGGCAGGATGTGGGGAAGTGGGAGTTGTGAGGTGGGGTCCTCTCCTGAGCACGCGTGGACGCCTTATATACTTGACATGTGTCACATTTCTGGACAAAAAAAGCTGAAACGGACTGAAAAAAAAGGAACTGGGCCTCCAAACTGCACTCTGAGCCCACGAAAATGAAATGAATTGGACCAAAAAATCTGAAAATAAAAAATGGATTAAAACTAAACAAAGACTAATCCTAATTAACTAATTAAAACTACAATTAAATCTTAAACGAAAGTTAAACTAATCTAATTAATCCTAATAAACTCTAATCAAAACTAAAACACAATTAATATCCTAATCTATTTAATATTCTAATATCCTATATTAAAAAAAAAAATTAAAACTAATATCTATTAACAAGCTATAAAAAAACTATTAACCTATATTATACCTAATAAAAGAAATTAATATCTACCACAAGATTAAATCTATATTAAAAATAAACTCTATATTAAATCTATTAAAACCTAGTAAATTCTAAAAGAAAAATCTATTAATTTCTATAAAAGAGAAAACCTATTATTATATTAAAAACTATATAAAAAAAACTATTAAAACCTATAAAAAAACTCTATAAATTCTAAAAAAAAGAGATTTAAAGCTATTAAAATATTAAAAAATCTATTTAAATTCTGAAAAAATCTATAAAACCTATTTAAAATCTACAAAAGGCTATTAAACCCTAAAAAAAGCAAACAGAGGCAAATAACCGACATAAAAGCGAGCGCGAGACCAGATCGACGCAAACAGTAAACCCCGGGCATCAGAATATCCCAAAAACCACCATGTAAGCTGAAAGCACCGAGAAGTGTACAATTTCCCGAAAATGAAACCCTGATTATCTAGACTGAATCTGAAATATCCGGTAGATGAGAACCAAGCTGTAACCCTGACACCCTCTGTCTGTGCACAAATGTCATGCATCTGATATGCGAATACGAATTAAACCATGAACCGGATAGGAGAACCGGTTTGTCAAATTTTAGGGTGCAACAGCTGCCCCTATTCAAACGGCTTGGACCTGAATGGGTGAAGAGCGCTCAGCCTTCAAACATTCAAAGGTAAATGACGGTTAAATACTAATGAAACCCTGAAATTTGCCAACCGCAAAAATAAATTGCGCACACCACTGCTTGGGGAGAATTAACCAAGGAACTGATTTCCATTGCCACAGCGACAACTAAACACCTATCCATCAACCTGCTTATGAAATAATCTGGTATTGTCCATAGACCACCCCATTCCGAAGAAGTGAGCATACACTGAACAGTGAGAAAAATTGTTGATCTCTCTTATCAACCTTTCGTATCCTGAAGAAACGGGCAAACGCTTAACCAAACGAGACAATGCTGATTTCACTTATCAACCTTTCGTTCGTACTCGAATGAGCATCCACTAAACCGCGAGAACATGTTGATTTCACTTATCAACCTTTCGTTCGTACCTGAACGAGCATCCACTAAACTACGAGAAAATGTTGATTTCACTTACCAACCTTCCGTTCGTACCTGAACGAGCATCCACTAAACTGCGAGAAAATGTTGATTTCACTTACCAACCTTCCGTTCGTACCTGAATGAGCATCCACTAAACTGCGAGAAAATGTTGATTTCACTTATCAACCTTTCGTTCATACCTGAACGAGCATCCACTAAACTGCGAGAAAATGTTGATTTCACTTACCAACCTTCCGTTCGTACCTGAACGAGCATCCACTAATCGGCGAGAAAATGTTGATTTCACTTACCAACCTTCCGTTCGTACCTGAACGAGCATTCACTAAACTGCGAGAAAATGTTGATTTCACTTACCAACCTTCCGTTCGTACCTGAACGAGCATCCACTAAACTGCGAGAAAATGTCGATTTCACTTACCAACCTTCCGTTCGTACCTGAACGAGCATCCACTAAACTGCGAGAAAATGTTGATTTCACTTACCAACCTTCCGTTCGTACCTGAACAAGCATCCACTAAATTGCGAGAACATGTTGATTTCACTTATCAAACTTTCGTTCGTACCTGAACGAGCATCCACTAAACTGCGAGAAAATGTTGATTTCACTTACCAACCTTCCGTTCGTACCTGGACGAGCATCCACTAAACTGCGAGAAAATGTTGATTTCACTTACCAATCTTCCGTTCGTACCTGAACGAGCATCTACTAAACTGCGAGAAAATGTTGATTTCACTTACCAACCTTCCGTTCGTACCTGAACGAGCATCCATGTGGGGGCACGAGAAACTTAACCAAGAAACTCTGAGAGGACAAGTCTGGCGACGACCGTCAAATACCTTTTCTGGCAATAGATATCCTGAAAACACTCCGCTGGGGAAATTGGGAACTTAACCAAGCATCCTGACGAGAATAACCTTGTTGAAAAATAAGAGGAATTTAACCAAACAACTCCGTGGCGAATACCCTGCTGGGGACTATGAGGGACTTAACCAAGTAACTCATTGAAGTAACACCCTGCTGGAGAACATGACTCTGTTGGGGGAACTACGGGTAACCATCCAAAAATCTGCATTACCATCTTCCAATGTTGACACCACAGCGTCCTGAGAAAGACTCAGTTGGGGGAAAAAGTGCTTGACCAAGCAAACTCTGCTAGGGGAATATGACATGACGAACATGATCACTGCGTGTCCGACGCAACAACCCTCTTGACAGGAGGAAACACGATCACTGCGCGTCTTGGCGTTGCAAACAAAACCACATATGATATGAATACGATCACTGCATATCTCTTCCGCAAAAACCCCATAACATAACGATGACCACGATCACTGCGTTCCCTGCGCCCCAACTCTCTTGACAGGAGAAAACACGATGACTGCGCATCTTGTGCCACAAACAAACATACAGGACGAATACGATCACTGCGTATTCTACCACAAATCCCCACAACATAACGATGACCACGATCACTGCGTGCCCTACGCCACAACTCTCTTGATAGGAGAAAACACGATCACTGCGCGTTCTGTGCCGCAAACAAAACATACGGGATGAATACGATCACTGCGTATCTCTTCCGCGAAAACCCCATAACATAACGATGACCACGATCACTGCGTGCCCTGCGCCACAACTCTCTTGACAGGAGAAAACACGACCACTGCGCGTCCTGTGCCGCAAACAAAACATATGCACATCTCTACGAATCACAATCTCACTTATCGACAGAGAAAATACCTGAGGCTGGACGGGTAATCAATCCTGCTTACGCTCCCAAATGCACATGTTTGATAATGCCGTAATGCTTCCATACTGCATGGAAATGCTATGTTCGTGCAAAATGCAAGTGCTTATGATGCATGATTATGCAAAGGAGTTACTTCAGCAAAATAAATGTTGAAGACAAACTGGATCCGCTGGGGATGACCGGAATACTACCGGAACACTTCCAACAAAATAAAGGCTGGAAAGATGAACTAACTCCGCTGGGGATAACCATCCTGCTGGGATAGTAGCTCACAAACTCAACACTTCAAACTCTGCTGAAAAATGATCGTCCTGACGAGGAAGGATCAACCTGCTGGGGAAAGAGAAAAGCAATCCTGGAAACTGCTTTCAAAAGGTATCAACACTCTGGTTACGCCCTGTGGGGATAATTCATCCTGCTATCACTGAGCTGGGGGTTGACCAGTGTGCTCTGATTCGCACTACACAAGAAACTCTTTGGGGAAGTTAATCATATCCGTCTCGACCTCCGCTGGGGAGGACTTTGCTCTGCTTGATAAGCCAATTCTGAACTACTGAAGATACATTGACCTTTTCCTTTGACGCAATCTCCACTCTCCTGGGGAGACAACATTCAATTTTGCCTGGGGCGACTTCACTGGGGAAAGACACAACATTCATCCTCTGGAGAGGGTACTAGCCTGCCATGGACTCTGGCGGGGATAAACAGACTGGCTTGACTAACTTGCCCCAGTGCACTCAACTTGCCCCTATCTAACTCCTGGGAATACTTGCTCTGAACCGCTTGCTATGAGACGACCTCGAGATTACTTGCCCCGGTATCTATACGGCAAAAAGATTCAATCTCCATTAAACCCTGATCAACCCAGTTGGTTTCAACATTCTCTGCGGTGACTTGCCCCTGAATGAGCGTTCTAGCGACTTAACCTGATCTGATTATCCACCTGAAGCATCTGCTTTCAAATCTCCACGTTCTGTATGATTGCCCCTGATTGGATCTCGAGAAGACTCACTTATGATTAACTGCCTCTCAAGCATACTTCCCCTTGATCAACTGAAGCTTCGGGACTTGTCCTCAGACTAACTGATTCCGAACTCACTGGAAGTCAATGCCCCGGATTTACAGGGCTTCACAACATACACCATGCTGGTTCAGACTGCTGAATTACTCGGTCCTGCTCGATTATTCCTTGTTGGAATCTCCTTCATGTCAACTACTATCCTGCAAGTAAAAATCGTCGGTTCACGAATGGTAATTCTAATGCAATGTTTATGCAGATTTTGAAAATTTGTGTTGTCACTCATTTACATGTCATGATTGAGTGATGGATGAACCAAAGTTCAAACGTAGTGCTTACGTGGTCAGTGAAAAATACAACAAGGATGTGACTAGCAAGTCACGAAGGGGTCAGGTTACTCAACCTTATCGTAATGTGCTTTCAGAATAAACCCTGCCTCAATTAGGTCTTTTAAGGGTTATATCGTGATCGGGTTCACGGTTCGTGAAGCAAAGGATATTTGGATCAAATTTTGATTTGTACCCACCCCTTCTACGTGATGATCTCCGATCCTAAGGTTCAGCTAACCTGGCACGAGCGCTCGCCTCTTCGAGAGGTATGTTGAATGGTAAGAACCACAGTTAAGGAACTCACAGGGTTTTTCGGAGTGACAGTTACTCCTTCTTTGTTTTCGGTGTCTGTATACATGACTTTGCCTTTCACTGGGGATCTATATATATTTTTTTTCTGTCCCTTCTTTTCCATTCTTTTTGATTCCCTAATTTTTGCCTGGACTGACTCCTTTTGTGTTCCTTTCGTTTTTTCGTTTTCTTTTGAAGTCCAGCGGGATGCCCTGATTTTTGCCTAAGTATTAGCTTTCCAGCTTTTTCTTTCTTTTTACTTAGCGGGCTTTCTTTTTCTTTCTTTTGGAACAAAGTCGTGTGACACTGGTTGTCTTGATTGCTCCAAAAGGATTGTAACTGTCTCACTCCTGATCGGTGAGGTTTAACCACTGTGGTTGACGAGGTACGACCTCTTGAGAGGCATAAACTGTAATTGGTCCTCGAAAGACAACACTCCTCTGTAAGACTTGAATGCTTGGTCAAGCTAACTGACCACTACCCTGCCCCGGGTTAAGATGTGAGGGTTTAAAAGTCCGAAAAAACTTCTACTTCCTGGCTCGAAGTGGTTAACAAGGGACTAACTCCTTATATCTTCAGTGTTTAGGGGATTTGAAACAATGCCTTGTACGTCATCGTCAAGGTTTTATCTGAAAGCATACGATCACCGGTTATGAGTTTGTTTCGTCATCCTCCCTCCAGTCTTTTCTAATCACATTGATAAAGTGGAGTGAATAAAATGCAAGTGTCAGTGCAATGCAGTAAATGAGCGACAACGATATGATTAATTCAGAAAAATGCATAGTCACTTTATTATTATTACCATTCGAAACATACAATGTTTACAGCAAGTAGTAACTAACAGGAAAGAAACTACAAATGCAAATGATATAAAGTCTGAGGACTGCCAATGCTGAGGGCGCCTGCCTGTCTGGACCACTGGCTTTTGCTGGGGAATACTTTCCGAGTCTACGAGCTTAGACAGCTGAGAAGTTAGTATGAACAAACAGAAATCCTTCTCGAAAGGAAATGCAATCCTGGTCGATCAACTGTTGTACCTTCGCCTGAAACGCTTTACAATCTTCAGTTGCATGCCCTGGAGAGCCACCATGGTAACCACACTGAACTTGGGGATTGTACCTAGGAGGGTAAGGTTCTGGCACAGGCTTGAGAGCTTTCGGCTCCACCAAAGCGTTCTGAACCAATTGTGGCAAAAGCTGACTGTACGGCACAAGAACTGGGTGAGAAAGACCATTCCTTCGTTCCAAGTTGCTACGAGGTCTGTTCCGATTCTGACGCTGAGTCTGATACCCTTGGCCACGAGTTCGCTGAGCGACATAAGACTCCTGATATGATGCCCCAGGCACAGTGGTCTGTCCGGAATAACGAGACACAAAAGATACTGATCGCTGAGAAGACGAAGAACCAACAGATTTCACCGATTCGTCTCGAGGATATCCAACATCATTCCTGATTGCGTTGCCCACAACTCCTTCTTCGGTTTGACGAGCCTGACCGCCTGCAACATTCTGGATTTTTCCAGTCTTTACACCGTACTCGATGCGCTCTCCTGCCCTTACCCATTCAGAGAAATTTGGTGCGACTCCAATCATTCTTTCAAAGTACGAACTCTGCAAGGAATTTACGAACATGCTTGCTAACTCTCGGTCTAGAAGCGGTGGTTGCACTCTAGCAGCAAATTCTCTCCATCTCTGAACATACTTTCTGAAAGGTTCATTGTTCCCTTGAGACAATTCTTGCAGTTGCATGCGACTTGGAGCTTCAACAAGATTGTTGTCATACTGCTCCAGGAAAGCTCTGGCTAAATCCACCCATGATCGAATCTGATTACTCTCTAACTGCATATACCAACTCAGAGATGCCCCAGTCAGACTATCCTGGAAGCAGTGAATCATCAACTTGTCGTTGTGCATGAATGAAGTCATTCTTCGGCAGAACATCACCAAATGTTGCTTCGGGCAACTGTCTCCTTTGTACTTTTCAACCCTCGACATTCTGAACTTCGGAGGTAACACTAGGCCAGGAACCAGACACATGTCTGCAGCATTAGGGTTAACAGCGTCTTTACCTTTCAAGGCTTTGAATCTTTCATCCAATGCACGAAACCTTCTAGCATACATGGGAGCTAATGGGTCTTCAGTCTTTGTTATCGGGACCTCTCTTCGGGACTTTGGCATAGGGAAAGCAACACCCTGGTAGTCTGGAGTATCAACAGAAGGATAACGTTCACTCCGGGCAACAAACTGCTCACGTAGACCTTGGTCTTCAACAGAAGGTTGTACAAACTGAGCTGCAATGAGGTTGTTCACTTGCGGCAAGTCTTCGTCATGCGTAGATCCATACAAAGGATTGGACGTCACAGTGAAACCTGACAAGGTATCAACAAACTAGAAGCTGCTCTCTGACATAGCTCCCAACCACCGTCAACTGACTTCACTGCTTGATTCTGCTCAAATCTGCTTCAACCCCTTGGTCGTCTTCAACACTCCACACTTGCCTCGAACAATCCCCCGAGAATCACCCTCTGGGTCAAAACAAAGGCTGGATAAGTGCTCTGGCCAGCTAGAGAAATGCTATGCAATATGATTTATGCAGACAGAATACCAAAATGCTAACGTGCATGTGTGCATTGGGGATATTTCCCCTCCAATTCCAGTGTCAAGGTAGCAAGACAAGAGAAACCATAAATATAGTATTTAGAAAAACCCTCATATATTGGAAAAACAGTCTCGTCAAGGCGTTACACAACTATGTTCCATACAACTGATATGATAAAGGAGGATCCCAACCAACATGCCTGGTGGTGATCTCAACACATAGAATACAAGAGAGAAATCAAGTGCGGGTACGGTCGCAGAAATCCTCGAACAGCTTCTTCGTCTCTGGGTGATCCGGTCGATAAATCAAGCCTTCTATCAGCTGGTCCCTCTTCCTGACCGTTCCATGGATATCTCTGACAAAATCTTCCCAAGCCTTATCTTGGGCACCGTCCTCAGGTTTGGGCCTCTTGATGTCTGCTCTGCGCTGACAATCTTCCAGATTCTTCATGGCATCAATCAGTTTGCGTTCGGCCTCGTATCGTCGGCATGCTTCTTCTTCAAGCTCTTCAGTATTCACTCTAACCTGTTCTCCCAACTGAGCAACCTGTGTCTTTAGCTCTTCTTCCCGTTCTTTGCGTTTGGCCATAGTAAGGTCCCAATGCTCTCTGAACTTAGCTAACTTCGTGTAGGCCCTTTCCAGCTCTTGTTTCTTAGTAGCCAATACACTGCTAACTGAGTCTACATCTAACTCCAGACGCTTCTTGGTTTCAGTCAACTCCAATAAAGTAGTCTTCAAATGTTTCAAAGTTTCGGCCTGTTGCTTGGAAAAATATCCTGTTTCAATCTTTTCATGACGAAGCTGGGCATTCTCTTTCTCTAAAGCTTCTTTAACCTTTGCTAACTCTTCTTTCTCCGCCATCAGCTGCTTGTATACCTGCATGTCTATAGTGGTGGGCTCCTCCACCGGAGAAGGATACAATGGCTGAACTGCAGGATAAGGCATAAGGAACTTCGTAGCTCGTTCACGAATCCATTCCACATACGGACCAAGAACTCGAGTACCCCCTTTGCTACATGGAGGCTTCCCTCTCTTATGCAGGTTCTTCCATGCTTTCTCAAGCTTGATCAACATCTCTTCCTCTATTGCCCCAGTGAGATACAGAGATTCCTATATCTCCTCGGGCTTCGGTGCTTCCTGAGGTGCATACCCAAACTGCCTGATTAATAAGGAAGGGTTGTAATTGACACACCCTTTCCTTCCTATCAAAGGAACATTAGGGAACCCTTCGCATCTGTATATGACCTCAACTCCGAACACCTCCTCATTAACCCACACCATATTCTCAGAAGTCAACCCCATCAAGCGCTCAGGCCATCCTAAAGAATCAATAGAAGTGACAAAAGGCCCTGACTTCGGCATATGACTAGTAAACCACCTGCACAGTAGAGGTACACAGCAAGAGACATTCCTTCCTTGCCGCTTTTCATTTTGGTAGTGAGTGGAATGGTGGATATCTCCCAGCAAGGTAGGAACTGGGTTCTTTGCAGCCAGAATATAGAAAGCATCTGCATCAACAAAATTAGGAAAGTTTGGGAACAATACAATGCCATAAACACACACAACAAGGATGGCGTCAAAAACAACCCAGCCACCCTTCTTGGCATACTCCCGAGCCTTCTCCACCAAAACAGTCAACGGAAATCCCCACGCATCTCCTCTTCTGATCATCTTCCCTGTCAGCTCAAACTCTCCTAAGTACAGAATAGCAGAAAGCTCAGCCAGATCAGGCTTAGCGTCCGTGTGATAGAAAGGCATCTGCTCGCGAATCGGTATATCCAAGAGTGCAGAATAATCCTCCAGGGTGGGAGCCAAGACAAAATCAGGAAATACGAAACACCTGAGCTCAACATCATAAAACTGCAACAGGGTGTAAATGCCGCTGATCTCATAAGCCGAGGGCTGGTAAACATAAGTCAGGATTCTCCCATACGTCTTCCTGAAATCTCCCATCACCTTCTTCCTAGCAATAGTAATTAACTTTGACAACAGACTGATATCTGGAGACGGGAATCTATAGGGTAACACTCTCTTCATGGCTTCCATGTCTTGCTAGGAAACAAACACCGAAACTGGGAGGGAAAATATGTACCTGCAATACACACACGTTAGTTGGATGCAAATGGTAATGCAATAATGCAATATGATAAATGATGCAATCAGTGAACACAGGGGCCATGCTGTAGCCTGAGGAGGAACATCTCTGTAATGTCAAGAACAGAAAACCACCACAGTCACCAGAACCTCATGACGCTGACTATCATCTGACACCCAAAATACCAATACCCTGGTAAGAAATCCATCTGAACCTCTGTAACTGACGAGAAAACCATCTGATAATAGTATCAACCTCAAACAAGAAACCCATCTGATCCAAACAACACACCAGTTAACGAGCCAAGAAAACTATCTGATAAATACTGAATCATGGTTTCTGAAGGCCAGTTTTCCTGCAATAACCCAATCCCCCTCATAGGTATGGACCTAATCCATGGACAAAGGTACGGCATCCTATGTGGTCATCAGCGTCACAGACTTTCATGAGTGACGATACGATTCCCAGAAGGAGTGGCATCATCAAGTCATGAAGAGGCCTCACTTAGCTGACTTCCAAATGATCGGTCCCCAGAGTCGACAATCCTCACGTCTGGACCCCCCTCAGATCCTCAGGACCGGAAAGGAGCACCTCGGAGAGAACCTCGTCTGAGCGCAGATTTCGTAGGGAACTGTGCCTACTCAGCAGACAGGTTCGTCTACTACTCTCCGCAACTATGTCTAGGTGCATACTCAAGCCCAGGTCCGGATTCTCACTCATAGTAACCTCCCTCTCCCACAGCAATAATCACAATAATATAGTGCTGAAAGTAAATGCGGAAAGGTAAAGGTGCAGGAAAGTAAAGTGCGGAAAGATAAAACACATATGCACAACACCCAACAGATAAACACCCAAGCGCTAGAATTGACTCGCGTAGGGGATGGGAAACGGTCCCAGCATAAGGGATGGGAAAAGTCCCTAGATGTTACAAGGTCCCCAGCAGAGTCGCCAGCTGTCGCTACAGCGAAAATCGGCACCGGCTAACAGAAGAGTCGCCACCGTGCGTTATTTATCCCAACGGAGGGAAAGGAAACGCTCGAAGTAAACCTCGCAAAAAACGGGAAAGGTATGGTCATCGCAACCAAAACCTGGGTTCGGGAGTCGGTTACGCAAGGGGAAGGTATTAGCACCCCTCACGTCCGTCGTACTCGACGGGATCCACGCTTGGTGTTTATAAGGAAAAGGGTGTGTTTATCTATCTACGCTAGTGGTCAGTCTGAAAAGAAAAGAAAAGGACAGAACTCGACAGAACATACGCTGTTCTGGGCCTACGTACTCCTTCGTGCAATGGGAAAGTCAGAGTCAACGTAGTTCGACTACCTACGTCTAGACGGGGGGAAGGTTGCTCGCCAGGACCTCGCGTCCTGTGCCTACGTACTTCCACACGACATGGAAGATCAGAGCAAACGTAGTTCGACTACGCACGACACAAGTTGTTCAAGTGTTTTTTATGGGAAAATGCACCTTAACCAAGGGTTTTCACAGTCCAGGAGGACAAAAAGGTTTTAATGTTTGTTCAAATCTTTTAACGGAAGAAATGAATTCACTTTTGTCTTATCCTTTATTAAGTGTTTTTCTGTTGTTTTGAGGAAGGAAAGAGACACCCTAAAACTATGGTTGAAAAGGGGAATCTACCTAATGTTATCATGCCTGGTTAACCAACCTAACGTCTGTCATAACTCCTCCACCGCAGAGAAGTTAGAGCTCCTAAGGGATCATGGCAACAGAACTAAACAACAAACAGGAATCACTCCAAAGTAAAGAAATACTGGAAATATGCATGAATGCAAACACCAAACAAGCAAGGCACAAAGGCCACATACCACAGAGGCAAGGGAGCTCAGCTCTACCAAATACCAGCAAGCAAAGCCACTCAATAACAATCAAGCAGAAGGAGGACCACCTCAACTTCTCATGCACACAAAGCCTACTTCTAAGATGCACCTATCTCAGAAATATCTAGATGAACCCCTAAGTCTAATGCAGCACAGCATCACACAAGTCAATCAACACAAAGAGAAGGCTAACCAGCCTGGCAAACTCCTATCCAAAAGCAAAAAACTACCCTTGAGCAAGACCCCTGAACAACCCTAAAACAAACCCCTAATCTACCTCTGAGCAAAGCCCTAAGCAAAACCCTAATCAAAGCCCTAAAGCAAAGCCCTATGCAAAACCCTAATCAAATCTCTAAGCAAAGCCCTATGCAAAACCCTATACAAGAGAAATCAGTCCCAGTCTTCAAGCTTCAAGACAAGCTTACCAAAGAAAGGGAGCTAAGTAGGCAGACTCATAGTGCCTTCCTCGGGAAAATATTAGGAGGCTCCTTCTTAGGAATCATATCCCATGTGGCTCAACAACTGTGAATGGTTTACATTCCTCCTCAGGAGAAACTAAACTCACATGAAGGCTCCAATATCATTGGATACTTGAGAAATCCTATATGAACTAAGGGAACTAAGTGAACAGACCCATAGTGCCTTCCTCAGGAAAATACTAGGGGGCTTCCACTTAGGAATCATATCCCATGTGGCTCAACAACTGTGATCGGTTTACATTCCTCCTCAGGAGAAACTAAACTCACATGAAGGCTCCAACATCATTGGATACTTGAGAAATCCTATATGAACTAAGGGAACTAAGTGAACAGACCCATAGTGCCTTCCTCAGGAAAGTACTAGGGGGCTTCCACTTAGGAATCATATCCCATGTGGCTCAACAACTGTGATTGGTTTACATTCCTCCTCAGGAGAAACTAAACTCACATGAAGGCTCCAACATCATTGGATACTTGAGAAAGAGGTGAGAAGAAAGAATGAAAGACATCCATAGTGCCTTCCTCAGGAAAGTACCATAAATTTCCCTCAAACTTCAGGATCTCAAACCTCACAAACAGAGAGCAAGCTCCTAGACTAGGACCTCAATCCATGCATCCTTGCAAGCTCCATCAAGACTTCATCCAGCCTCCACCTTCCAGAAGAAACCACAGGCCCTCAAACCAAAAGAAACTACCTCTAAAGTTCAACCACAGTTGAACTTCAAAGTCAGAAGCCCTCAAGACTTCTCCTATTCTCAGGCTCAAGCCAAAAATAGCAAAACACTCTATAAAAAACTACCAAAAATCTAGGGGAAACCTACATGGCTCTATGATCCCAAGATCAAATCTCAAAGCCTAAGTCAACTTCTAAGGCTACTAAACAATCCCCAACATATGAATGGTCAAGGGTTAACCAGCAAGTTATGAGGTCTCTATTCTCTAACCCTAAAACAACATCAATCAATCTCTAAAAAATCCACAAAAATCCTATGAGGAACATGCATCAGTCTAGTACAACATACTAAAAACTAAAGCAAAAATCAATACCAAATCAGAGAACTAAAATCAACAAGGCAGACACACCACAAACCAATTATTCAGGACCAATTATAATACAAAATGCAAATAAAAATGAAAATGCATGATCAATTTAATATTTTTGCACTATAAAATTCTAAATTGAATTAGGAACCTACAGAAAAAAGAAGGGGATTAATTGGACACTCCTACTATTTTTTATGAATTTTTTCATAACCTGAATGAAAACAAAGAAATATTAAAGAAAATAAAACAGGGGGGGCAAATAGCAAACGCTTCAGCTATTTATCCATTTGGGCTTGCGTTAGGGGGGTGCGCCTAGCAATTGGGGCCAAGGCCCAATCCAAATCCAATCAGCATAGCCACAAACGGGGGGGCAACGAGCAATGAAGGGGTGCGCATAGCAGACTCAAACTTTGGTTTAACGCAGCCCAAACCCTAACATAACCCAGCTTACCTAACAACAAAACCAATCCCCTCGCTCAAAATTCCCTTCACTGTTCACTACACAAACCCTAGCGCCGTTCATCCCCAAATCCCTCTCTGCAACCCCTCTTGTGAACCCTCTCAAACCCTAATCGCTCATGAAATCAAACACGAACCTCACCTACTCCACTCTCTGAAATGAACTACAACCTTACCAAATTACTCACCTCAAAATCCTAAGGTTAAACTGAATCTCCTCGAATCAAGATAACACCAAGCAATCCTAGCAAACAACAAGAAGAAAACGAACGGATGAACGCACCTGGATATGGAGCAAGAACAAGCTCGTGGAGATTCTGGTCGACGATCTCAAGTCTCAGTGCGAAGATCTTGACGAAGGTTCTTGCTCGTGCTGGAAGGCGTTGTTGGAGATTTGACGATCTTTGAAGGAGATCGTTGTTGGAGCTTAACGAAAACCTTGATCTGGAAACAAATCTGCTAGAGAAGACGCGCGATGACGTCCTCTGGAGAACGAAAATCCTTGAGATGTACGACGCAATCTGGAGGTAGATCGCTGAAGAACACACTGAGGATCTTGGATCTACAATGTTCGTGAATCTGGAGATTTTGGATGTTTGATCTGATGAACGTCTGGTGAAGATGATGTTGATGTTAATGAACTCTGATTATGGATGGCGATCTGAGAAGAAAGATGAAGGAATGATGAATTTGGTGTTTCCGGCGATATGGACGGAGGAGATCGGAGGGGATTGGAGGGGAAAGCGATGAAGATCTTGAGAATCTGCAAATTTTGCAGATTCCAGCGAGCTGAGCGGCGGCCGGAGGGCGTTAGGGTGGTCGGAGTTGGTTTTCACCGGGCTTGCATGGCCGGCGGGGACTTTCCCGGTTAGAATGAGGTGCAGACACGTGGCTGGGTGTGAGCTGAGGTGATGGGCATGTGTGGGGTTGCGTGGCGCAGAGAGAGAGAGTGAGTCTGGAGACGTGGCAGGATGTGGGGATGTGGGAGTTGTGAGGTGGGGTCCTCTCCTGAGCACGCGTGGACGCCTTATATACTTGACATGTGTCACATTTCTGGACAAAAAAAGCTGAAACGGACTGAAAAAAAAGGAACTGGGCCTCCAAACTGCACTCTGAGCCCACGAAAATGAAATGAATTGGACCAAAAAATCTAAAAATAAAAAATGGATTAAAACTAAACAAAGACTAATCCTAATTAACTAATTAAAACTACAATTAAATCTTAAACGAAAGTTAAACTAATCTAATTAATCCTAATAAACTCTAATCAAAACTAAAACACAATTAATATCCTAATCTATTTAATATTCTAATATCCTATATTATAAAAAAATTAAAACTAATATCTATTAACAAGCTATAAAAAAACTATTAACCTATATTATACCTAATAAAAGAAATTAATATCTACCACAAGATTAAATCTATATTAAAAATAAACTCTATATTAAATCTATTAAAACCTAGTAAATTCTAAAAGAAAAATCTATTAATTTCTATAAAAGAGAAAACCTATTATTATATTAAAAACTATATATAAAAAACTATTAAAACCTATAAAAAAACTCTATAAATTCTAAAAAAAAAAGATTTAAAGCTATTAAAATATTAAAAAATCTATTTAAATTCTGAAAAAATCTATAAAACCTATGTAAAATCTACAAAAGGCTATTAAACCCTAAAAAAAGCAAACAGAGGCAAATAACCGACATAAAAGAGAGCGCGAGACCAGATCGACGCAAACAGTAAACCCCGGGCATCAGAATATCCCAAAAACCACCATGTAAGCTGAAAGCACCGAGAAGTGCACAATTTCCCGAAAATGAAACCCTGATTATCTAGACTGAATATGACATATCCGGTAGATGAGAACCAAGCTGTAACCCTGACACCCTCTGTCTGTGCACAAATTTCATGCATCAGATATGCGAATACGAATTGAACCATGAACCAGATAGGAGAACCGGTTGGTCAAATTTTAGGGTGCAACACTATGCCTACGTATTCTCAACAGGTATGAGAAATTCAGAGTTAACATAGTTCGGAGCACTACGGATAAAAAATATGGAAGGGTGCTCGCCAAGGATTTGGGCCCTTGTGCCTACGTATCTTCACTTAAAAGAAGTGAAAAATCAGAGCGTCCGTAGTTCAGACTAAGGTTTGTTGGTGTTTTTTATAGATGATGACAACGTGCGCTTTCTAGCAGTTAGGTGTATTGCAGCTTGCTTGTGGTGTCTTAAGCATTACCTGTTTATGATAGAACAGACATAACATATCCTTTTTGAAAAAAAATAGTTTTCGCCATCAAGGAAAGATGTCACATTTGATTTGTGAAAGTTATTTTTAAGGGTGAAATAAGTCCTCGGATAGTAACCCCTTGTGGGTAGTACCCAATTCTTTATCTCAAAAGATTTATTGTGAAAATGGTGTGGCTAATATAGTCACGTCTTCGTATTAAAAAACGAGTATCAAGACCACACACTCTAAAGTGAGTATCCTAATACTCAGAGAGGAAGAAGTCTTCACTCAATCCTCTCTCCTTAGTTCAATATAAAGAGAACCTTACTCTCTTATTAAAGATGTTTTGCTTTTGAATGGTAATTTCTTTATGATAATGAACCTTAAAGGTAATGTCAAGCACTCGGGATAGGAGAAGGCCTTCGCATAACCACTCCACAACCATCCAAGTTTATTAAGAAAAGAGAAGTTTGAAAGTGCACTTCGTACAAGACCAAGGTTTTAGACTCAAGGAGACAAAAGAAATAGAGAAAAGGTTTTGAAAAGAAAAGGTGGTGAATACACCAAGGTAGGTTGATAGCGATGCGCGAAGCAATTGACTTACAAAGGTGGAACTCATACAAGGTTAGTGTGGGGTTTTAAAAGTGATAAGAGATGAGGAGAGGTGGATCCCTAAGATACAAACTAAGTTAAATAAGTTTTAAAATGACTTGACATTGGATCAAGTCTTATTTGTCCCTTTTATTGAAAAAGTGTTCTAACTTAGATTCATTTTATGTTTCTTAACAATCAAGCAAGCAAGCATAAAAGAAAACTAGGATATTACATTGTAAATGAGGAGAGAGGAACATAGTAACCACCAAGGGGGAAATGATATATGATACATGAAAGGTATAAGTAAGAATGTACAAAGATGCACTAAAAGAGAAACATAAAAAACAAGACAAAAGGTCAACTTCAACAAGATAAGCAATGAATGGTCATAACTGCATAAACATGTAAAACATGAAGCAAATGATCAAGACATGTAATATATGATATGAAAACAATATGGGCAGAAATCACACCAATCCATAACTCATCAAAGATCAACAAAGCAAGACATGAGAATAATCGCCAAAGCAAGCACAAAATACAAGTCAAGTAATCTCACAATGAACAAAGGATCATGTGAAGTGTGTGTGAGGTAATGTGATCATGAAATGAGGACACAAACAACTTGACCAACAAGTTAAACATCTTACATGAAACATATAAAGATCAATAAGCTTCAACTAGCACATGTCACAAAGTATCAAAATAAGACTAACTCAAGAGGGAGTTAAATGAACACACAAACAATGCTAAACTTGTAAAATCAATCAAAAATAGGAAAAAGGTTCAAAGATCATGAAACCAAAGGAAAAAGAACCTCAAGGCAGTATTTTATCATATTCCAAAATTCCACAAGCTATAATCAATCTTAACTGGGTCAAGGGATCAATAAGCTAGGCATATGGCTCAAACATGAGGAATTGCCTACAACCCTCAAAGAGGCTTCCACCAAAAATAGCAAGACACTCAAATAAAATCCCAAAAAAAAGGAAAACATAAATTAAAACACATACTTAAACAATTACAAAAGATGGGAAGAAGATAGGTAAGGACAATGCTCAAAATGGCTGGATCATGCAAGCTAAGCATCAAATCGGGAGTAAATCGAGGATTAAATAAAACCAAATGAAAATCATGGAAGAGGTGATCATCAAAGCATCCAACCAACACCCAAACATAGCTTACCAAATTCCTAAGTGTGTGCAAAAGATTGAGTGAAAGAAGCAAGCACAAGGCATCAAAACCTAAACCCTAATTCAAGGGTAGAAAAGTAAAAGCACCTCAAAAAAATAATTAAAATAAAACAGTAAAATAAATTTAAAAATAAAATAAATAACATGAAAAATAACTTGACACATTAAAAGGTCAGAAATATATTTTAAATTTTTTTTAACATGGAGGGATCAATTAAAATAAAATAAGAAAATAAAAATGATACAAAATAAAAATAAAAAAAGAAATGAAACAAGTGGGGTGCATGAGCAAATCTGGAAACAACATGGCCCTTCAACACACGCGTATGGGCCATAAAACAGGGGGTCTGGGTATCGTTTTTTTGCTAGGCCCAAGTCAAAATTGATCAAACAAAAACTCAGAAAGACACAAGACAAAGGCCACACAGGATTCATTAATGACGTGTCACATGATTCAGCGCCACATTGGTAAGTCAAGGAGTTGACCCCAGCCAACTCAGCTTCTGATGACCAGACGCCAGAGCCCTAGCCTCAGTCGTCTTCTCTGGCGGTCCTCGCCGGAGATAGTCCAAACCCTCACCAAAACACAACGAACCTTACACTACTCCATTTAAAATTTCATGTAGAGTCCATTTCCACCCTTAGTTTTCATTTTTAAATACTATAACATCCCTAAAAAGGCCACGAATCTCAAGAATACCTTATGAAACTTAACCAAAACAAGATAATAACACTGTAACATTAACCTTAAGTTCCCAGAAACTCAAAAACAAGCAAAACAAACTTAACAAAGCCATGAAAAAAGAGAAACAAATAGAGGAAACATTACCAAAAAGGAGCTTCCTACAGGTTCTGACTTTGAAGTAAAACTCACTAATCTTTCCCTCTTGGCTTCCTTAAGGTCTTTGGATAATGATGTTGACCAGAGAGTGAAGAAAAAAGCTTGAAAAATGGAGGTTCGAAGAGAGGAAAAAATTCTGAAAAATGAGAGAGTTTTGGTGGTTCTTAGCTGTTGAAAGAGAACCCTACCCTCATAGGGTTTCAACTTAAATTATATATGATGTATTTGTATGGTAAAATACTGAGTCACAATGATAAAAAGTTGGTGGTAAAGATTTGTATGGAATTTGAAAAAAATGGAGTGAGTGTGATAATATGGTACGGGTAACATGGCCCATTGTGATTCGAGTGGTTCATGTGGTCTTTTTTGGGTGGCTGCAGACCAACAAGAGAGAGTAATGGAGAATTCATTATGTTTTTTTTTCTCTTGTCATTTTCCAAATGAAGCAAAACTTGCTCATGAAGCATGTACAAGGTACATGACTTATTGGTGCATTTGAGGCAAAGTTTATGGTATGAATATAGTGTGTTGTGTGTGTGATTTTGAGACACAAAGGTTGTTGCATCCTTGTTTCATGTTTGTGAACCAAATTGTGAGTCATCATGCATGAGAATCATGTCCATATGATTGACTTTGGACCATCATAGCTCCATGAATAATGGTCCAACCCATGAGATCTTTAGCTTGAGCGAAAGTTAGGAGTATGGTGAGCAAGTTTGATGTTCAAAGAACTTTGAAATGAATCTTGGAAGGATGAGAAAATTGGAATTGAATATGTTTCCCAAATCTGTCCCAAGGTAACTTAGAAAAAATTTAAGGTATGAAAATTTTGTCTCGTTTGACACTCTGACTTTGAAAGCACTTAACTTGAAGAGTTTTGATCCAATGGAAACGTTCTAGTAACGGATAAAAATCTTAAAGAATTATCTTCAACTTTCATGTTGTGGGAAAATTCAATTAAGGTCAATAACTTAGTGAAAAATATCTTGGAAGTTTGGATCAGAAATCTGCCTAGACACTTGTCAATCTTGACATCTTTGAAACCTAACTTTGAAGCATCATAACTTGAGTTTTACACATCCAATGGAGATGATCTAGTACTAAAAAGAAAGCTTGGAACATTTTTTACAACTCCTATGTTGTAAGAAATTCAATTGAAGCTTGCATCAGCATGAAAAAAGGGATTGAAAGTAGGTGCTTCAAATTGATTTTTCTACACTTAGAAAAATTCTGTGTTAAAATGTCAAAATCTCTTTTTTTTTTCAACTTTAGCTCATCATATCTCCCAAACCATGGATCTTTTGGACATGCCTCCTCCTATAAACTTGTAGTTCATGATGTCTTCTTTAATTTTATAGCAAGTTTTCCTTCATTGAATAAAAAATGAGAATGTTATGGAAGTTGCAAGATGGTTAGAATTAGGGTTTTCTACACTTAGAAAATTTTCCATCAAAATCCTAATTTAGTCAAACTCTTGATTTTATGTTTCTCTTTGATTCTTTTTGTTCCAAACACATGAAATCACTTGAAAACATCTATCATGTCCTTTATTGACCTTGAGATCCAGGATCTTGACCTAATTGAATCACAGTTGACCTTTGTTGACCAAATGAAACCCTAAGACCATTTCCACTGACTGAGACTCTTGCGATGGCTTGTGATGACACATAATACATGTAGAGGACCCTCAAGGTGTGATATTGAGCTTTAGAATCATGTCTTACCCAAACAAAATAGCCACAAATCTCCTTTTGAACCAAAACCCTAGATATCCATCCATGAGATAGGAGGAGGAGAATCAATGCTTGTGTTCTTGATTCAAGTGGTTGAGTGATATGCCTTGATGATGATAGAGACCATGTGACTTGAGATTGCCACAAAGTTGAGCTTCAGCTCTTGGTTGAGCTTTGAATATGAAGCTCTTATGTTAATTTTTGGATAAGATGCCTTGATCCCCTATCTAAGGTCAATGCTAGGTGCAAATGCTAAGAAAAATAGCAATGATATGGAGGTTAAAGGTTAGGGTGAAAAAAGGGTGTGACAGTTTCCTTTCCCTCTCTTTGGGATAAATAAGTTCTGTGGCGACTCTTCTATTTGTTTTCGCTAGTTGTTTTTTGCAGTTGTGACACTCTCAAGGAGAGTTTTGATATGGTTGAGGAGCCACTGATGTCTTCGGACACGATAGTTACTCACCTTTTTGCTTTTGGTATCTGACCACATGACTTTGTTCTTTGTTGAGGATTTTTGTTTGTAATCCTTTGTCTTTACTTTTCATGTTTTTTTATCCCTAACTTTTGCCTGGACGAAATCTTTTGAAATCCAGCGAGATGCCCCAATTTTGCCTAAATCTCCTTCATAGGTTTTGACTAAGCGGGCTTTTATTTATTTATTTATGAACAAATCATGGTAACTTTAAGTCATTTTGACTTGTTGAAAGGATTGTGACTGCCATACTCTTTGGCTAGTTGAGGTATAATCATTGTGGATTTGACTCTTAGCCTCCTAATGTGTGAGGGATAGGTGTGGTGTCCTCAGATAGTCACTCTTCTTTTTTTGAAAGTTTGGGCGCTTGATCAGCTTAACTGAAATCTACTCTGCCCCAGGTTAAAATTGATGGTTTTTGTATGAAAGGAAAAAAGAAAACTTCTACTTCAAGGCTCAAAGGGGTTAACAAGGGCCTATCTCCCTTATATCTCCAGTGTTTGTGGATTTGAAATAATACCTTACATCATCAGTAGGGTTTTACTCAAAAGCATACGACAAAAAATCTTGCATTTTTTGTTTCGTCATCCTCCATCCAATTCTCTGCCTAAGCAAGAGATCAGGTAGCATTGGCATTATAAAGCAAAAAAACATTTTAAGAGTGAATACGAATGGATTTATTCAAGAAAAACGAGTGAATACGAATGGATTTATTCAAGAAAAACATATTCATTACATTAATAATTCAAAACAAACAAGTTCTTACATGCAAATCATGCTTTTATAATCAAAGAGATAACAACAAATGCAAGCAAACAAACAAACAACCTGATGATCCTGGGAATGAGCTCTCCTTCTGATTTCACCAGCTTTGAAAGGTCTCTCTTGAGTCTTCATATTCATTAGCATAAAGGCGTTCCATTCACAAATGGGTTTCCTCCATTGAAGGTTAGCACATCATCATTGATCATCTCTTGAACCTTTTCTTGGAAAACCTTACACTCTTCAATTAGATGCCCCATTTCTCCATCATGAAACTCACAACTGGTATCTTGATTGTACCAAAGAGGGCGAGATTTCATGGCTCTTGTCTTTCTGGGTGTCATCACCAAGTTTCAGGCAAAATAAGACCACAACTGATTGTAAGTCATCGGGATTGGATCAAATTGGTGAGTCTCTCCTTCTGGACTGTTAAGAGGTCTCTGCTGATTGTGGCGCTAATTCTAATCATTCAAATTATGAGCTTGTTTATTCTTACATTGATCCTGAGGAACCATCATTTATTGCTGGAACAAACGTTTACGAAGTAGTGGTTGCTGGCACTGAACAGGCGTTGCATATCGAAATTGGTGATAAGCTACCAGAATTGGAGCTTGTAGAATCTGAGGAAAATCTAAAATTGCACCAACTTCAACATTTCTTTCCACTTGGGAATCACTAAAAGATTTCTCTTCACTAGCTTGGTTATTCGAGTCATCTTTGATTCTTCCACTTTTGAATGCGTCTTCTATGGTTACTCCGACTTCCACATACTTAGAGAATTCTAATGGCACAACGCCTACCATCCTGACATAATAAGAGTCTAACAACATTCTTAGAAACATCTTGGCCAACTCTTTCTCTTGGAGTGGTGGATGATCTTGGGCTGCCAACTCTTTCAACCGTTGTGCATACTCCCTGAAGAATTCGTTGTCCTTCTGACTCATGCTCATTAATTGATCTCTATCTGGAGCCATGTCTATGTTGTAATTGTATTGCTTCACAAAAACATCAGCTAGGTCTTCCCAAGACTGAATTGGTTCCTTTCTAGTTTCATATACCACATCAAGGATGACCCACATAAAATTTCTTGAAAGCAGTGAATCATTAGCTTGTCATTGTCGACATAAGTGGTCATCTTTCGACAAGACATCGTCAAATGATACCTTGGACAACTAACACCCTTGTATACTTTAAAGCCTGGAATTTTGAACTTCAGGGGAACAACCACGCCCGGAACCAGACATAGGTCATGAGCTTTAAGTCCAGATACATTAAGTTTTTTCATCATCTTCAATTTTTCCTTGAGATCACGAACTCCTTTCTCGATTTCCATAACTCTAGGGTCATTCACCTTTATTACAGAATGGACATTCTGATGATTTAGCATAGACCTTGGAAATCAGGAATCTCTCTTATCAACTTGAACAATCAGGTTATCTTACACAGGCTGAGAATAAGTAGGAACATCCACTTCTGGAGCATTGTTGTTAGGAGGAAAGTCAAACATCGAGTTAGTCGTCACTCTGAAGCCTGAAATGGGATCCATATTCTCTGTCCTCTCCATTATCCTTTAGCACAATATGAATCTCCAATAAAATCAATTCACTTCTCTAAAACTCTTAAATTAAATTCAAACCTTTTTATCCTTCAAGATATGTTTCAAAGTCATTTTCAGAAAAGAGTACGTTACTTTTCCGTTCTACCGCAAACAGGCGTCGACCCAAACTGTTGGAATGAGAACTTAACGTCGCTAATAAAAAACACTTAACCAACTTGTGGTTTAGTACCCCCGAACTACGTTTTCTCTAATTTCTCATGCTATATGAGAATACATAGGCATAAGATGATGATGTCTTGGCAAGCAACCGTCCGCCCATCACCCGTATTTTTCTGAACTACGTTGACTCTGACTTTCCCATTGCACGAGGGAATACGTAGGCATAGGGCGGCGATGTCCTATAGAGTCTCCTTTTTCTTTTCCCTTTCCCATTTCCGTTTTGAAGTAGCTTTTAGATAACTCACTCTTTGATTAGACAACAAGCATGGATCTCGTTGAGTACAACGGATGTGAGGGGTGCTAATACCTTCCTCTTGCGTAACTGAATCCCGAACCCAAGATTTTCTTACGATGACCTTGTCTTCTCCTTTCTCTTAGGTTTTCTTCGACCGTTTCCTTTACCTCTCTTTAGGATAAATAAAATTTGGTGGCGACTCTTCTGTTTGTTCTCGCCAGTTGTTTTCGCAGTTGCGACAGCTGGAGACTTTGCTGGGGACCAGGTTCCCTTTGCGAGTCAATCCTAGCGCTTGTTTGTTTCTTATCTTTGGGTGCTTATTTTTGTGCATATGTATGTTTATTGTTGTATATCATTGCATTCGCATTTTACTTTCTGCACTTTATCATTGTTATCATATTATACTACTGATGTGTTGTTGGGTGGGTTGTTCCATAAGAGATAAGCCCAATCAAAGTAGAAACTCATACAAAGAAAACACAAGTACATCAAACAGCTTTCTACATAAAACACTTAGTTTTATTTGTTCTTCAGTTTGTGTAAAAATCACAATTGTGATAATAGCTTTTTAGAAGCACTTAAACACATTGTATTTTATCTTTGTAAAAGTTCCTTGAGAGACTAAGTTGTGGTCAGGATTCTTGAGAAGACTAAGACAGTTGTCTTAGTGATATCACTATAATCAGGTTTTGATTTAGTGGATTAAGTCCTCGTTTGAGAGAGGTGAAATCACCTTGGCCGGGTGGACTGGAGTAGTTTGATTTCAAACGAACCAGGATAAAAATAACTTGTTATTTACTATTGTCATAGTTGTTTTTAAAAACCCCTTATTCAATCCCCCCTCCTTCTCCTCCTCACACCACTTCTGAGCACATTTCATCTGAACCTCAACCACAACCGCAAACACCTCAATCTTCTAAACCCCAAACATCTGAACCTCTACCATCTAAATCACAACCATCTGAACCACAAATATATGAACCTCAACTCTCTGAACCTCAACCATCTGATCCCCACACCACACTGTTGTACCCCAAAATTTGACCAACCGTTTCTCGTAATTTGGCTTATGTTTCGTTTCATTGGCATTTACATTTGCATACCGCATACTGTGCATTTTTTCAGTCGGATTGATTTAATCGGGATTATAGCCCTTTCCTCGTGTTCCAGACGATTCAAACCGTTTCGGATGGGAAGTTTTATCGGGGAATTTGCGCTCTTCCCGGGGATTTGGTCTACGCTGTTGGTTTCGGTGGTATTTCGGTATCCGGTTTTGTTGCTGTTTATTTTGTCGCATTCTCGCATTTTATGTTCGTCGATTTAATTTTTCTAGATTTAATTTACTATTTTTGGCATAGTTTTTAGATTTTTAAATAGGTTTTAGAGTTAATTTCTATTTTCTAGAGGTTATTAGAATTTTATTGGATTTTAGATAATTTCTTTGATTTTTAGATTTAGTTGTAATATATTTAAATAGCTTTTATTTTTTTAAATATTTTCTAGCATTTATTTGTTTTAGAATTTTGTTCGTTTTTTAGAATATATTAGGTTTTATTATTCCTTTTAGTAAAGTTTATTAAATCTAGAGTTTATTAGATATTGTTCTAATTAGTTCATTTAGTTTTATTGGTTAAGTCACATGTTTATTAAGTTTTAATCAGCAGTTTAGTTAATCAGCTTTTGGTTCAACACTTTAATTGATTTAGTTAGTTTAAGTTGAGTTAATTATTGTCTTTAGCCTTTAATTTTCATTTCAACTTCATTAGTAGCATTTTTAGTTTAATTAATATCTATCAGCTTTATTTAATTGTGTTTTTAATGCAGCTTTTCCATTAATTGTTTCAGTCCACTAAGCAGGTTTTCGCAGGCCACTTGTCAGGCCCATTATGCCATTCGCTGACACTTGTCCGACTATAAATAGCCTACACAGTACTCTCTCTTCATTGAATGCCACCTCGCCTCCCCATGCAAACCCTACTTTACATTGCTGGAGAAATCAAACAGATCAAACCCTTGTCGGAATCCGTCGCTAGGAAATTCATCAAGTCAACGGAATCTTCATACATTCATCCATTGTTCATCATTTTTCCAGCAAAACCCATGATGTTCTTCACGATTTTCCAGATTTTCTTTGAATATTCATATGTTCTTCATCTTTTTCCTCATATCTCATCAATCTTCATAATGTTCATTAATTATTTCCCAGAAACTACAAACAGATACACATCTTCACACCATTTTCTAGCAGAATTCATCCAAATTCAAACAAATTCATCATGTTCATCCAATTTCCCAGAATCTTCAAGATTTATAACAAACTTCTCCGAACATTTTTTCAGATCTGCATTCAATATTCCAAACCTTCAAACAAAATCCATCCAGATCTTCACCGTATGCCTCCTTCAACCATTCACCTTCAAAAATCTAAATCAAAACCTTTACACCAATTCACTTGCCACCAACCATGTTCTTCAAATCTTCATCCACCGAATCACGATCTGAACTTCACCATCAACTTCAACCAAAACGTAAATCAAACCTAGATCCCTCATCTCCAAACTCACAAACCTCACAATCTCACACCAAATTTCTTCACGATCTGGATCCACAAACCGTAATAATACATTTTCAACTTCAAACACCTTTAATGCATGAACAAGTTCCCCAGATCCGTCTTCATCAAATTCATACAAATATTTGAGATCTTCATAGCTTCACACTTCTTTCCAGAAACATTCAACTCGTCAAATCTTCAACATCGAGAACCAAATCTTCAAAATCTCCAAGTAAACGTTTCCGGATCTTCAATATGCCACTTCGTTTTCCAGAAACCACGAACAAACCATCCATAACTATGAACCTTCATCTCCTTCGCCAAAACTTCACAACATCATCAAATCTTCATTCGTCATCTTCCATGCCTCGAAGATCATTGCACTCAACAGAAAGTGATGTTCAATTGGGATTGTATTTCTAGTTATTTGAATTTGTTGTTCGTTTTTGTTTGTTTGTTTAAACAGGGCAAGAAGTTGAACGAAGAAAATGGGAGAAGAAGGGCGTGAAATATGAGGATGAGATTTGTGAGTTGGAGATGGTTGTGAGTCGGGTTTGGGAGTTTAGAGATCAGAAGAGGAGTGAACTGAGAGTGAGAGACGGAGGGAGTAGAGGACGGCGGCCAGGAAGAAACGGCTAGGTTTTTGTTTTTTCTAGAGTTAAGTTAGGAAGAGGAGGAGTAGGTTCACGGATCTTCTGATATGGGTTAGTGGGCCTTTGGCCCAACCGTTGCTTTGGATCTACCCTCCCCCCTTAATCATTATACCTCCCGTTTGGTTTGCTGTTTGTTTTGTTGGGCCAAGCCCAACCGATTGTTGCTAGATCTTACTCCCTCTCTATTCGTACATACCCCCCCCCCCCCCACCCGTATGCTGTTGTTTGCTGTTTTGATTTGGGCTTTCAAACTTAAGTGCACCATGTGAACTTGCTGGACCGTACCCCTGACTGGACTGTTGTACCCCTGCTGTTTTTTATTTTCTTTTGGTTGTTACTTTTTGTAAATACTTTTGAATATTATAATATATACTATATTTCTTTTGTTATTTTATACTTATATTTTCTTATAGTTTTTTATATTCTATATTCATTTTATGGTTTTATTTTACTTAGAATATTATATGTATATATTTAGTATATAGTTTATATTCTATTTTTATATACATTTTTTTATATTCCTTTTTCTTCTAAATTTCTTTTAGGATTTATTTTCTTATTATAACTTTAATTCAATTTTAGGAGTTGAGTTTTGTTTTCATTTTGTTATTGGATTTTCTTGTTATCTCACTTTCTCTTTTTGTAGGTCGATGACGAGACCTCCGTAATGCGTTATAAATCAAAATGTTGATGAATAATGTAGGATTCGAGACCACTTTTTCTCTCCTCATCTTTTCTTCTTCATCTGATTTTATTTTGCTCTTCTTCTGGTTGTTCCGTGTGACATGATTTAATTGGAGAATGATTCTCAATATCATTTATCTATCTTGTCTTTGACACGGATATCAATACGCTACCTCTTGGGGTTTGACTTCATTTATAAGTCAAATTATGACGGTTTAGCGTTACATTGGTCCTGATTGGGTTTGAAACGTCTTCATCAAGGATCAAAAGAGGAAAAGCTTAGAATGAAGCTTGCACGCAAAAGTCAAGGGTCAACGGAACCACTCCGTTCAGTAACATTATTTTTATTTCATTTTCTTCATCTATTTTATTCAACCGTCGAGTGTTGTGAGCTGTAGCGTTAGATACGCGGGAAATGATAAGTGCGGGGCTTCCTCTCACTCGTCTAGAGTGTTTAGTGTACACCCTTTGGGTGATATGCGATGCATTCGATCCTACGTCTTAGGACTTTGCGTGTGCGTCCCGTTCCGAACCTTTTCTCTCGCGTCCTGGCGATTGAGACTTCCCCTTTTCTCTCGCGTTCTGGCGATTGAGCTCTTTTCTCTTGCCCCGTGCAATCGATACCGTTTTCTATAGTTAGCTGAACTGCAACTGCTCTGATTTCTCGTACCAGACGAGAATATGTAGGCATAGGATGTGATATCCTAGCGAGCACACTAACAACTAACTTCTCTGTTCTCTCGCTTCCGTGCGATCGAGACTTTCCCGCTGACGACTAACCTTTCCCTTTCTCTTGCCCTAGCGCAATTGAGACCAGACTGTAGTTCTAGATCCCGTAGGTTCCCGCACCTTTAAACCCCGACATACCACGTCCGTTCTACCGCAAACAGGTAACGCCTAAGTCTCCAATGGTCGAGCAACATACACCTAACTGCTAGAATATGTACGCTAGTATCGTCAATCTTTTCTCTCACCCCCGTGTGATCGAGAACACCCTTTATTTACCTGTAGTTAGTCTGAACTATGTTTTGCTCTGATTTCTCATGCCAGATGAGAATACGTAGGCACGAGATGTGACGTCTTGGCGGGGAAACTCCCCCCGTAGTTTCCTGAACTACGTTGACTCTAACTTTCCTATTGCACGAGGGAATATGTAGGCATAGAGCGGCGATGCTCTATCGAGTCAGTTCTTTCCATTTAGCTTTAGCAGCCGTAGATAGATTGTTTTTCACCCATAGACTAGACAACCCAAGCGTGGATCCCGTCGAGTACGACGGACGTGAGGGGTGCTCATACCTTCCTCTTGCGTAATCGACTCCCGAATCCAAACACGGTTACGATGACCTTGTCTTTCCCTTTTCCATCAGTTTTTTCCTATCGTTTCCTTTCCCTCTCTATGGGATAAATAAAGAAAGGTGGCGACTCTTCCGTTTTTCTGCCGATTTTTTTCGCAGTTGCGACAGCTGGCGACTCTGCTAGGGACAGGAACATCCCCTTTGCGAGTCAATCCTAGCGCTTGTCTGTTTTGGTTTGTGGGTGTGTATATTTGTGTTTTATTTTGTATATTGATGTATTTACATTTTCCGCACTATATTGTTATCTGTTGTTGTTGTGCTGTTGGGTGGCTGTTCCTCTGAGAGATAAGCCAAAACCCAGGCTTGAGTACACACCTAACATTAGTAGTGGAGAGTAGTGGTGGATGTGCTAGCTTTGCTCATACTAGTTCACCATGAAATTCGCGCTCGGACGAGATTCTCTTTGATGATTTCTTTTCTGGCCCTTTGGGCTCGAAGGGATTTTGGATCTGAGGGTTTTCGACTCTAGGGACCGATCATTTGTGAGTCAGCTAAGTGAGGCCTCTTTAGGAGATTATGATGCTAAACCAGAAATGGTGAACGTATCATCGTTTCTTGAAAGTCTGTGACGCTGACGAACGCATAAGATGCCGTACCTTGTCAGTTTAGGTCCATACCCGTGAGTGGGAGGGTTTTTGCATGAAACTTGACTTCCATCCAACCCAGTATTTTGGTTTTCTCTTGAGAGCGAATTTACTCAGTCAGCAGCGCAGTAGTATTCAGAGCTTTGTGGGGGTTGTGATCTCGTGTTTGTTGCATCTTGCATTGCATTTACATAAGCATCTTTGCATCATTTTTGCATAGCATTCTTCAGTTGGCCAGAGCTCTTATCCAGCCTTTGTTTTACTTCAGAAGGTGATTCTCTGGTGACCGTTCTGAGCAAGTGTTGATTGTTAGAAGACGACCAAAGGTTTGAAGTAGAATCAAGCAGAATCAAGCAGTGTCAAGCAGTGTAGTCAGTTGAAAGTTGTCGGTAGATATGTCAGGGAACGACTTCTAGATTGTTGATACCTTGTCAGGTTTTACTTTGACGACCAATCCTCTGTATGGTTCTCTGCCCGATGAACACCTTCCACAAGTGAACAACATAACTGAAGCTCAGTCTATGCATCCTTCTGTTGAAGACGAGGATCTACATGAACAGTCTGTTGCCCGAAGTGAACGTTCTTCTTCTCTTGATACCTCAAATTATCACCATGCTGTTTCCTCTATGTTGATTGCCAGAAGAGAAGTTCTGGTAGTGAAGACTGAAGACCCGAGAGCTCTCGTGTATGCCGAAAGGTTTCATGCATTGGAGGAAAAACTCAAAGCCTTAGAAGTTAAAGATGATGTTGGTCTCAATGCTTCACACATGTGTCTGGTTTCTGGCCTAGTGTTACCTCCAAATTTCAAAGCACCAAGGTTTAAAAAGCACAAAGGGGATAGCTGCCCGAGGCAACATTTGTTGATGTTCTGTAGAAGAATGACATCGTTTGTGCACGACGACAAGTTGATGATTCACTGTTTTCAGGACAGTCTGATTGGGGCATCTCTGAGTTGGTATATGCAGTTGGAGAGTAATCAGATCCAATCATGGGTGAATTTAGCCAAAGATTTTCTGAAACAGTATGACTATAATCTAGACATGGCTCCCAGTCGCATGAAGTTGCAAGAATTGTCTCAAGAGAACAATGAACCTTTCAGGAAGTATGTTCAGAGGTGGAGAGAATTTGCTTCCAGAGTGCAACCATCACTCCTAGATCAAGAGTTAGCAGGCATGTTCGTAAACTCCTTGCAGAGCCCGTACTTCGAAAGAATGCTTGGGCTTGCACCAAATTTCTCTAAATTGGTAAGAGTAGGAGAACGTATTGAGTATGGCGTAAAAACTGGAAGAATTCAGAATGTTTCAAGCGGCCAGGCTGGTGAAACTGAATCTCTCTGCAGCTTTCAAGCTAAAGGCAAAACTGTGGTCAATGCAGTCATGACAGATGTTGGGTATTCTCAAGATGAATCAGTGAAATATTTTGGTTCTTCATCTTCTCAACGGTCAGTATCTTCTGTGTCTCGTTATTCTGGACAGACAACTGTGCCTAGAGCACCACATCAGAAACTTCGGGTCGCTCCTCATGCAAATCACCAAGCCCGTGGCCGAGGTTATCAGAATCAGCGTCAGAATCAGAACAGGCCTCGTAACAATTTGGAATGAAGGAATGCTCCTTCTCATCCAGTTCTTGTGTCGTACAGCCAGCTTCTGCCACATTTGATCCAGAACTCTTTGGTGGAACCTAAATCTCTTAAGCCAGTGCCAGAACCTTACCCTCCAGGGTACGATCCCCATGCTCAGTATGGATATCATGGTGGATCCATGGGGCATTCAACCGAAGATTGCAAAGCTTTTCAGGCAAAAGTGCAGCAGTTGATCGGCGAAGGGTGCATTTCCTTTCCAGAAGGAGTTTTGGTTGTTCATTTCAACCTCTCAGCTATCTGAGCTCGCAGATTCAGAGTTTTATTTCTAGAAGCCAGTGGTCCAGACAGACAGACATCTTTAGCATTGGCAGTCCTCAGACTTTTTATCATTTGCATTTGTAGTTTCTTTTATGTTAGTTGCTACTTGCTGTTAAACATTGTTGTTTTGAATGGTAATATTAATGAAGTGGTTATGCATTTTTATGAACTAATCATGTCGCTTTCGCTCAATTATTGCACAACACAGACACATGCGCTCCACTTTATCACTGTGATTAGTAAAGATTGGAGGGAGGATGACGAAAACTGAATACCCATAACTGATGATCGTATGCTTTCGGATAAAACCATGTTAATGACGTAAATGCATTGTTTCAAATCCCCTAAACACCAAAGAGATAAGGAGTTAGTCCCTAGTTAACCACTTCGAGCCTAGAAGTAGGAGTTTCTTTCGGACTTTCAAACCCTCACATCTTAACCTGGGGCAGGGTAGTCGTCAGTTAGCTTGACCGAGCATTCAAATCTTATAGAGGAGTGTTTCCTTTCAAGGATCAATCACATCTTATCCCTCTCAAAAGGTCATACCTCATCAGCCGCAATGGTTAAACCTCATTAGTCAGGAGTGAGACAGTTATAATCCCTTCGGATAAATCAAGACAGCCAGTGACACACGACTTGTTTCAAAAAAAAAGAAAAAAGAAAGCCGGCTAAGTAAAAAGAAAAGAAAAGCTGGAAAGCAAATACTTAGGCAAAAATCAGGGCATCCCGCTGGACTTAAAAATCAACGAGAACTCAAAAGAGTCAGTCCAGGAAAAAATTAGGGAATCAAAAGAATGAAAATGAAAGGATCTCAAAAGAAAAATCCTCAAACAAGGGCAAAGTCATGTGGATACAGACACAGAAGACAAAAAGGAGTAACTGTCACTCCGAAAACCTTGTGAGTTATTTAACCATCACTCCTACCATTCAATAAAACTTGTGTAGAGGTGAGCGCTTGAGCCAAGTTAACTGAACTTAGAATTGGAGATCATCACGTAGAAGGGGTGGGTACAAATCATACTTTGAGCCAAATATCCTTTGTTTCACGAACCGTGAACCCGACCACGATACAACCCTTAAAAGACCTAATTGAGGCAGGGTTTATTCTGAAAGCATACTACAACGAGGTTGAGTAACCTGACTCCTACATGATTTGCTAATCATATCCTTGTTGTATCTTGCACTAATCAAATCAGCACTACGTTTGAACTTTTGGTTCATTCGTCACTCACTATCACGACACTTGATGAGTGACAACATTTTTTCAAAATCTGCATGAACACCGCATTAAAATTACCATTCGTGAACAAACAATTTTAATTGCAGGTCTGTAGTTAACATGGACGAAATTCCAACAGGGAATAATCAAACAGGACTAGATCGTTCAGCAGTCCGGATCAGAATGGTGTATACTTTGAACCCTGAATATGGGGCATTGACATCCAGAGAGTTTGAAATCAGTCAGTCGAAGGACAGGTCCCGAAGCATCGGTTGATTATGGGGCAGAATGTTCAAGAGGCAGTTGACTAGAGGTGAATAATCTTGAGACTCCACCAATCAGGGGCAGGCCACCCAGAGTTTCTTTGATTTAAGGACATATCCCTCCGGTATCCAATCAGATCAGGTTAAGTCGCTTCAACGCTCATTCAGGGGCAAGCCATTTCAAGAGTATATTGAAACCAACCGTGCTGAGAGTTGGTCAACCGAGGATGAATCCTTTCGTTGTACGGACTCTGGGGCAAGCCATCTCAAGGTTGTCTCATGGCAAGCTACTTTTTGAACTTTCCCAAAGAGTCGCACTGGGGCAAGTTGAACTGCACTGGACAAGTTGTTCAAGCTACTTTGCTCTCCCCAGCAAGTTGTTCATAATAGTAATATATGAAACATCGAAATCATAATTCTAGATTAAAGAAACTTCAAAGTAAATGGATAAATGGAAGACATTTTTAATAGTAGCATATAAAATAATAAAAAAGGAAACTTCAAAGTAAATGGATAAATATAAGACATTTTTAATAGTAACATATAAAATAATAAAAAAGGAAACTTCAAAGTAAATGGATAAATAGAAGACATTTTTAATAGTAACATATAATAGTAACATATAAAATAATAAAAAAAAATATAAAATAAACATCGAAATAACAATTGTAAATAAAAACAAACTTAAAAGGGGGATAACTATGAATTTTAACTTTTTTATACGAAATTCCTTAGTGGGTTTCTGCCTTAGGATACTGAATTCAACCGTTGTCATCGGACTCTATTATGGATTTCTTACTACAGCCTACATAGGACCGTCTTATCTCTTCCTTATTCAAGCCCGGGTTATGGAAAAAGGTTCCGAGACGGAAATAGCAGCAACAAGCGGGTTTCTTACGGGACGCGTCATGATGTTCATATCGATATATTATGCGCCTTTGCATTTGGCATTGAATCGACCTCATACACTAACATTCTTAACTCTGCCGTATCTTTTCTGTAATCATGTCTATCAAAATAACAAACATTACTATTCGAACGATTGGGGTTGGGCATACTACCGGGAGGATTCTGGAGACAACAATCCAAATTCAATACGTAATTTTAGGACTTACAAAGTATTCTTTAACAATCTTTTTTTTTCAATTATTAAACCCCTTTCTTTTCCCAAGTTCAATCTTAATAAGATTAATGAACATTTATCTGTTTCGATCCAACAATAAATTGTTATTCTTAACAAGTAGTTTTGTTGGGTGGGTAATTGGTCACATCTTTTTAATGCAATGTGTTGGATTGATATTAGTCTGGTTCAAGAAAAAAATTCGATCAAATCTAAGATAACGATGAGATTTGATAAATACATTCTCCTACAATTACGAAATTATGCGGGGCAAATATTTGCCGTTTTCGCCTTTGCAATTTTTGAGCACTATTCAGGAAGAGCAATGATCCCTTATTTTTATGGTGAGGAAATGGAAGGCTACGACGAGAGGTACTCGGAGGAAATCCAAGCTGCAATAGATGCGGAAAGGGAAGAAAATAACGAAGAAGATCTGATGGTTTATGTTTCCGAGAATGAGAAGACTTCCAACAACACGAATATTCAGAAAAAGACAAAAATTCTCCCCCCGGTGGCGGAAAGAGGTCTTGTAAATATTCTTTTCGATTTTCAAAGATGGACTAGGCCTGTGCGATATATAAAAAATGATCACTTCGAGCGGATTGTAAGAGATGAAAATTCACAATTTTTTTTCAAACATGTCAAAGTGATGGAAAAAAACGAATATCTTTCACGTATCCACCTCATTTATCTACTTTTCTGAACATCATGGAAAAAAATGGATCTCTTCAGAACAGAGAAAACCTCCAATCATGAGAATGAATTGTATAATTCTTGGATCTCCCGTAATAAAGAAAAATAAAATCAACTAAGCAAGGAATTATTTCAAAGGGCCAAAATTCTAGATAAGAAAGTTAAGAAAGGTAAGAAATTTAATCTTGTGGATGTATTAGAAAATCGAGTTCGATTATCAGATGATAGGAGTCGAAAAAAATACTTACCTAAAATATATGATCCTTTCTTGAATGGACCCGCTCGTGGAGAAATCCAAAAAAGCGTTTCTAAAAAGAAAACTTTTGAATCAAACTCCATATTGATAAATAGGATTCATGGTCTCCTTCTTTGTATGAATACCAATTCTCCAGAATTGGAACAGAAAATAGATAAATTGGATAGAAAATTAGTATTCACTAAAATGGGTTTTTATTTTAAAATAATGAGTAAATTTTCGGAAAAATCAGTATCCAATTTTCATTTTGACGGACTTTCTTCAGTTCCAAAACATGAACAAGTAAAAATCTATTCCAAAGAAAAAAAAAAGAAACTTCTTATTTGATGCAATTCGGACTAATCCTTTCAATCATAAAACAATTTTTAATAGAAAACTATGTAGTGAAATCAAGGAAATAAGTAAAGAAGTTCCTCGATGGAACTACGAATTACTGGACGAGACAGAGTACATGATGGAACCGGGCTATAAACAAGAATATCATATTCGTTCCCCATACACTGAGCGTGTAATTATTTTTAATATGGAATCAAGCTCATTGGGTCCTCGTCTTCAAAATAATGCTTTTGCGCATCAATATAAGATAATCATGTTTATTGTCATAACCCTCATCAAATAACCTTAACTTTCCGAGAAAGTTTTGTTGTCATCGGATCGTTATCCTACAGCCTAAACCTGTTACCTGTCAAAACCTTGTAACATGAAACCATTTCCAAAGCCCAGTTCTCGTCTGGCAAACCTCCAAAGCCCAATTCTCGTCTGGCAAACCTTCAAACCAGTTCTCGTCTGGTCAACCCGTCAGTACACACACGTTCTCGTCTAGTGCATGTCAACTTTTAAACCAGTTCCCGTCTGGTCACCCGTTCTTTAACCTACTGTTTAACCAGTTCTCGTCTGGCTAACACAGTTCCAAAGTCCAGTTTTCGTATGGCAAACCAGAAATCAGTTCTCGTCTGATACCCAAACCAGAAATCAGTTCTCGTCTAATAACTTAACCTTGTACCACCAGTTCTCGTCTGGTGGTCCGCCCTCGAATGCTAGTTATCGTCTAGTATTTCCTCCTAAAATCCACTTTTGTTGGTAACTAGAAATAAATCCCTATCACCATAAACTCCATTCCTAAATCAGAAAAAGCCTAATTGTATCTGGCACGACAATTCCCAATGGTTCACATGTGCTATCATGTTCCCCGACACGAGGCCCGAATGATCTCAGTTCTCCATGATTGGTGTTTTGTATTCCCTTAGGGGGTGATGTTGTTAAATCAGTAAGATTTCTTCAGCAGAGATGTGCAGTTAAGATTGGTTCTCCTCAGCAGTTTGAGATTGCAGCAAGTTGAGATGGCACTTTTTCTTTATCAGAGCAGGATCAAGATTATCCTTAGCAGGTCGAGATTGATATCCCTGGCAGAGTGTAGCCATCCCCGGCAAATTGGTTGTGTATTCCCAGTGGGTCGAGATTGAAGTTTTCCTTGACAAAGCAGATTTGGGTTTATTTCCCCAGCGGTGGGACGAATGCATTGTTGTTACCCCGCAGAGTCCAAGTGTTTGGCTCCTTTCTCCTCTGAGTCTAGGTCATTGACTCATTCCCTAATCAGAGGTCGATATTGATGAGTTTATTTCTCATTTTCCCCAAGCAGAGGTCAATGCTGATTCCCTCACTGAGTAATCTATAGAGGAGGCAGGTTATTTCCTCAGCTGAGTATCCCCGGCAGGTTGGATTTTGACATTGTCCCCAGCGAATTGCCACTTTCAGATAAGTATTTTGTACCCTAGAAGGACTTTGGTGTCCCAGGAGTCCGTTCATGGTTGTTTTCCTCGGTGAATCGAGATTCAATTTTAGTGGTTGATTATGTTTCTTTTGCAGAGTTGTTAGTTCCCCAGTAGAGTGGGCATGTTTCCTCCAGCTGAGATGTTTGTTTCCCAGAAGAGCTGTATTCTGGTGTGCCATCCAGGGCGTTTTCCCCAGCAGGGTTTTGATTGGATCCCCGGTGGAGTCGGCTT
Source organism: Lathyrus sativus (assembly GCA_963859935.3). Taxonomy (NCBI): domain Eukaryota; kingdom Viridiplantae; phylum Streptophyta; class Magnoliopsida; order Fabales; family Fabaceae; genus Lathyrus; species Lathyrus sativus. The sequence continues at coordinate 483,354,587 of OZ012741.1, read as the reverse complement.
TCTTCTCTCCAGCATTTATTTTGCTGGAGTGATTCCCTTACACTTTGCGTCGTGCATAACATCCAGCCAAACGCGTAGCATTTCCATTTCGCATGGAGCATTATGCCATTTTCAAACATATGCATGTGAAACATAAGCCAGGTTGTTATCCCTTTGTTTCAGGTGTATCTCGCAGATGGTTGGTATCTTTACTCGCGTGGCATCTAGACCCCCGTCTATGTTATTTCCCCAGCGGAATTTCTCTGTGATTATTATCAGTGGGTGATCTTAACTTCGTGTGGATCCTGATGCTCGCTTTTATTTAGTGAAGGCCTGGCGGCGATGTTAGAGGTTTCTTAACTGCGCGGATACCAGATGTTGCACCCCAAAATTTTCCTAACCTTTTGCTTTACCTGGCTTGTGTTTCATTGCATTCATTTTAGCATTATCATCTGCATTGCATTGACATGTGTGCAGGAGATCAAGAGGTATAACTACCAACAAAAGGATACACAAGGTTATGAAGCTAATCCATGAGTCTTTATGCAAGTATCCAAGGGTTGATATCCTCACCAAAGGAGTCAAAGATTCTCAGAGAGAGGGGTTGAAGCCAAGTGTGTACATCTCCTAACTTGAAGGTTATGGGAAGCTATTCAGATGATTCTAAATCCATGAAGTTGGACTTGAAGCCTTGAGATAGCTCATGAAATGTCTTGAAAGTCATTTTGAAGCCTAGACATGTCATTATGCCAAGTGTAAGAAGCTACAACCAAGATTGGTGCAATTAGGGTTTCATCTGGTCAACCCTAGGTCAACTGATGATTTGAAGAAGGTTGAGACCTAAGTTAAAGGCCATGTGATCATGGATTGATGTATTAAGATGTCCAAGGGATGATTCCAAGGTCAACTCATCATGAATCAAGAGTGTGAGGAGTTCCTAGGCTAGGGTTTCTAAGCTTGATAGTGTAAAATCCCCTAGTTTAGTGCTTAACTTCAAGACCACATAACTTAAGATGTGATTTTCATCTCACCTTGGCCCTGACATGATTGTTGTAGAGCATGATCATAACTTTAATTTTAGTACTAGAAGTCCTTGATAGGGTTTATAGAACTCAAGTTATGAATCAGACAAGTTACAGGTCATCAGATGAATGTGAATTTGGAGCTTGAAAGTCAACCAACTTGCATGACACGTTTGCCCTAGAAGAAAGTTTCACATGAACTTTTGGCCAACATGAATGTTGTTCCTTATCTTCTTAGCTTTTCAAAAAGTACTAGAAGTCCATGATTGGATTTGTAGAACTAAAGATATAAGCTTTGCAAGACAAGGGTATTTTGGGAAGTTTAAATTATAGGCCATTTTTTATTATGGGTCAATTTCACCAACTTAAACACCTCAAATGGAATTTTGTCCAACTTAAAAGTTGTTCAAAATGATGTTATTTGTCTAACCATGCACCAAGAATCCATTGATATGGATTAGAATGAGAAATGTGTGAAGAAAAATTCATGAATGAATCATGAAAGGAAGCTTGAAAAGGGCTAATTCAAATCAATTCATTTTGGAACCAACTCATGTCATATTTGTGCTTGTTTTGAGTCCAGGTGATGTTTTAAGAATATTGGAAAAATCAGAAGTCAAGATTGAATTTATTTGCTATGCCAAATCCAAGATTTCTTCACCAAAAAGCAACACAATGCAAATCAACCATCCATTCAATTTCAAGGCCTCAATCCTATCCACACATCTTCCTTACATCATAAGTAACCATAATGGATCCATGAGCAAGCTTGACATCTCTGTTTGGATGAGTTTCACAAAGCTTCAAACTTGGAAAAATGGATTTTGAATTGGGCTGCCATGGACTCCAATTGGGCTTCTAATCACTCAATATCCATTGCATATAACCTCTGGGATGATTTCCAACTGCCATAACTAACTTTTGGTGAAAAATCATAGAAATTGAGTTAAGAAAAAGTGGAGAAACTTGGAAAATCAATTTTGAAGATAGAGTCTCTTTCAGTCCAAATTACCATTGCCAAAAGCTTCAGTGAGGTTCATTGACGGATTCTGGACGATTTGCTTGAAGCTTCATCCACAATTCAAGCCTCTGTCGAAGCTTATTAACAGGTTCCTATCTTTCATCCATACGCTCTGTTCTTGATGAATTGCTATGCTATTTTCACATGATTGTGATCCTTAGAGTGCGTAGAACGTTTTAGGATTAGAATGGTTAAATTTCGTGATAATTCTTGACATAACACCTTAGGTTGTAGCTTGTATTTCTCCTTATTTATTGGATAAAAATGGAAAAGAATTTGATATTTTTAATCTAGGAAGTGCGAGGAAGAGATTGGTATAAAAAATTTGGAGTTTTGTGAAGTTTTCAAAACCGACACTGTAGCGTACCACCGGAGAAGATGATCGGAATCTTCTTCGGCCACCGCCCCCCACCGCGCACAGTACTCCCTCCGTTTTGCTATTAAAATTTCCAATTCACATCATGACCACACAATCGCGCTGAAGCTTGACTTTGTATTTCATTTGCGTGGCCAGGATTCACTTTCGCGAATTGACTCTCCCCTTTGGTATGAAATGTTGAGTTTCATTTAACTCAGCTGGGCTTAAGTTCATTCTCTATTCACACCCCCGTTTCGCAGCCCATTAGCAAATAACACTTTGGATAGTTACTTCATGCACCCTTGTATTTTCCATTTTTAATTTCATTTTTTTTTGTTTTCTATTTGATTACTTGTTTCATTTTAATTCAAGAAAAATATTAAATGACCTCAATAAATCTTGAGTAAATCATGTAGATAGTTTGACATGTCTAGAATTTTGCCATATTTTTAATTTTAGTTTTGTCATATTTTCCATTTAATTCCATTTTTCCATTTTTATTAATGCTTTAATAAATGTAAAAATGCCTTGGTTGGTTGCTGATTTTATTGCTATCTCATATTTTATAATTTAGCCCTGATTTCTTGCATGCTTGTTTTAGACCTCTTGATAGAGTTGTAGCATTTTTCTTGCATTTTTTAGAAACTTTTAGGTATAGGTTTGAGACAGATTTCTAGGACCTTCCCCTTGTGGATTCCTTTGAGCATACCTTTAAGTGTAGGAATTGTTTAGAACCTTTAGACTTAGGTTTTGACCCTGGATTTTCTACCATGATTCCTTAACACACTTAGGAAGCCTTAGAATTTTTCCTAGCCTTTTAGGATTGATTTTAGTATTTTTCCTAGAATTTACAAATTGATTGTGTTTTAGGTGATCCTAACGTAGCTTACCTCATAGTTTGCCCTCTAAAGTAAATTTTAGCTAACCTTAGGCTTCAAATTCCTTCTTGATAGAGTAGAGCTTAGGTTGATACCTATTTAGAACATTGATTAGGCCTTGATAGAGCTTCTAAATCCATTTGGTTAGGTGATTCCTGTAACCAATCCTTAGGCCTTCATTAGAACCTTTAGGAGGATGATTCCCCTTCTAGCTTTGCTTTGCATTGCTCATAATCATCCATGAATGGTTGAATGTCATGATGGATACCTTAGGTATACATCATGCTTCCTATCATTTCCTAATCAAATGAATTTGGTTTAGTGTCATGGTAGATTCCTTAGGTTTTCGCCATGCCTCCCATCATCCAATCTCTCTTTGTCCTATTGACATAGGATCCCTCTTGGGAGAGCCTGGCCTTCCTTAGGAAGTGTTATGTGCATTCCTCAAGAGGTAGAGCCTATGATGGATTCCTGTACTGATGTACATTACCTTGACACCTTAGGCTGATACCTAGGTTCCTCACCCATCTTTCTTTGTCCTATTGACATAGGATCCCTCTTGGGAGAGCCTGGCTTTCCTTAGGAAGTGCTCTATGTATTCCTCAAGAGGTGGAGCCTCTGATGGACTCCTGTGCTGATGCACATTAATCAAGTTTTAGATTGACATCTAGGTTCATTCCCTAAACCATTCTCTGTCCTATTGACATAGGATCCCTCTTGGGAGAGCCTGGCCTTCCTTAGGAAGTGCTCTGTGCATTCCTCAAGAGGTGGAGCCTCTGATGGACTCCTGTGCTGATGCATATTAAGATAACACCTTAGATTAACATCTAGGATCTACCCCAGTTCCTTGATCTGTCCTATTGACATAGGATCCCTCTTGGGAGATCCTGGCCTTCCTTAGGAAGTGCTCTGTGCATTCCTCAAGAGGTTGAGCCTCTGATGGACTCATGTGTTGACACACATCAACTAGATGTAGCCTTGGGATGACTTCCTTGTTGCTCTTCCAGTTCACCTCTTCTCTCCTGATGGTTTATAGTGTGGTTGTTTGTTTGCCTGTTGCTTGATGCATTAGGATAGTCTCATGTATAGAGTATTTTAGGCTAGGTGCATGACTGCACTAAAAGGTTGAGCTGAGCTCCCTTTGCTTGTTTGCATTGAAAGGTTGAGGTGACCCTCCCTTTGCTTGATTGTTTTTGTTTGTTCCCTTTGCTTGTTTGCATTAGAAGTTGAGACTTCCTCCTTCTGCTTGTGCTGATGCATAGCATATTTACATGTTCTTATCTCGGTAGCTTGATAGCTTTGTACTCATCTGCTTAGTGATTTGTGTTTGTGTTTCCCACTCACATGTTCACTTAGGGTTCTCACTTCCTTTGATAAGGATAGTGATGATAGAATTTTAGGTTGAAACCTTTGCATGATAACATCTAGGAGTTCCTTGTTTCAAACTCAACAATAGGATGAATCCATTGTATGACAACAGTAGGAATCTTGATAGTTTCCCATGTAGTCCCTCCTTTCTCATCTTCATACAAGTTAAAACATTAATAAAGGTTAATGAATACCGTACGTTACGAGCCTTAAGCTACTCAGGAAATGATTGTTGAAGGGTCACTCTTCAACAGTCAAGATGTTTAGTGTGGCACCCTTAGGGTGACATGCGACACATTCACTCCTAATTCATAGTCTCTAGTGCAGTACGAACTACAAACATCCATAAAAAAACACTTCTTTCGTAAAAGACTCAAAAACAAACTTCAAACCCCTTTTTGCCCTGTGGGCCCATAATTAAGGAAAACGTTTTTAGAAAAAGAGTGTCGTTAACTCTCAGTTCTACCGCAAACGGTAACGCACGAGTCTCCGACGAGCGAGCTGCATACACCAAACATCTGGAACTGTTTGTTTAACTTTACTCAGGAAAAGCAGATGAATCTAAACATGTGCGTAGTTAGCCCGAACTACGTTCGCTCTGATTTCTCTGATGAGAATACGTAGGCACAAAATGCGATATCTTGGAGAGCAACCTTCCCTTTTACCCGTAGTTAGCCGAACTACGTTGACTCTAATTTCTCATTCTCTGACGAGAATACGTAGGCACGACGTGCGATGCTTTGCCGAGTCATTTTCTTTTCTTTTTGAGCCAGCCTTGATAGGTAGATAGATAAACCAACCCGTCAGATAAACACAACAAGCGTGGATCCCATCGAGTACGATGGACGTGAGGGGTGCTAATACCTTCCCCTTGCGTAACCGGCTCCCGAATCCAGACATGGTTGCGATGACCTTGTCTTATACCTTTTCGTCAGGTTTTGCCGATCGTTTCCTTTCTCTTTCTGTGGGATAAATAATGAAAGGTGGCAACTCTTCTGTTTTGCCTGCACCATATTTTCGCAGTAGCGACACCAGACGGCGAGGTCAGGTTGCTTTATCCCCGGCAGGTTTCTGGCGGTGATGTCAGACTTTTATCAGCTTTAGCATGGTTTTCGAGCGGCGATGTTAGGTGATTTTGGTTTTCCAGTGGAGATGTTGGATGTTTTGGTTTTCTGGCGGTGTTGTCAGTGGTTTATCAACTTTGCGATTGTCCGACGGCGATGTCAGACGCTTTATTTTTGTGAACGACTAGCGGCGATGTCCGGTGTGATTTACCGATTGATTGTTTTGAATGACTGACGATGACGTCAGAGGATCGTATCTTTGGATTCGATGTCTGTTTTTATTTAACAGAGGTCTAACGACGATGTTAGCTACTTTACCAACTGGAGGTAGAGGACTGACGGTGATGTCATATGCTTTTACAGATGTAATGTCTATGCCTGACGGCGAGGTCAGGTGTCTGACGATGATGTTAGAGGAATTTAATGTGGATAACTGATGGCAATGTCATTATCAGATTCAGTTACTTCCGGAGATCTTTGTCCCAATATATCATATTTTTCAGCTCTGTTTTTGCGGTTGGTAAATTTCCGGGTTCTTTGATATTCAACCGTCTTTTACCTTAAACGTTTGAAAGCCATTCGCTTTTCAACCCTTCAAGTCCAAGCCGTTTGAATAGGGGCATTTGTTGTACACCAAAATTTGACCAACCGTTTCTTGTAATTTGACTTATGTTTCGTTTCATTGGCATTTACATTTGCATACCGCATACTGTGCATTTTTTCAGCCGGATTGATTTAATCGGGATTATAGCCCTTTCCTCGTGTTCCAGACGATTCAAACCATTTCGGATGAGAAGTTTTATCGGGGAATTTGCGCTCTTCCCGGGGACTTGGTCTACGCTGTTGGTTTCGGTGGTATTTCGGTATCAGGTTTTATTGCTATTTATTTTGTCGCGTTCTCGCATTTTATGTTCGTCGATTTAATTTTTCTAGATTTAATTTCCTATTTTTGGCATAGTTTTTAGATTTTTAAATAGGTTTTAGAGTTAATTTCTATTTTCTAGAGGTTATTAGCATTTTATTGGATTTTAGATAATTTCTTTTATTTTTAGATTTAGTTGTAATATATTTAAATAGCTTTTCTTTTTTTAATATTTTCTAGCTTTTATTTGTTTTAGAATTTTATTTGTTTTTTAGAATATATTAGGTTTTATTATTCCTTTTAGTAAAGTTTATTAAATCTAGAGTTTATTAGATATTGTTCTAATTAGTTCATTTAGTTTTATTGGTTAAGTCACATGTTCATTAAGTTTTAATCAACACTTTAGTTAATCAGCTTTTGGTTCAACACTTTAATTGATTTAGTTAGTTTAAGTTGAGTTAATTATTGTCTTTAGCCTTTAATTTTCGTTTCAACTTCATTAGTAGCATTTTTAGTTTAATTAATATCTATCAGCTTTATTTAATTGTGTTTTTAATGCAGCTTTTCCATTAATTGTTTCAGTCCACTAAGCAGGTTTTCGCAGGCCACTTGTTAGGCCCATTATGCCATTCGCTGACATTTGTCAGGCTATAAATAGCCTGCACAATACTCTCTCTCTTCATTGAATGCCACCTCGCCTCCCCATGCAAACCCTACTTTACATTGCCGGAGAAATCAAACAAATCAAACCCTTGTCGGAATCCGTCGTCGGGAAATTCATCAAGTCACCGAAATCTTCATACATTCATCCGTTGTTCATCATTTTTCCAGCAAAACCAATGATGTTCTTCACGATTTTCCAGATTTTCTATGAATATTCATATGTTCTTCATCTTTTTCCCCATATCTCATCAATCTTCATAGTGTTCATCAATTTTTTCCCAGAAACTCCAAACAGATTCACATCTTCACACCATTTTCTAGCAGAATTCATCCAAATGCAAAAAAATTCATCATGTTCATCCAATTTCCCAGAATCTTCAAGATTTATAACAAACTTCTCCGAACATTTTTTCAGATCTGCATTCAATATTCCAAACCTTCAAACAAAATCCATCCAGATCTTCACTGTATGCCTCCTTCAACCATTCACCTTCAAAAATCCAGATCGAAACCTTTACACCAATTCACTTGCCACCAACCATGTTCTTCAGATCTTCATCCACCGAATCACGATCTGAACTTCACCATCAACTTCAACCAAAACGTAAATTAAACCTAGATCCCTCATCTCCAAACTCACAAACCTCACAATCTCACACCAAATTTCTTCATGATCTGGATCCACAAACCGTAATCATACATTTTAAACTTCAAACACCTTCAATGCATGAACAAGTTCCCCAGATCCGTCTTCATCAAATTCATACAAATATTTGAGATCTTCATAGCTTCACACTTCTTTCAAGAAACATTCAACTCGTCAAATCTTCAACATCGAGAACCAAATCTTCGAGATCTCCAAGTAAACGTTTTTGGATCTTCAACATGCCACTTCGTTTTCCAGAAACCACGAACAAACCCTCCATAACTATGAACCTTCATCTCCTTCGCCAAAACTTCACAACATCAGCAAATCTTCATCTGTCATCTTCCATGCCTCGAAGATCCATGCATTCAATAGGAAGTGATGTTCAATTGGGATTGTATTTCTAGTTATTTGAATTTGTTGTTCGTTTTCGTTTGTTTGTTTAAACAGGGGAAGAAGTTGAACGAAGAAAATGGGAGAAGAAGGGCGTGAAATCTGAGGATGAGATTTGTGAGCTGGAGATGGTTGTGAGTCGGGTTTGGGAGTTTAGAGATCAGAAGAGGAGCGAACAGAGAGTGAGAGACTGAGGGAGTAGAGGACGGCGGCCAGGAAGAGACGGCTAGGCTTTTGTTTTTGCCAGAGTGAAGTGAGGAAGAGGAGGAGTAGGTTCATGGATCTTCTAATATGGGTTAGTGGGCCTTTGGCCCAACCGTTGCTTTGGATCTACCCCCCCCCCCCCCCCCTTATTCATTATACCTACCGTTTGGTTTGCTGTTTGTTTTGTTGGGCCAAGCCCAACCGGTTGTTGCTGGATCTTACTCCCTCTCTATTCATACATACCCCCCCCCCCCCCCCCCCCCCGTATGCTGCTGTTTGCTGTTTTGATTTGGGCTTTCAAACTTAAGCCCACCATGTGAACTTATTGGACCATACCCCTGACTGGACTGCTGTACCCCCTGCTGTTTTTTATTTTCTTTTGGTTATTTCTTTTTGTAAATACTTTTGAATATTATAATATATAATATATTTCTTTTGTTATTTTATACTTATATTTTCTTATAGTTTTTTATATTCTATATTCATTTTATGGTTTTATTTTACTTAGAATATTATATGTATATATTTAGTATATAGTTTATATTCTATTTTTATATACATTTTTTTTCTAATCCTTTTTCTTCTAAATTTCTTTTAGGATTTATTTTCTTATTAGAACTTTATTTCAATTTTAGGAGTTGAGTTTTATTTCCATTTTGTTATTGTATTTTCTTGTTATCTCACTTTCTCTTTTTGTAGGTCGATGACGAGACCTCCGTAATGCGTTATAAATCAAAATGTTGATGAATAATGTAGGATCCGAGACCACTTTTTCTCTCCTCATCTTTTCTTCTTCTTCTGATTTTATTTTACTCTTCTTCTGGTTGTTCCGTGTGACATGATTTAATTGGAGAATGATTCTCAATATCATTTATCTATCTTGTCTTTGACACGGATATCAATACGCTACCTTTTGGGGTTTGACTTCATTTATAAATTGAATTATGACGGTTTAGCGTTACATTGGTCCTGATTCGGTTTGAAATGTCTTCATCAAGGATCAAAAGAGGAAAATCTTAGAATGGAGCTTGCACGCAAAAGTCAAGGGTCAACGGAACCACTCCGTTCGGTAACATTGTTTTTATTTCATTTTTTTCATCTCTTTTATTCAACCGTCGAGTGTTGTGAGCTGTAGCGTTAGATACGCGAGAACTGATAAGTGGGGGGCTTCCTCTCACTCGTCTAGAGTGTTTAGTGTACACCCTTTGGGTGATATGCGACGCATTCGCTCCTACGTCTTAGGACTTTGCGTGTGCGTCCCGTTCCAAACCTTTTCTCTCGCGTCCTGGCGATTGAGACTTCCCCTTTTCTCTCGCGTTCTGGCGATTGAGCTCCCTTCTCTTGCCCCGTGCAATCGAGACCATTTTCTATAGTTAGCTGAACTACAGCTGCTATGATTTCTCGTACCAGACGAGAATATGTAGGCATAGGATGCGATATCCTAGCGAGCACACTAACAACTAACTTCTCTGTTCTCTCGCTTCTGTGCGATCGAGACTTTCCCGCTGACGACTAATCTTTACCTTTCTCTTGCCCTAGCGCAATTGAGACTAGACCGTAGTTCTAGATCCCGTAGGTTCCCGTGCCTTTAAACCCCGACATACCACGTCCGTTCTACCGCAAACAGGTAACGCCTAAGTTTCCAATGGTCGAGCAGCATACACCTAACTGCTAGAATGCGTACGCTAGTATCGTCAATCTTTTCTCTCACCCCCGTGTGATCGAGAACACCCTTTGTTTACCCGTAGTTAGCCTGAACTACATTTTGCTCTAATTTCTCATGCCAGATGAGAATACGTAGGCATGAGACGCGACGTCTTGGCGAGCAAACTCACCCCATAGTTTCCCGAACTACGTTGACTCTGACTTTCCCATTGCACGAGGGAATACATAGGCATAGAGCGGCGATGCTCTATCGAGTCAGTTCTTTCCGTTTAGCTTTAGCAGCCGTAGAAACCTCATATGTACCATCCACACCTTCCTTCAACATCCGCAGTTGCGACACACACCTGTTCACACCCCTTCTGAATAAAACAAAGAAACCTCATATGTACCATCTACACCTTCCTTCAACATCCATCAGCAAACCAACTCTGCTGATATCCCTTCACCAATCCAACCAGATGAACCAAACCCCTCTAACCCTAATCATGTAATCCTTGATATCCAACCTCTCATGACCGTACACCCTATCTCATCTAGATCATCTGACTCGTCATATTCCTCTGATTCATCTGATTCTAACCTATCAGATGCTTCCTCACCAACACATAACTCCCCTAACCATCCTGATGATATTCCTACTCCCATTCCCTCTCCTACTCCCATTCCCTTTCCTACTTCCATTACCATTCTTACTCTCATTCCTCCTCTTTCCTTAGAACAACCCTCATCTTCTGATAAACCTACATCTTCTGTTGACCTTAAGGAATCCGTCTTAGAGGCTCTCCTTAAGCCCAAACCTAGATCAAATGTTGGGACTCTTTTTTATAGCTTCGATACAGAAATGCAGATGTGGTTGTCTGTTGTTAAGGAAAGGTGCTTGAATAGAGTGAATCCTCGTGATTCTGAAGTATTTTGGACTACTTTCAGAAATAGATTCAACTCTATGACTGAGAACCTTCAAGTTGCTTGCTCTGCAGATGCTCAAGAGAATTTTTCTGAAGCTGTCAAATTTGCTCTTCTGGGTATACGCAGAACTCCTACACAGTTTCTGGAAAACACACATGCAAAGGTTGTGTGTTCAGCATCTGGAGAAACTGCTGTACTTCAGATGAGTGTAATTCCTCAGCCTGTAGAAATTATCCCAAAGGCTGCTATCTTTGAAGAGACTTATGAATTTGACAAGCCTCCTGATATGGATTTAGAGAAAATATCTGCTTCGATGGTTATTCCAGAATCAGCAGATGAGAAAGCTTCTGAAGAAGTAAAAGTCTCTGAAGATGTGAAGGAAAAGCTTGCTCAGCAAGAGGCTGCAACAAGTGAAATTAAGGCCTGGATGGTAAAGCAAGAACAGACTACAGAAGAAATCATGGACTGGATGGCTAAGTAGGAAGAATCACCATCTGAGATTAAGACTTGGATGGCAAAGGAAGAAAAGTCAACTTCTGAGATAACTGATCTTCTGAAGATTTTAGCATCTCGTCCCACTTAATTGTCTTGTCTGTGCACATCTATGCTTTTTGCTTGTTTTTGTTATCTTCTGAGTTCTTTAAATGAATGCATCTGATTTTTTTTCTTCTAATTATCTGTTATAATTGTTTTCTCGCTCTGATATTTTTTTGTATTAAATGATTTTTTTTCTAAAATCACTTTTTGATATGACAAAAAGGGGGAGAAAATGGAAATTCTGATTATTCATATAAAATGGTAATTCATACATGATAAAATATAACTAATGTTAAATTAAGTGTTTCAGAGCTAAAAACTTCTCATCTGATAATATCCTTAGAATTAACTCTGAACAAGGTGAACAAGGTCTGAGAAAGTCTACAAAGCTAACTCTGACTCTGGAAAGAATACAAGTGTTGAAAGGGAAGTATTTATTTTTTAGCAGTATTCATTTCAGGGGGAGATTCATAATCTTAGGGGGAGATATATTTTTTTTATTAATTTGAACAAAATTTCGTATAGTTTTTGTCATCATCAAAAAGGGGGAGATTGTTAGAACACAGATTGGTTCTTAATATATCTCAATGTTTTGATGATAACATTAATGAAATTTTGTATAAAGAAAATATATACTCTAATTTTGTTCAAGTGTTTTTTGTTTCAGATATCAAATAAATATTCATCTGAAGACACAAAGCGCATTCCTCTGAACATTATTAATGCAAAGCTCAGAGCGTAGAAAGCGCATTCCTCTGAAGCGCAACACAGAAGACTCTGAAGCAAAGCTACAGAAGACTCTGAAGCGCTAGGTACAGAAGACTCTGAAGCGCTACCTACATAAGACTCTGAAGAGAAAAGCTACAGAAGACTCTGAAGCGCTACCTACAGAAGACTCTGAGCACATAGTATAAAGATTCAGTATATTCAGAAGACTCTATGAGAACTCAACGCTGCAACCTACAGAGGCTTTAAGAATCAAGTCAACTCTGATCATTCATTCACGCTAAGCACTTTGCTGCAAAACTATGGATAGAGTGACTCTGATAAAGAAGAACAAAGAACATCATCAGAGGATCTGATGCAAGATTATCTTTTCATATCTGATCATTTGAAAAAGAGATTATTCAAGAAAGAGACGTTGCTAAACCCAATGTCTACCAACGATACTATTTCTCATTCGTGCATGACACATGAATTCAAGCAAAAAGGGAATGTCAAATCAAGACGAAAAGTATTTGTCCTTCCTGTCTACATCCTACAGTACTTTCTTCTACACACTATTTGAGAAGGTGTAGTATATAAAGAAGTCTTCATCAGCACTTCAAACACAACATTTCCATAAGACTTCAAGGTTAAGAATTCTAAACAATCAAAGTAGAAACTCATACAAAGTAAACACAAGTACATCAAACAACTTTCTACATAAAACACTTAGTTTTATTTGTTCTTCAGTTTGTGTAAAAATAAAAGTTGTGATAATAGCTTTTTAGAAGCACTTAAACACATTGTATTTTATCTTTGTAAAAGTTCCTTGAGAGACCAAGTTGTGGTCAGGAAGGATTCTTGAGAAGACTAAGACAGTTGTCTTAGTGATATCACTGTAATCAGGTTTGATTTAGTGGATTAAGTCTTCATTTGAGAGAGGCGAAATCACCTTGGCCGGGTGGACTGGAGTAGTTTGAGTTCAAACGAACCAGGATAAAAATAACTTGTTATTTACTATTGTCATAATTTTTTTTTGAAAACCCCTTATTCAACCCCCCCTTCTAAGTGTTTTCCTACCTTCACAGAGCTTATGACCCTTATTTGGATTGGATTCACAAGAAAGTTAAGAAGATATTGTTGCATTTTCCTACTGAAGAACCCTTGTACTCTTTGATAGTTGAAGAGCCTACAACAGTAGATATCCAAAAATATAATAAGCTTTGGACGAAGAAAGAAGAGTTATGCAAAGAAAGGGAAGAACTGAGAAAGGAAATCGGCCAGTTGAAGCATGATAAGAACAAAGTTGCCTACTTAGCTAAAGTGAAGACATAAACCTTGTCTAAAGTAGAGAAGGAGCTAGCTAAAGAGATCCGAGTGAGAGAATGATTTGGTCAAGATTTAAAGAGTACTGATAACATCCTAAAGCATAAAAAGAAAGAATTAGATAGAGCCTATCTAAAAGTATCTAAGTTCAATAGTCAATGGAACGCTACAGTAACCACCAACAAAGGTAGAGAAGATGAACTTCATAAGCAGGTCGAAAAATTGAAGACACAACTCAAAGCTAAAGAGAGGGAAGTTTCAGCAGAGGCATCTCTTAGATGTACAAGTGAACTAAGGATGCGAGAAAATTTGTTAGCATTGGAAGAACTCAAGGTGAAAGATGAATTAGAGAAACCAAAGCTTGAAGACGTCTTTGATGAGAATGCTTGGGAGGAATATGTTCAAGGTTTAAAGGATGTCATTTGCAGAAGAGATTCCCTCATCCAAGAATTGATTGCGAGACCGGAGCATCCAGACACAAAGAAGCTGCTCAAAGAAGCCCATATGTGGTATAAAGACTACAATGGTTGAAGAAAGCTACCTTCAGTGATGTTGTACCTCAGTAATCTTTTCTTTCTCGTATTTTGACCATCACCAGACTTGTTGGATGGGGTCACAGACTTGTATTCAGTTGTATTTCTAATTGGTGGTTTGTGTACTATGACTTTTGGTTCTCATTTTATTTATGAGCAAGGCTTCTGATCCTCCTGTTTATCTCTACTGTTCTATTATTATCTGTGGAACTAGAATCAAGGGGGAGATCTCCCTGAAACACATATACATGTTTTCATTTTGCATTGCCATTTTTATTTGCATATCATGTGTTCTCGGGGACTTCATCCTTATCTCTACTTGGTTTTCTGTATCAATTGACATGATTGCGGAATCGGGTTTTCACAAATATTCTGCAAGGGGAAATCAAAAACGAGTTATGGACTAGGTTCAAAACGAGCTCCAAGAAGTCAGAGACCGAATGACGCAGTTCATGGAAATGATGCAGAACATGGCCAGCGGGCAGGAACAGTTAAGAACTTTGGTTCAGCCATTGATAGCACGAGTTGATGGTAACGGTATTTTACATGGAGGGGATGCTGTTATTCCTCCTCTTGTTGATGGCAGCATTCCTCAAGGCAATGGTATTCCCATAGTTTATAATCCTCTGGGCGGAGGTCCTCATGGAGGAGTTCATATAGGAGGTGCTGGAGGTAGTATGTGCGTTGTACATGGGATTGTCGGTCCCTAGTGTGAAGAAGATAATCAAGACAACGTCTTTTCAATTAGGGACGTGGATGTTGGTCTTCCCTCATAAGCTGATAAAGGATTCAAGTTAATTGAGGAGAAAATGAAAGCCTACGAGAACCAAAACTCTTTGGGACTCGACATGTCAGATTTAGGACTTGTACCAGGGGTCAGAATTCCCCCTAAGTTCAAGGTACCAAACTTCTACAAGTACAAAGGGACAACTTGTCCTAGAGTACATCTCCGGGCGTATTTCAGAAAGATGTCTGGGTATTCCGACGATGAAAAGTTATTGATGCACTTTTTCCAAGACAGTTTATCAAGGTCATCTCTAGAATTGTATATGGGGTTAGAGAGGACCCACATAAGAAGCTGGAGGGAGTTGGGGGGAAATTATGTTCTCCACTACCAATATAACAGTGACTTGGCACCAAACAGGGTGCAGCTACATAATCTATCATAAAGAAGCAATGAAGGATTTAAGGAGTACGCCCAGAGGTGGCGGGAAATGGCAGCTAGAGTCCAACCTCTGATGATAGAGCGAAAGCTGGTTGATATGTTTATGGCTACATTACCAGGGACATACTATGAAAATTTAGTGGATTGTATGTCAGGGAGTTTCTCAGATCTGGTTATGGCAAGGGAAAGAGTAGAAAATGGTATCAAGACAAGGAAGATACAGAGTGGAGCAGGATCCTCATTCGAAGGAATGAAAAAGTCGTATAATGGAAATCTGAAGAAAAGAGAAGGAGATGCCAATTCAATATCTTCTTTCATAGGTAAAGGTCAATTGCAACCTCATTATCACCAACAAGTTGTTACTGTAGCCATTCCGGCTGCACCATACGAACAAGTTAACACGCCTCGTCGTTACCGAGACAGGGGAAGAATGGCTAACAGACAGTTCGAGACACCACCAATGCTTTATTCTCAATTGTTACAGCATTTACTTCAGTTACAAATTATTCAGAAAAGAACCTTGGCACCATTCACTGGTGCATCTCCTCTGGGTTACGATGCAAATGCAAGGTGTGAGTTCCCCTCAGGAGCTCCAGGTTATCATATTGACAACTGTAAAGCATTCAAGAACAAAGTCCAGGATTTTCTTGATTTGAATGCGATCAACTTCACTTATAAAGGCCTAAATGTAAATTAAAACCCAATGTTGAATCATGGCATTGCTAGGACTAATGTTGTGATAGAAAAGGAAAGGTTAAATTTGATCATGGATGTTGAAGAACTGAAGACCCCTTTAAGCTTTGTGAAGGATAAGTTGCTAAAGGGAGGTGTGTTTCCAGGGTGTTCCGTAGAATGTTCAGAATGTGCTTTGCAGCATGAGGGTTGTATTTTCTTGAAGAATGGTATTCAAAAGTTGATTAATGAAGGTTGTTTGCAGTTTGACAGAGTTGTGGAAGAAGATGTGGAAGATAGAGTCAGTAATGATGGAAATGAAGTCGTTATGACTTCAAATCCCTACCGGACAATTAATATTTTAGCACTTGCAAGGCCAGCATCAGTCATCATTACCACACCCAGACCTGTACCATACGAGAGCACCAAGGTTATCCCATGGAATTATGGGGCTGAAGTGTTTTGCAATGGACAGAAGAAGGAATTGACAGGGTCTTCGTATGGAGGTTCTTCAATTGAAAATATAGGCGGAGCAGGAGGAATCACTAGAATTCGGAGGGTTTTCTCTCCACCTAAATCCAGTACTAATAATAATGATAAGGGGAAGGGTAAAGCAGTAGTTGAGGAAGATGTTCAACAGCAGGTGGGTAATGATAATTTTTCAAAGGACGTCGAGGAATTCATGAGACTCATTCGCAAAAGTGACTACAAAATTGTAGATCACTTACATCAGACTCCATCGAAGATTTTTATTCTGTCGTTGTTATTGTTTTCTGAGGCACATCGAAATGCACTGTTGAAGATTTTGGATTCGGCTTTTATACTGCAAGAGATTTCAGTGAACCAGTTGGAGGGAGTGGTAGTTCATGTCAATGCTGGTAACGATTTAGGTTTTACAGACCTAGATTTAACTCCCGTCCAGAGGAATCATAACCATGCCTTACACATCTCAATGGAGTGCAGAGGGTCCCAATTATCACATGTTCTGGTTGATACAGAATCATCCCTCAATGTACTACCCAAGAAGGCATTGATGAAGCTAGACACTCAAGGGTTGGTATGCACGTCCAGTGACTTAGTGGTAAGAGCGTTTGATGGCTCGAAGAGGTCGGTGTTTAGGGAAATCATGATGCCAATATAGGTTGGGCCTGAGATTTTTAACGCAAAGTTTTATATTATGGATACACAGTCGGCATACCGTTGTTTGCTCGATCGTCCGTGGATACATGTTGCAGGGGCAATTACCTCGATGTTGCATCAAATATTTAAATATATGATGGAGGGTAAAGATGTTACAATATGCGGTGAGGAGAATATCATGGTAAGCCAACTGTCATCATTTAAGTATGTGAAAGTGGATGGTGAAATCCACGAGACACTCTGCTAGGATTTTGAAATGGTGCAAATTCAGGAGAAGCCTTTGTCGCTACCGCGAAAATAAGGTGCCGGAAAAACAGAAGAGTCGCCACCTTTCGTTATTTATCCCTCAGAATGGGAAAGGAAACGATCGGAAAAACCTGACAAAAAGGTATAAGACAAGGTCGTCGCAACCGTTGTCTGGGTTTGGGAGTCGGTTACGCAAGGGGAAGGTATTAGCACCCCTCGCGTCCATCGTACTCGATGGGATCCACGCTTGTTGTGTTTATCTGACGGGTTTATTTAACTATCTACCTATCAAGGCCGGTCTGAAAAGAAAAGAAAATGACTCGGCAAAGCGTCTCACTTTGTGCCTATGTATTCTCATCAGAGAATGAGAAATCAGAGTCAACGTAGTTCGACTAACTACGGGTGATGGGGAAGGTGGCTCGCCAATACGTCAGTATTGTGCCTACGTACTCTCAACAGATATGAGAGATCAGAGCTTACGTAGTTCGGGATAATACAGATTACGGGGATTCAGATTCATCTGTTTTATCGAGTAGGGTTAACAAACAGTTCCAGCAGTTTGGTGTACGCAGCTCGACCCTTGGAGACTTAAGCATTACCGTTTGCGGTAGAACTAGGAGTTAACGACACTCTTTTCTTCAGAAAAGCTTCCTTTGAATTATGGGCCCACGGGGCAAAAAGGTTTGAAGTTGGTTTTCTGTCTTTTACGGAAGAACTGTTTTTTATGGATGTTTGAAACTAATATCGCACTAGAGACTATAACCTGAGAGTGAATGCGTCGCATGTCACCCAAAGGGTGCCATACTAAACATCCAGACTGTTGAAAAGAAACTCTCCAACAATCCTTTCTCAGATAGCTTAAGGATCATAACGTACGACGTTAGTTAACCTTTATTACTGTATTTTAATTTGTTTTGAGATGAGAAGAAAAAACAGGCTCAACTAAGGGGAGACTATCAAGTCCTAATGTTGTCATGCCAAGGATTCATCCTACGGTTGAGGTTTGAAACAGGGAACTCCTAGAAGTTATCATGCATAGGTTTCAACCTAAAGTTTTAATCATCACTTCCTTATCAAAGGAAATGAGATTCCTAGGGGATCATGTCAATGATAAACAGAAACAGATAAAGCATCAGCTTAAACATTAAACAGTAAACGACTGTAAAATGCATGCAATGCAAGTGAGGGAGGAAATGTGTGTGGGGCATCAGCCTCCAAAAGCTCGTCTCGACCTCAAGCCAGATATGAATAACTGCACTCATACAGAAGAACTGAAACAAAATAAAATGCCATCAAGCAAAATCACAAACCACATAGGCAAGGGAGCTGGGCTCTACCGAATACCAGCAAGCAAAGCCATATAGTAAAAGTACAAGCAGAGGGAGTAACTCAACCTATAGTGCAATCATGCTCCTAGCTTAAGTCAGTCTAAACATGGACTTATTCTAATGCATCAAGAAAATCAAACAAGTCACATCAATACAGTTGCACAGGAAGCAAACAGACAGGAAAGAAAGCAGATCAACAACTCCCACAACTTCACAGCAAAGTTCTTCTGACAGCAGTTCAGTCTTCAGTCTTCAGCTTCTCTTCAAGGCTATCATCTTCAATAGCAAGTATCCAACTTTCTTCTTCAAGCTTTCAATGCATCAATCACAAGTATCAACTTGTTCTCCAACTTCAAGCTTCAGCTCTTCATTTGATCTCAGCAGGATTCCCTTCACAAGTGTCAACTTGCTCTTCTTGGTCTTCAAGCTTCAGCTCCAATGGCAGTCTTCAAATACAAAGAAGTAGCAACTTCTAGCCTCTTCATTCTTATAACAAGGAACTCCATCCTCTAGCAAGGGAGAAATATTCATCTAACAAGATCAAGGTTTGGATAGTGGACAACAGAGTGAAGATCAAAGGTCACCACTAAGCACTCCATCATCAGAGAAAGGAACCCTCAAAGGTTCTACCAACTTGTGAAGATCCACACATCCTACCAAAGGAGGGATGAGGCCTTCACAAGGGGACCTTACATCATAGGGAAGAATGGAAGTAATCAACACCTTCCATGTTTATGAAAGAAGAGAATCTATCTAGAAGCTCTACTTACAAACCCTAATCTTAACACCTAAACAAAACTACACAAAAAGAAGGGAAATCTTCACATCCAAGCTTCTTCAAGCATTCCTCAGCAGCCCACACAAGTCTTCATCATTATCCAAGAGCAAGAGAGGCAAAACCCTAATCTAAGGGAACTAAAGAAGTCAATCTAGTTGAATTAGCAAGTTAGGATCACCTAAAACCTGGTACTAGAGTTAATCTAAACTAAAAATACTAAAACCAATTGTAAAATCCTACAAAAATAACTATGGGAACCTAATTCAATCATGAATTTACCATACAAAATCCAGGGGTTGAATCATCTACAAAGTCCTAAAAATAAATCCTAAACCACAAGGTACTAAGCTTAAACCCTAAAACTAGAGCACCTAAAGTTTCAACTTTAAACTACTACCTAATTTTATCACAAAAATGTGATAAAATTACTAGAGGAGCATGCATGTCTAAACTAATCACACACAAAAAATTAGATCAATAATCATCACCAATTGATCACCCAAAATTCAGCAAAACAAGGTATCAACCATAATGATTTTAATATCAATTAAAATGTAAAAAATGTACATAAAATCACAAATGCATGAATTCCTAATATTTTTATTCAATAAAATTCTAGACTCACTCATGAGTCAGGGGAAAAAAACTTGGATCAATTTGGATTATTTTCCTATTTTTTATGAATTATTCTCTAAACCATATGAAATGATAAAAATAAAAGAAATAATAAGAAAATGATAAAAGGTGCGTGCTGAATAGCAATTCATTGCAGTTCAATTCAGGAAATGGGCCAATTGGGGGGTGTGGATATCACTCAGTGCAAAGCCCACACACCTTAACTCATCTTCAATTATCAAACTGAAAAAAGAAATGCATACACACCAAGTTTCGAACCCGTTCCCTCTTGGTCTACACAATGAAGCAAACCAGGCACTTATCAAAACGCAGCGTTGTGTGGGAAAGGGTACGTGGCTCATCATGAGCGCTTAGATTAAGTGACTGAGTCCAACTTTCTACATGAATGGAGGGTGAGGATTTCATCTTCCTCATTTCAAACCTGAAACCTGCGCGCGAACCAGACGTCGCCGGTGGCTTTTCCGGCCACCCCTGTACAACCCTAAGTTCGTCTACACTCAACCATTTGCCACGATGTCTGAATGAAACTTGACCAGAATTCCATCAGCAATTCAACCATGACATTTATTCATTCTCAAAATGCCTGAATCTTGAAATAACAATCTCAACCGAAAATGAACTTCCACCTAAATTGTCTCTACAGTTGCAATTGATCATCCTAAATCCATCTATATCAATAGGGGAACCTAACCACATGCCTCTAGTTCACTGAAAACACATAATTAGAGAGAAATTTCAAGAAGTTAAAACCTATGTTGGAGCTTGTAACAGATGCACTTCTTGCTCGATTCAACCTTCAAGATGATGCAGATTCACTCTAAATCACCTTCTGAAGCTAATGCAACCTTCACTTTTCCTTGATTTTGCCTTGAACTCAGAAACCGATTCCAACTTGCAGTTGTGAAACTTCAACCTCACTCTCTGCTTCAGGGCTCAATCTTCTCCAAAAAAATGGCTGAACACACTCTAATGCTTATATAGAACTCATTGGAAATGTCTAGAAAGTTATGTAACCTTCCATAGGAGATTTTGCAATTTCACTTTCTCCTTCAAAATACTATGTTGTAACAGTCGTGTATTGGCTCTATTCTGGCTTGATTTTGCTTGCAATCATCATCTCATGAGATATTGAGTTAGTTTGTTATGTTAATTTCCTTGTTTGCAAGCCAATGGTGTGAGTTTGATGTGTTGCTTCATCATGAAGAAACAACATGGAATGGTATGAAAATGACCTCAAACTAAAATTCCAATATTGTCAAAGTTTCTAAAACTATTTTTCCAATTAAAATGACCTATAATTTTGCCTTGTTTGGACACAAAATGATTTATTTCAATTTTTGGTCATTAAATCCCTTTAATTCTTCCTTTTTCAAAATTCTTTGAACCAAGTCTCTTCTTGAGCCACTTCAATGCCTCCTTGATGCATAGTAAAGGTTAAAACCCCATTTTGAGCAACTTTCAAGTTGAACAAAATTTCATTTGAGGCCTCAAAGTTGGTGAAAATGACCTATGATCACAAATGACCTATAATCACAAATACCCAAAATACCCTTGACTTGTCAAAGCCATAACTTGAGTTCTACAAATCCTATCAAGGACGTCTAGTACTCTATGGAAAGCTAAGAGGATAAGGAACTTCATTCATGTTGACCAAACGTTCATAGGAATCATCCTTATAGGGCAAAAGCTTCATGCAAGTTGGGTAACTTTCAAGCTCCAAATTCACATACCTCAGATGACTTGTAACTTGTCAAAGTCATAACTTGAGTTCTAAAAATCCTATCAAGGACTTCTAGCACTCAAATTAAAGCTAAGATCATGCTCTACAACAATCATGTTGGGGGAATGATGAGGTGACACTCATATCTTGAGTTAAATTGCCTTGAAGATAGGGGTCAAACTAGGGGATTTTACACTGTCAAGCCTTAGAAACCCTAGCTTGAAACTTCTCAAACTCTTCAATCATGATGATTTAACCTTAGAATCATCCTTCTTCAAATCATCAGTTGACTTAGGGTTGACACAGTCAAACCCTAGCTGCACCACTCATGGCTGAGCCTTCTTAATCTTGCACCATGACCTGTCTAGGCCTCAAAGTGATCCTCAATACTTCTCATAAGCTCTCTCAAGACATCAAGTCCAACTTCATGGCTTCAGAATCATCTGATGGATTTCCACAACTCTCAAGTTAGGAGACACACACTTGGCTTCAACCACTCTCTCTGAGGATCCTTTAAATTCTCTGACAAGGATATCAACCCTTGAACATCTAAATAACCTTCTTAGCTAGCCTCACATTCTTGTATAGCTCTTGATTGGTAATCATACCTCTTGATCTCCTGCATACATGTCAATGAAATGTAAATGATAATGCTAATGTGAATGAAATGAAACATAAGCTAGGTAAAGAAATGTTGGGCCAATTTTGGGGTGCAACAACTGCCCCTATTCAAACGGCTTGGACCTGACTGGGTGAGAAACAAACGACTCTCAAACAATCAAGGTAAAAGACGGTTGAATACCAACAAACCCGAAAATTTGCCAACTGCACAAGTACACGGTACTCTGATGGGACAAATCTTCGGAAACTGAAATAATAGTCGCACGACAACTAGCTGGAGAATCCTGATCTGAACCTCCGTCAGGAAGATTCTCTGATTTATCTGATATCATTGCGTCCTCAAATCATCAAGGGATCACCGGTTGCACGGTAGCTGGTGATTTGCCAACCACGCAGGTAAACGATACCCTGATTGGTAGGAACATCTTCGGAACTGAGCATGACAATTGCACGGCAACTCTGCTGGGGGATTGGTCACATAATAATTGGTGAAGGGTCTAATCTCAAATCTCCGTCAGGATGATCATCTGATTTTGCTGTAGATCTTTGTCCTCAAGTCATTAGAGGGTCACCAGTTACTCGGTAACTGGTAATGGATGGTCGATTATGCCGTCAGGCATTCTGCGTCATAGTGGAAGAATTCCTTATCGTCACCTATGGACTCATCGTGTCGCTAGGCACGTCGACAACATCTTTGTCAGACTTCATCAGTAAGTCAATGAGGGATCACCGGTTACTCGGTAACTGGCGAAATATGGCTACTCTCAAATCTCTGTCGGGATGATTATCCAATTTTGCTGCAGCCTCCTCCTCAAGTCATCAAGGGATCACTGGTCACTCGGTAACCGGTGATACATAGCCGATATTGCCATCAGGCATTCTACGACACTGCGGTAGAAGGATTCCTCGGGACTCATAAGGTCATTAGGAACTTTTTAACAATCAAGTTAATCATGTCGTCGGGCATTCAAAGAAATTTTCGGGCGTCAGCCGGACTTCATCAGTAAGTCGGGAATAGAATCCTCGGTCAATCATGAACTCAATATGGATATCCAAACTTCTGCCATCAGGCACTCCGCATCAGTTGAGAGAACTACTTTGACATCGCAGTTAGACTTCATCAGTAAGTCTGGGGTTTTGGCACCGCTGCCGGACTTCAATCATCAAGTCTTCAAGGAAATTTCAACTTCTCTGTTTAAAACCTGCTGGGGATGACACATCTCCCCTGGGGATTCTGGAGAACTATCAAGTAACTCTGCTTCGGGGATCCAGAAATCATTCCGGGTGAATCA
Source organism: Lathyrus sativus (assembly GCA_963859935.3). Classification (NCBI taxonomy): domain Eukaryota; kingdom Viridiplantae; phylum Streptophyta; class Magnoliopsida; order Fabales; family Fabaceae; genus Lathyrus; species Lathyrus sativus. Next base: position 483,330,859 of record OZ012741.1, on the reverse strand, counting down.
ACTCTGCTGAGGACTTCAAGAATCATCTTGGACAAATAATTTCGCCATGGACTTCAAGAATCATCTTGAACCAATAACTCTGCTGGAGATTTCAGGAATCATCCTGAGCAAACACTCTGTCGGGGACTCTAAGCATCAACTTGAGCAACCAACTCTGGCGACCTCACTGGGGATTTTAAGAATCATCTTAAACAATCAACTTCGCTGCAGAACTCAAGAGTCATCTTGAGCAAACCATTCTACGGAGGAACACCTGCAAAACAAGAATGGTAACAACCTAGCTCATGTTCCATATGCATATGTTTGACAATGGCGTAATGCTCCACACGGTGGAAATGCTACGCATTTAGGGTAAATGCTATGCAATCATGCAAAATGCTATGACCCCATCAGCAAAATAAATGCTGAAGGGAGAATCCTCCTGTCAAGGAGAAATAACCACTCTCGGGGGGAGGAAGGAATCATTCTGCCGAGGAGAAGAAGTCACACAAATCTCAATTGGACTAAACCTGGGGAAGCGAACTTCAGTCGACTGCTGCAAGGGAATAAAGTTCTCCGAGAACCTGAACCCGCTCAACTAGGTGTACGAACCACAAACTGCTGAGGGAACGATGTCAATTGCAGAAATAAACTGCGCGGTCTTCGCGGCTAAACTTTCCCGGAGATAACGGCTCCGGTGGGGAAGTACAACATCAGCTATTCGACACTCTACTAGGGAAAACCAATCATGGCCCGAACGCTTTCCAAGAACTCGGCTCTTTTGGGGAGCTGCAAACTCGGCTGGGGAAGAAGAAATCATCCTACTTGCCGGGGAGAATACAACTCTGTGGGGAATTTCAACTCTCCTGGAGACTTCAGTCTTGAACTATCGGAAGACGTACACTTACGAGTGATCTTACGCGAAAACTGCACTTTGCCCCAGCGCTGGGGAATGAACACACGCTTCAGCGCCTGACTTAGCTGGGGAGATGGTGATCCTTCAGGATACATCTGGTTGGGGGAGAATCTTCTCTACTTGGGGATACATATCAATGCTTACGATCTCATGTTCAGACTCCGCGGGGAGATACTGCTGAACTTGTTGGAGAAGAAGGAATCATCCTACTTGGGAATGCATACGGCGTACTGCCTGGAATACGTTATACCTGCAACAACATAAACAAACAGACAAGACACCCTTCTCAAAGGGACCTATCAAGGTTATCATCTTGTGACAATGTTCAAGTAACTCATTGTTTTAACAATGAGTGGCTTAGGCCAGTAAGTTTATGTATGTGCATTTTATCAAAAACATCGGCGTTCTTTTTCGCAAACAAAACAGATGGATGCTAAACAAGCAAACAGAATTGCTGAATAGTATATATTTCATTGATTCAAACCCCTGAATGGGCAAAAGTGTTTTACAACAGATGCAAGCTCCTGGAATGAGGAAGCTGCACAAAAACATAAATATACATCAGTATATACACAAATGTCGGCAATGAGGCGTAGACGAACACCATGAGTTGATCCCTCTATGACCCACTCGACTTCGATACTTCTCTGACGCTTTAGCTTCAAAAGAGATTGATTTAGATAAACGGCCCTCAGGTCTTCCAAACCACTAAACAAATACAGTCCACACGCGAAACGCAGTCATTTGCTTTTTCAAATCCCTAACTTTTGCCTGAATCGCCCTTCCGGGTTTTCGATTCACCGGGATACCCTTTTTTACCAAAGTCGCCTTTCCAGGTTTTCGACTTTGCGGGTGTACGTTCTTTTCTTTTATATCCCTAATTTTTGCCCGAACCTTTTTCCTTTTTTATGGTTCGCCAGGATGCCCCATTTTTGCCTGGATATTCTTTTTCTTTCCAGCGAGTCATTCTTTAAGCAAAGTATTTTTTAACTGCGTCCGCGTTCACCGGGGATGCAAAATCTTCGCCATCCATCGTGGATAACAACAAGGCTCCTCCCAAGAAGACCTTGCTGACGACGTACGGACCTTCGTAATTGGGAGTCCACTTGCCCCGGTGATCGGAGTGTGAAGGAAGAATCTTCTTTAGGACGAGATCACCCGTCTGAAAGCTTCTAGGATGCACCTTCTTATCATAAGCTTTCTTCATTCGGCTTTCGTACAGACGACCATATGCAATCGATGCTAACCTCTTCTCGTCCATTAGGCTGAGTTGGTTTAGTCGGTTCTTAATCCATTCTGCCTCATCGAGTTTCATGTCAACCAAAACTCGTAAAGAAGGAATCTCAACTTCTAACGGTAGGACAGCTTCCATACCGTACACTAGTGAGAAAGCAGTTGCCCCGGTTGAGGTACGTACCGTCGTACGATAACCGTGTAGTGCAAATGGCAGCATCTCGTGCCAATCCTTATAGGTCACAACCATCTTCTGTACAATCTTCTTAATGTTTTTATTAGTCGCTTCAACGACGCCATTCATCTTCGGTCGGTAAGGAGATGAGTTGTGGTGTTCAATCTTGAAACTCTGGCACAGCTCCTTCATCATCTTGTTATTCAAATTCGAACCATTATCGGTAATGATCCGCTCGGGAATTCCGTATCGACAGATGATGTCCCTCTTTATGAATCTAGCCACCACCTGCTTGGTCACATTAGCATATGAGGCTGCCTCCACCCACTTGGTGAAGTAGTCGATAGCTACTAGAATGAAGCGATGACCGTTAGATGCAGTGGGCTCGATCTTGCCTATCATGTCGATGCCCCACATGGAGAACGGCCACGGGGAAGACATGACATTCAACGGGCACGGCGGCACATGAATCTTATCCGCATAAATCTGGCATTTATGACATCTCTTCGTGAATTTAAAGCAATCTGATTCCATCGTCAGCCAGTAATATCCTGCTCTCAGGATCTTTCTTGTCATAGCATGCCCGCCGGCGTGCGTACCAAATGTGCCTTCATGGACTTCTTCCATGAGCATACTCGCTTCTTTCTCATCTACACATATGAGTAGCACGAGATCATGGTTTCTTTTATACAAAACTCCATCAGGATTGAGATAGAAATTTCCAGATAGCCTCCTCAGAGTCTTCTTATCCTGGGTTGACGCTCCCGTGGGATACTCCTTAGTCATAAGGAAGGTCTGGATATCGTGAAACCATGGCTTGCCATCGGAGGCTTCTTCGATCGCAAAGACGAATGCAGGTCTATCAAGACGAGAAAGGACAATTCTTGGAGCTTCATTCCAAAAATTGACCTTATACATCGAAGCCAACGTGGCTAAGGCATCAGCCATCTGGTTTTCAGCCCTGGGCACATGATGGAGTTCCACCCGATCAAAGAACGGAAGCAGCCTTCTGGCATAATTCATGTACGGCACCAAATTCGATTGACGAGTCTCCCACTCTCCTTTAATCTGGTTAATCACAAGTGCCGAATCACCATACACATCTAGGTTCTTGATACTCAAATCAATTGCTTCTTCTAGACCCATGATGCATGCTTCGTACTCCGCTTCGTTATTGGTGACCGGAAACATCAGTCTCGCAGTGAGAGGGATGTGGGATCCGTGGGGAGTCGTGATGATCGCCCTAATGCCACTTCCGTAAGAATTAACTGCCCCGTCAAATATCAATTTCCACTGGGATTTCCTGTGAGGACCCTCGTCGGGAAACGGTTCATCACAATCTTTCACCTTGAGAAACATGATATCCTCATCAGGGAATTCAAATTTCATCGGCTGATAATCCTCGATCGACTGTTCGGCCAGGTATTCAGACAATATGCTACCCTTGATGGCCTTCTGGGAAACGTACTGAATGTCATATTCCGTCAACACCATTTGCCATCTGGCAATCCTGCGTGAAAGCGCTTGCTTCTCGAAGACGTACTTGATCGGATCCATCTTCGAAATTAACATGGTTGTGTGATTGAGCATGTACTGTCGTAAACGTTTGGCAGCCCAGGCTAGTGCACAACACGTTTTCTCCAGCATCGAGTAACGAGATTCACAATCTGTGAACTTTTTACTCAAATAATAAATGGCATGCTCCTTTCTGCCCGTCTCGTCGTGCTGACCGAGAACACACCCCATGCTATTCTCAAGAACTGTCAAGTACATGATTAAGGGTCTTCCGGCCGCTAGGGGTATCAAGATCGGAGGTTCCTGCAGATACTGTTTTATCTTATCAAATGCCTTCCGGCAATCCTCGTTCCAGATAATTTCTTGATCTTTTTTCAGTAGTTTGAACATCGGTTCACACGTGGCCGTGAGCTGAGAAATAAACCTTGCAATGTAGTTTATTCTGCCTAGGAAACCACGAACTTCTTTTTCGGTTTTTGGCGCTGGCATTTCTTGTATTGCTTTTATCTTCGCGGGATCAACCTCGATGCCTCTTTCGCTCATAATAAACCCCAGTAGTTTTCCAGACCGTACTCTGAAAGTACACTTGTTAGGATTCAGCCTCAACCTGAATTTCCTAAGCCTCTCAAAAAGCTTCAGCAAATTGACCAGATGTCCCTCCTCCGTTTGGGACATTGCAATCATGTCATTAACATAGACTTCAATCTCATGGTGAATCATGTCATGAAACAAAGTAACCATTTCTCGTTGGTAAGTGGCCCCTGCGTTCTTCAGACCGAAAGGCATTACTTTGTAGCAAAATGTTCCCCAAGGTGTAATAAACGTGGTTTTCTCCATGTCCTCTGGCGCCATCTTGATCTGATTGTAACCGGAGAAGCCATCCATGAACGAAAATACGGAGAACTGAGCTGTATTGTCGACCAACACATCAATATGAGGGAGTGGGAAATCATCTTTAGGGCTTGCCCTATTCAAATCCCGATAATCGACGCACATTCGCACCTTACCGTCCTTCTTCGATACAAGCACTATGTTGGCGACCCACGGAGGGTAAGTAGTAACCGCTAAGAAGCCAACATCAAGCTGCTTTTGCACTTCTTCTTTGATCTTAACGGCCATATCTGGTCGTGTCCTTCTAAGCTTCTGCTTAACGGGAGGACAATCTTCTCGCAGCGGCAAGTGATGGACCACGATGTCAGTATCAAGTCCGGGCATATCTTCGTATGACCAAGCAAAGATGTCACTATACTCTTGTAGCATCTTGACCAATCTTTGATTGACATCTCTCTGCAATGCAGCCCCTATCCTGACGTTCCTGACAAGTTCTTCAGAACCCAAATTCACAATCTCAATCTCTTCCTCGTGAGGCAGAATAAATTTCTCTTCTTGTTTCAACAAGCGGGCCAACTCCTCGGGAAGGTCTTCGTCTTCATCAATCTCTTCTTCGGCTTGATAGATCGGGCAATCGAAGTTGAAGTGAGTCGTAGAAGGTCCAGAGTCGATGTCATCTGCTATGTGGATCCTGCAATAACAAGGGTTAAGCTTAAAAGAAGGATATGCGGGTTAGCACAAACCCCATTGCCATTTTATTATTTTTCAAAACAAATATAAAACAGGAATAACAGAGATCACAATATTTGAATGCGAAGAAAAATGCCTTTTGATTTATTGGTAAAATGCATGTACATAACCAAACAAGGCCCTGACAATAAAACCACTATGCCCCGGGTAGGACATAAGGTTGTACAATAATTGGAGAAAGTAAATCATTACTCTTTGCCTGTCACTTGGATATTATCCCTGATGGACCAGTTGTTGAGGCTCTGGCCTGGTTTGCTTGGCTGGATCCAAGAATCCAGGTCGCAATCGCTGTCTTCGCCGTCTTCAGACACTGCGTTGACACTTCCAAATATCACCCCGCCACTGGTAAACTGGATCGGCCCTTTACCTTGCGACGCACTGTGATAAGAGGAGGCTTCAGCCGTAGGATACTATCCTAAACCAAACTTGTCCTGTTTGTTAGGTATTTCCAAAATTTGCTCCCAGCCTGGGGTAGATCCGGCCTGAACAACGGCCCGAGCTTCCTTGAAGGAAGAGAGAGTCATCTCTGGTTTTTTAGTCATTATTGGAGCTACCTCCTTGACCTTAACAGCTTCGAACGCCTGACATAGGGTTTCGTGGATTTCTCCATCCATCTCAACATACTTGAAGGACGACAAATGGCTCACCATTATGTCTTCCTCGCCACAAACAGTTACGATGCTGCCTCCGACAACATACTTAAGCTTCTAGTGCAACGTGGAGGTCACAGCGCCAGTAGAATGGATCCATGGGCGGCCTAAGAGACAGCTGTAGGCAGGCATGATGTCCATGATGTAGAAGACTGCGTCGAAAGTTTCCGGCCCAACTTGGATTGGCAGAGTTACCTCTCCAAAGACATGACGCTTGGTTCCATCGAAAGCCTTCACAACCAGATCACTGGGTGTGCAAATTAATCCTCGAGTATCTAACTTCATCAATGCTTTCTTCGGAAGAACATTGAGCGACGACCCAATGTCCACCAACACATGAGACATAATCGTTCCCCTACACTCTATCGAGATGTGCAGGGCGCTGTTGTGGTTTATTCCCTTCGGCGTCAGCTCCAAGTCAGTGAACCCTAACCTGTTTCCAGCATTCACGTGGGCTACGACCCCTTCCAACTGGTTGACCGAGATTTCCTGCGGTACGTACGTGGCATTCAAGACCTTTAACAGCGTGTTTCGATGTGACTCCGAACACAGCAACAAATTCAGGATGGAAATTTTCGAGGGCGTTTGATGAAGATGGTCAATAATCTTGTAGTCACTCTTCTTGATCAACCTCATGAACTCTTCAGCGTCCTTTACAAGTAAGTCCTTCTCTACCCCACAAGGGGTTTCCTCAACGACTTTACTCTTTCCCTTATCGGTTTTCTCAACTTTGTCTGCTTTGTCCACTACAATCTCAGGTGGAGCAAATACTCTTTCGCTGCGCGTGATTCCACCCGTGCCCACTAGGTTATCCACAGACTGCCTAGATGGTTCCAGTTCCAACTTCTGCCCGTTACAGTAGACGTCTGCCCCATAGTGCCATGGGACATCATTGGTGCTTTCAAATGGGATCGGCCCTGCCTTTGTGATGGTAATTGTGGGCGGCCTGAGTGCAGAAATGGTTATCGTCTGGCGAGGGATGGTGATGGTGGCAACCTCATCATCTTGCTTCAGCATTACTTCTCCAGATCCACATTCGGCCCTTCGGCTAAACTGCAAGATTCCTTCGGTCATCAGACTCTGAATCCCTTCTATCAACTATTCACATCCATCAGGACGAGTCGCACAGCCCATACACAGTTCTCCACAGCCCGGAAAGAAGCCTCTCTTCATCAGCTTGGCTTTAACGAAGCTAAGCAGTGTCTTCAGATCTTTGACATCAGTCAACAAATCTAAGTTCTCGTCTTCAATAATGGCATTCACCCCACCTCCCCTATGATTCGGCATAGGGTTCTTCGTGACATTCGACACATTATCTGAGAAATTGATGATCTTAGCATCCATCATATCTTGCACCTTGTGTTTGAAGGCTTTGCAGTTTTCTATCATGTGGCCGGGTGCCCCCGAGTGAAACTCACATGTTGCGTTCGCGTCGTAACCTGGCGGAGGTGCCCCTGTCAAGGGAGCCAGGGTTCTCTTCTGGAGTAGCTGTAACTGAAGCAGAGTTTGTAACAACTGAGCATAAGACATGGGCGGTGTCTCAAGGTGACGGCTCGACAGAGGTGCCCTGTTCTGATACTTTCTGAACCCTTGCTGGTTTGGTTGCTGCTGCTGCGGCTGCTGCTGTGGCTGGGATTGTTGGACAGCAGGGATGGTTATACTAGCCACCTGCTGACGCTGGCCCTTACCTTTCCTTCGAGGGTTAGACACAGCGCTCGTCTCCCCTTCACGCCTTTTGCCACCATACGGTTTCTTTCCTCCTCCAGATGAGGGTAGATCAACACCCTGAATTTTCCCCAACTTGATCCCATTCTCAACGTGCTCCCCAGTGATGATGAGATCTGAAAAGCTTCCAGATATACCGCTGACTAGTTTCTCGTAGTAAACCCCTGGGAGGGTGGCTACAAACATCTCAACAAGCTCTCGTTCAACCATCGGTGGTTGGACTCTAGCTGCTAATTCACGCCACCGTTGGGCGTACTCTTTGAATCCTTCGTTGTTCCTCTGTGACAAGTTTTGCAGTTGAACTCGGTTCGGGGCCAAGTCATTGTTATACTGATAATGGTGCACGAAGGCCTCAGCAAGTTCCTTCCACGTGCGCACACTGGTGGGTTCCAGACTCATGTACCATTCTAGGGACGGTCCGGGCAAGCTGTCCTGAAAGAAGTGCATCAGCAACTTCTCGTCTTCAGAGTGAGCGGACATCTTTCAGTAGTATGACCTTAAGTGGACACGAGGGCAAGTGGTGCCCTTATACTTCTCAAAGTCGGGTACCTTGAATTTAGGAGGCACCTTGAAATCAGAAATCAATCCCAATTTAGACATGTCGACACCCATAGTGTTCAGGTTCTCGAAATTCCTCATTTTGTCCTCGAGTGCTTTGAACCTCAGACATGCTTCAGCAGTCAGTTCTCCTTCAGCACTCCTCTGTGAGAACAAATCTTCTTGGTGATCTTCTAGCCATGGCTGAGTGCCATTGGGCCCATACAGATTTCCAGCACCTGCGTTGCCATTGCCCAGCCCAGCATTGCCATTAGCTTCAAAATTTCCATTGTCGACGCCAGTCGTATTACCATTGAACCCGATGTTAGTGATCACATTGCCGTTACCACTGCCATTTCCCCCGGTCACGGGGATGCCATTCTGAGGAATTTCAACTGGTGGAGGGGTTGGAACGCTCCCTCCATGAAGTACACCGTTGCTGTCTACCCTTGAGATCAAAGGATGGACCAAGGTTCTGAGCTGGTCTTGGCCGTTGGCAACCACTTGCATGAGCTCCATGAAACGGTCCATCCTCTCTCGGAGTTCCTGGATGTCAGTCTGCACTTGTTCCATCGCTCTAGCCTGATTCGCTCTGGCCGGATAGCGGTGGATCGGCCTTCGATCAATCCTGGAACAACCTGCATACACAAAGGGTTAGAAAAACGACAACGTGCTCGTCATGCAAATGCTTCATGCAAATGCAAACGTGTGTCTGTGCGTTAGGGAGATTTCTCCCCCGATCCTAGTGCCTGAGTGCCAGTGCTGATAATAAGAAGTCCGGGTCCAGTCATGGAAATAACATCTCATGTATATAAAGAAATCTCATCGAGGCGGTACACAACGTCACTGAGTACAAGCAGAATCAATAGCATGACCTCGACCAACAAGCCTGGTGATGGTCAGCGTACAACAATGATCAAAACAAAAGGATTACAAACATAGTCAAGCACGGCCGCGGGAGCGAAACTCTTCTAACAAATCCCTCGTTTCTGGATGATCAGGCCGAGTGAGCAACCCTTCGACGAGTAACTCCGTCTGCATAATAGTGTATTGAAGACCTTCAACTGAGTCTTCCCATGCTCCTTCGCCGAAACAATCTTCTAGCTTCCGCTTCATGGATTCAAACATTTGTTTGTGCTCCTTCAGGTTAGCAAGAGCCTTGTTGAGCAGTCCTTCATCGGCATATCTGCGAGCGGTTTCTTCATCAAACCTCTTCTCACTAGCCTTCACCTGGGCTTTCAGCTTGGAGATCTGCTGCTTCAGCTTATCCTCCCGTTCCTTGCCGTTGGCTAGGGTGGCCTTCCAGTGCTGATTAAACTTGGATATCCTCCGGTACGCTTCATCCAAGTGCTGCTTCTTAGTGGCCAGTACGTCATTGACAGATTTGAAGTCCTGACCCAAGCGCTCACGCTCAGCCATCTGCTTAGTCAAATCCGTACCTAACTGGTTTACCAGCTCTGTTTGCCTCTTGAAGGAATGGACGGCTTCGCATCTCTCGCTTCTGAGCTTAGCCAATTCTTTCTCCAGTTCTTCATTTTCCTTCTTCAGCTCATCTCTCTCAGCTAACACCTGATTATGCTGCTGAATAGGCACGGTGGTAGACTCTTCGATCATTGGAGGGCTTTCTGGCTTGGCAGGGGGAAACGACATCCCTATGATCTCTGCTCTGGCTCTGATCCAGGTCACATACGGAGCGTAGGCTTGGCTATTACTTTTTCCCAGCAACGGCTTCCCTCGTCTACTGATACCATTCCAAGCGCGCTGAAGCTTAGATAACATATCCCCCTCTAGAATACTAGTGAGGTACAGAGATTCCTGCACCTCTTCATCCTTCGGCGGAGCTCTCAAAGCATAAGCAAACTGTCGGACCAGCAGAGATGGATTATAGTTGATACAGCCCTTCCTGCCTATCAAAGGCACATTCGGAAATCCACTGCAGCTGAAGATAATCTCAGTACCCAACCTATCTCTATCAAACCAGGCAACATCCTCCACTGATAGACTCATCAAAAGTTCAGACCACTCAGTTGTGGCTGCAGATGAAGCAAAGGGACCCTTCTGGGGTAGGTGACTATCAAGCCATCTATAGAATAGGGGCACACAACACGAGACATTCATACCCCTTCTATTCTCGTTTTTGTAATGGACGGAATAGTAGACATCTCCAATCAAGGTAGGGACTGAATACCCTGATGCAAAGATGTGAAAGACGTCCAAGTCTACATAGTCGGGCATATTAGGGAACAGAATAATGCCATATATGCAGAGAGCAAGGATGGCGTTGAACACGATCCAACTTCCGTCTTTGGCACACTGTTGGGCCTTTCCCACTAAGAACTGCAACGAGAAACCGGGAACCCCGTTCCAACTAGACAAGACCAACTCAGAGGCGTCCAGATGAAGTGAAGGAGCTAGACTAGCCAGATTAGGCTCAGCATCCATATGAACAAAGGGCATCTGGCTCTTGATAAGCACACCTAACAATACAGCATACTCCTCTAGTGTGGGTGCGAGAATGAAGTCCGAGAAAGTATAGCATCTCAAAGGAGGATCATAGAACTGCAGCAAAGCATATAACCCATTCAACTCAAACACAGAAGGTTTACGAACCAAGCTGAGCAGTTTCCCATAGGACTTTCTGAATTCACCTCTCACAGACTCATCTGCCAACGCAATCAAACCAGTCAGCTGAACAACATCAGGAGTGGGGAGCTTGTAGGCTACAGTCTTCCTTAGAGAACCCATGATAGCACAATAGAAGGAAAGAAAACCTGAACCGGGGGAAACGGTACCTGCAACACAGACACACGTTAATGATATGCAAATGAGTATGCAAAACAATGCAAAATGCAATCATGCAGCAGGAGATCAAGACGACTGTGCTGTTGAAGAGATGAAGGTTCTGTATCAACAAAACCACAATACTGCTCTGTCAAGAACAACCCCATCTCTGATGAGAAGAAAACCTTGATATCGGACCATAAATCTGCTCTGTCAAGAACAAACACTATCTCTGATGAGAAGAAAATCATGATATCGGACCATAAATTTGCTCTGTCAAGAACAAACACATATCTGATGATAAGAACCTTTGATACCACCGAAACTGATTCACTATCAAGAAAACCAGGTAGTCTGAAGGTTAAGGTTTCCTGCAACAAACCCGACCCTGCTCACAGGTATGGACCTAAACTGATACAAGTTCGGCATCCTATGCGGTCATCAGCGTCACAGACATTCAAGAGAGACAATATGATACCCAGAAGGTGTGGCATCATCATCTCTTGAAGCGGCCTCACTTAGCTGAATCCCAAATGATCGGTCCCCAGAGTCGACAATCCTCCAAACCAACAACCCCTCAGGCCCAAAGGGCCGGAAAAGAAGTCAACTGGGAGAACCTCGTCTGAGCGTGGATTTCATGAGACACTAGTGCCTGCAAAGCAAGCACGCGCCCGCTAATTTCCACAACTAATGCTAGGTACACTAAAGCCTGGGTCTAGCATCTCACTCATCAGAATGCCCTTCCCATAACAGCACATATAATCATATCATACTGAAAATAAAGTGCGGGAAGTAAAATGCGATAAATAAACACAACCCAACAAGTAATCATACAAGCGCTAGGATTGACTCTCGTACAGGGACGTTAGATCCCCAAACTGACTCGCATAAGGGACATTGGATCCCAGGAAACTATCAGAGTCCCCAGCAGAGTCGGCAGCTGTCACTACCGCGAAAATAAGGTACCGGTAAAACAGAAGAGTCGCCACCTTTCGTTATTTATCCCTCAGAATGGGAAAGGAAACAATCGAAAAAACCTGATGAAAAGGTATAAGACAAGGTCGTCGCAACCGTTGTCTGGGTTCGGGAGTTGGTTACGCAAGGGGAAGGTATTAGCACCCCTTGTGTCCATCGTACTCGATGGGATCCACGCTTGTTGTGTTTATCTGACGGGTTTATATAACTATCTACCTATCAAGGCCGGTCTGAAAAGAAAAGAAAATGACTCGGCAAAGCGTCGCACTTTGTGCCTACGTATTCTCATCAGAGAATGAGAAATCAGAGTCAACGTAGTTCGACTAACTACGGGTGATGAGGAAGGTGGCTCGCCAATACGTCAGTATTGTGCCTACGTACTCTCAATAGATATGAGAGATCAGAGCTTATGTAGTTCGGGATAATACAGATTACGGGGATTCAGATTCATCTATTTTATCGAGTAGGGTTAACAAACAGTTCCAGCAGTTTGGTGTACGCAGCTCGACCCTTGGAGACTTAAGCGTTACCGTTTGCGGTAGAACTAGGAGTTAACGACACTCTTTTCTTCAGAAAAGCTTCCTTTGAATTATGAGCCCACGGGGCAAAAAGGTTTGAAGTTGGTTTTCTGTCTTTTACGGAAGAACTGTTTTTTATGGATGTTTGAAACTAATATCGCACTAGAGACTATGACCTGAGAGTGAATGTGTCGCATGTCACCCAAAGGGTGCCATACTAAACATCCAGACTGTTGAAAAGAAACTCTCCAACAATCCTTTCTCAGATAGCTTAACGCTCGTAACGTACGACGTCAGTTAACCTTTATTACTGTATTTTAATTTGTTTTGATATGAGAAGAGAAAACAGGCTCAACTAAGGGGAGACTATCAAGTCCTAATGTTGTCATCCCAAGGAGTCATTCTATGGTTGAGGTTTGAAACAGGGAACTCCTAGAAGTTATCATGCATAGGTTTCAACCTAAATTTCTAATCATCACTTCCTTATCAAAGGAAATGAGATTCCTAGGGGATCATGTCAATGATAAACAGAAACAGATAAAGCATCAGCTTAAACAGTAAACAGTAAACGACTGTAAAATGCATGCAATGCAAGTGAGGGAGGAAATGTGTGTGGGGAATCAGCCTCCACAAGCTTGTCTCGACCTCAAGCCAGATATGAATAACTGCACTCATACAGAAGAACTGAAACAAAATAAAATTCCATCAAGCAAAATCACAAACCACATAGGCAAGGGAACTGGCCTCTACCGAATACCAGCAAGCAAAGCCATATAGTAAAAGTACAAGCAGAGGGAGCAACTCAACCTCTAGTGCAATCATGCTCCTAGCTTAAGTCAGTCTAAACATGGACTTATTCTAATGCATCAAGCAAATCAAACAAGTCACATCAATACAGTTGCACAGGAAGCAAACAGACAGGAAAGAAAGCAGATCAACAGCTCCCACAACTTCACAGCAAAGTTCTTCTGACAGCAGTTCAGTCTTCAGTCTTCAGCTGCTCTTCAAGGCTATCATCTTCAATAGCAAGTATCAACTTGCTTCTTCAAGCTTTCAATGCATCAATCACAAGTATCAACTTGTTCTCCAACTTCAAGCTTCAGCTCTTCATTTGATCTCAGTAGGATTCCCTTCACAAGTGTCAACTTGCTCTTCTTGGTCTTCAAGCTTCAGCTCCAATGGCAGTCTTCAAATACAGAGAAGTAGCAACTTCTAGCCTCTTCAATCTTCTAACAAGGAACTCCATCCTCTAGCAAGGGAGAAAGATTCATTTAACAAGAGCAAGGTTTGGATAGTGGACAGCAGAGTGAAGACCAAAGGTCACCACTAAGCACTCCATCATCAGAGAAAGGAACCCTCAAAGGTTCTACCAACTTGTGAAGAGCCACACATCCTACCAAAGGAGGGATGAGGCCTTCACAAGGGGACCTTACATCATAGGGAAGAATGGAAGTAATCAACACCTTCTATGTTTATGAAAGAAGAGAATATATCTAGAAGCTCTACTTACAAACCCTAATCTTAACACCTAAACCAAACTACACCAAAAGAAGGGAAATCTTCACATCCAAGCTTCTTCAAGCATTCCTCAGCAGCCCACACAAGTCTTCATCATCATCCAAGAGCAAGAGAGGCAAAACCCTAATCTAAGGGAACTAAAGAAGTCAATCTAGTTGAATTAGCAAGTTAGGATCACCTAAAACCTGGTACTAGAGTTAATCTAAACTAAAAATACTAAAACCAATTGTAAAATCCTACAAAAATAAATATGGGAACCTAATTCAATCATGAATTTACCATACAAAATCCAGGGGTTGAATCATCCACAAAGTCCTAAAAATAAATCCTAAACCACAAGGTACTAAGCTTAAACCCTAAAACTAGAGCACCTAAAGTTTCAACTTAAAACTACTACCTAATTTCATCACAAAAATGTGATAAAATTACTAGAGGAGAATGCATGTCTAAACTAATCACACACAAAAAATTAGCTCAATAATCATCACCAAATGATCACACAAAATTCAGCAAAACAAGGTATCAACCATAATGATTTTAATATCAATTTAAAAAATGTACATAAAATCACAAATGCATGAATTCCTAATATTTTTATTCAATAAAATTCTAGACTCACTCATGAGTCAGGGGAAAAAAACTTGGATCAATTTGGATTATTTTCCTATTTTTTATGAATTATTCTCTAAACCATATGAAATGATAAAAATAAAAGAAATAATAAGAAAATGATAAAAGGTGCGTGCTGAATAGCAATTCATTGCAATTCAATTCAGGAAATGGGCCAATTGGGGGGGGTGTGGATATCACTCAGTGCAAAGCCCACACACCTCAACTCATCTTCAATTATCAAACTGAAAAAAGAAATGCATACACACCAAGTTTCGAACCCGTTCCCTCTTGGTCTACACAATGAAGCAAACCAGGCACTTATCAAAACGCAGCGTTGTGTGGGAAAGGGTACGTGGCTCATCATGAGCGCTTGGATTAAGTGACTGAGTCCAACTTTCTACTTGAATGGAGGTTGAGGATTTCATCTTCCTCATTTCAAACCTGAAACCTGCGCGCGAACCAGACGTCGCCGGTGGCTTTTTCGGCCACCCCTGTACAACCCTAAGTTCGTCTACACTCAACCATTTGCCACGATGTCTGAACGAAACTTGACCAGAATTCCATCAGCAATTCAACCATGACATTTATTCATTCTCAAAACGCCTGAATCTTGAAATAACAATCTCAACCGAAAATGAACTTCCACCTAAATTGTCTCTATAGTTGCAATTGATCATCCTAAATCCATCTATATCAATAGGGGAACCTAACCACATGCCTCTAGTTCACTGAAAACACATAATTAGAGAGAAATTTCAAGAAGTTAAAACCTATGTTGGAGCTTGTAACAGATGCACTTCTTGCTCGATTCAACCTTCAAGATGATGCAGATTCACTCTAAATCACCTTCTGAAGCTAATGCAACCTTCACTTTTCCTTGACTTTGCCTTGAACTCAGAAACCGATTCCAACTTGCAGTTGTGAAACTTCAACCTCACTCTCTGCTTCAGGGCTCAATCTTCTCCAAAAAAAATGGCTGAACACACTCTAATGCTTATATAGAACTCATTGGAAATGTCTAGAAAGTTCTGTAACCTTCCATAGGAGATTTTGCAATTTCACTTTCTCCTTCAAAATACCATGTTGTAACAGTCGTGTATTGGCTCTATTCTAGCTTGATTTTTCTTGCAATCATCATCTCATGAGATATTGAGTTAGTTTGTTATGTTAATTTCCTTGTTTGCAAGCCAATGGTGTGAGCTTGATGTGTTGCTTCATCATGAAGAAACAACATGGAATGGTATGAAAATGACCTCAAACCAAAATTCCAATATTGCCAAAGTTTCTAAAACTATTTTCCAATCAAAATGACCTATAATTTTGCCTTGTTTGGACACAAAATGATTTATTTCAATTTTTGGTCATTAAATCCCTTTAATTCTTCCTTTTTCAAAATTCTTTGAACCAAGTCTCTTCTTGAGCCATTTCAATGCCTTCTTGATGCATGGTCAAGGTTAAAACCCCATTTTGAGAAACTTTCAAGTTGAACAAAATTTCATTTGAGGCCTCTAAGCTGGTGAAAATGACCTATAATCACAAATACCCAAAATACCTTTGACTTGTCAAAGCCATAACTTTAGTTATACAAATCCTATCAAGGACTTCTAGTACTCTATGGAAAGCTAAGAGGATAATGAACAACATCCATGTTGACCAAAAGTTCATAGGAATCATCCTTCTAGGGCAAAAGCTTCATGCAAGTTGGGTAACTTTCAAGCTCCAAATTCACATACCTCAGATGACTTGTAACTTGTCAAAGTTATAACTTGAGTTCTACAAATCCTATCAAGGACTTCTAGCACTCAAATTAAAGCTAAGATCATTCTTTACAACAATCATGTTGGGGGAATGATGAGGTGACACTCATATCTTGAGTTAAATTGCCTTGAAGATAGGGGTCAAACTAGGGGATTTTACACTGTCAAGCCTTAGAAACCCTAGCTTGAAACTTCTCAAACTCTTCAATCATGATGATTTAACCTTAGAATCATCCTTATAACATCTCAATGTATCCATCCATGATCAGATGGCTCTTGGATTAAGTCTCAACCTTCTTCAAATCATCAGTTGACTTAGGGTTGACCCAGTCAAACCCTAGCTGCACCACTCATGGCTGAGCCTTCTTAATCTTGCACCATGACCTGTCTAGGCCTCAAAGTGATCCTCAATACTTATCATAAGCTCTCTCAAGACATCAAGTCCAACTTCATGGCTTCAGAATCATCTGATGGCTTTCCACAACTCTCAAGTTAGGAGACACACACTTGGCTTCAACCACTCTCTCTAAGGATCCTTTAACTTCTCTGACAAGGATATCAACCCTTGAACATCTGAATAACCTTCTTAGCTAGCCTCACAGTCTTGTATAGCTCTTGATTGGTAATCATACCTCTTGATCTCCTGCATACATGTCAATGAAATGCAAATGATAATGCTAATGTGAATGAAATGAAACATAAGCTAGGTAAAGAAATGTTGGGCCAATTTTGGGGTGCAACAACTGCCCCTATTCAAACGGCTTGGACCTGACTGGGTGAGAAGCGAACGACTCTCAAACAATCAAGGTAAAAGACGGTTGAATACCAACAAACCCGGAAATTCGCCAACTGCACAAGTACACGGTACTCTGATGGGATAAATCTTCGGAAACTGAAATAATAGTCGCACAGCAACTAGCTGGAGAATCCTGATCTGAACCTCCGTCAGGATGATTCTCTGATTTATCTGATATCATTGCGTCCTCAAATCATCAAGGGATCACCGGTTGCACGGTAGCTGGTGATTTTCCAACCACGCAGGTAAACGATACCCTGATTGGTAGGAACATCTTCGGAACTGAGCATGACAATTGCACGGCAACTCTGCTGGGGGATTGGTCACACAATAATTGGTGAAAGGTCTAATCTCAAATCTCCGTCAGGATGATCATCTGATTTTGCTGTAGATCTTCGTCCTTAAGTCATCAGAGGGTCACCAGTTACACGGTAACTGGTAATGGATGGTCGATTATGCCGTCAGGCATTCTGCGTCATAGCGGAAGAATTTCTTATCGTCACCTATGGACTCATCGTGTCGCTAGGCACGTCGACAACATCTTTGTCGGACTTCATCAGTAATTCAATGAGGGATCACCGGTTACTCGGTAACTGGCGAAATATGGCTACTCTCAAATCTCCGTCGGGATGATTATCCGATTTCGCTGCAGCCTCCTCCTCAAGTCATCAAGGGATCACTGGTCACTCGGTAACCGGTGATACATAGCCAATATTGCCATCAGGCATTCTATGACACTGCGGTAGAAGGATTCCTCGGGACTCATCAGGTCATTAGGAACTTTTTAACAATCAAGTTAATCATGTCGTCGGGCATTCAAAGAAATTTTCGGGCGTCAGCCGGACTTCATTAGTAAGTAGGGAATAGAATCCTCGGTCAATCATGAACTCAATAGGGATATCCAAACTTCTGCCATCAGGCACTCCGCATCAGCTGAGAGAATTACTTTGACATCGCAGTTAGACTTCATCAGTAAGTCTGGGGTTTTGGCACCGCTGCTGGATTTTAATCATCAAGTCTTCAAGAAAATTTTAACTTCTCTGTTTAAAACCTGTTGGGGATGACACATCTCCGTTGGGGATAAAGGACCTGTTCCATTCACCAGTGGTGGAGTTATCTTCGATAGTATTCACGCTACTAGGGATGATGAAGGAGATAGTGATTGTGATATGGATACCTGGGTTCGTCCTTATGTCCCTGGACATAAGCTATGCAACTCGACTGTGGAGGAAATCATCCAAATCACTTCTAGAGAGTAATTTTCGTTTGTCTTTTGATTATGTCTAGTCCTATGTTCTGCCCAAGACATAGTGACTCTTCTTGTAGGGCCCCTTTGAATATTTTCAAACTTTTATCATGAATGAAAAGACGTCTTTTTTGCATTCAAATGTTTTGAACCCTATTTTTCCTTTTTGTTTTTACATTTTTTGATTAAAACAGAAAAATGGCAATGTGTTTGTGTTTGTGTTTGTTTGCATATCATAATAAGCATAAATCATCAATCATGCAGGTTGTACATCCCAGATACCATCAATTCTGATTCGGCTATGTCTCAGTATAATTTCGACAATCCTATATATCAAGCTGAAGAAGAGACTGATGAAGACTGTGACCTACCAGAAGAACTAGCCAGAATTATGAAGTAAGAGGAAAGGGTCATTTTGCCTACTTGTGTTTAAGTAAAGCTTGAAATGATTTATTGATGTGATAACTGTTGCACCCCAAAATTTGCCTAACCTTTTCTTTACCTAGCTTGTGTTTCATTGCATTCATTTTAGCATTATCATCTGTATTGCATTGACATGTGTGCAGGAGATCAAGAGGTATGACTACCAACAGATGGCTACATAAGATTATGAAGTTATCTAAGAGTCTTTACTCAAATATCCAAGGGTTGATATCCTCATCAAAGAAGCCACAAAGATTCTCATAGAGAGTGGTTGAAGCCAAGTGTGTACATCTCCTAACCTAAAGGGTATGGGGAGTCATCTGATGATTTTGAATCCATGAAGTTGGAATTGAAGCCTCGAGAGAGCTCATGAGAGGTATTGAAAGTCATTTTTAAGCCTAGACAGGTCATTATGCAAGGGATAAGAAGTTACTACCAAGATTGGTGCAATTAGGGTTTCATCTGGTCAACCCTAGGTCAACAGATGATTTGAAGAAAGTTGAGACCTAATTTCAAGGCCATGTGATTATGGATTGATGTATTAAGATGCCCAAGGGATGATTCCAAGGTCAAATCATCATGAATCAAGAGTGTGAGGAGTTTCTAGGCTAGGGTTTCTAAGCTTGACAGTGTAAAATCCCCTAGTTTAGTGCCTAACTTCAAGACCACATAACTCAAGATGTGATTTTCATCTCACCTTGACCCCAACATGATTGTTGTAGAGCATGATCGTAGCTTTAATTTGAATACTAGAAGTCCTTGATAGGCTTTATAGAACTCAAGTTATGGGTCAGACAAGTTACAGGTCATCAGATGAATGTGAATTTGGAGCTTGAAAGTCATTCAACTTGCATGACACTTTTGCCCTAGAAGGAAGTTTCAAATGGACTTTTGTCCAACATGAATGTTGTTCCTTATCTCCTTAGCTTTCCAAAAAGTACTAGAAGTCCATGATTGGGTTTGTAGAACTCAAGATATAAGCTTTGCAAGACAAGGGTATTTTGGGAAGTTGAGATTACAAGTCATTTTTCATTATAGGTCAATTTCACCAACTTACACACCTCAAATGAAGATTTGTTAAACTTGAAAGTTGTTCAAAATGATGTTATTTGTCCACTATGCACCAAGAATCCATTGATATGGATTAGAATGAGAAATGTGTGAAGAAACATTCATGAATGAATCATTAAAGGAAGCTTGAAAAGGGCTAATTCAAATCAATTCATTTTGGAACCAATTCATGTCATATTTGTGCTTGTTTTGAGTCCAATTGATGTTTTAAGAACATTGGAAAAATCAGAAATCAAGTTTGAATTCATTTGCTATGCCAAATCCAAGATTTCTTCATCCTTAAACAACATAATGAAAATCAACCATAGATTCAATTCCAAGGCCTCAATCCTATCCACACATCTTCCTTACATCATAAGTAACCAGAATGGATCCATGAGCAAGCTTGACAACTCTGTTTGGATGAGTTTCACAAAGCTCCATAATCAAAAACTTGGATTTTGAATTGGGCTGCCATGAGCTTCAATTGGGCTTTTAATCACTCAATATCCATTGCATATAACCTCTTGGATGATTTCCAACTGCCATAACTAACTTTTGGTGGAAAATCACAGAAATTGAATTAAGAAAAAGTGGAGAAACTTGGAAATTCAATTTTGAAGGTAGAGCCATTTTCAGTCCAAATTACCATTGCAAAAAGCTTCAGTGAGGATCATTGATGGATTTTGGACGATTTTCTTGAAGCTTAATCTATAATTCAAGCCTCTGTCGAAGATTATTAACAGGTTCCTATCTTTCATCCATACTCTCTGTTCTTGGTGAATTGCTATGCTATTTCCACATAATTATGATCCTTAAGGTGTGTAGAACGTTTTAGGATTAGTTTGGTTAGGATTCATGACAACTCTTGAAATGACACCTTAGGTTGTAGTTTGAATTTCTCCCTAAATATTGGATGAAAATGGAAAAGAAACATGGAATATTGATGTAGGAAGTGAGAGGAAGAGATTAGTGCCTTCAATTTTCGCTTTTGTGAAAGTTGAGAATTCCTGAGAGATTTTTGGATGATCACGGTTTCTGCGTTTTAATGGAGGAAAGTGAAAATAAACCACATATTTGGATTCTACACGAAAAATCACATAGGTTTGGTTCAAGAAAATCCTGTTTTGGTCAAGGAATGAGGAAGTTAGGATTTTGGTGAAAGGTTGAAGATGACCGGCGCAAGGCCGACCACCCTCTGCGCGTGGAAGCTCCACCACGGGAGGCTTCCCCTCTGTTTACAATTCAAAGTGCCAGTTTTAATGCCAGCCATTAGATCATTGGCCACGTTGACTCCGTAATCCCAAGACACGACCGCGATTTGGTTTCAACGAATGGCTTTCCCTTAGTGCAAAACGCTGAGTTTCACTTAAGAAACTCAGCTGGGCCTAGCATGCGTTCGCTAATCACACCCCTCACAACCAGGGCCCAAACGAATAACATGTAGGAAGTTACTAACTGCACCCTTTCTATTCCTTTTTAATTTCATTTTCTTTTCATGTTTTCTATTTGATTACTTGTTCCATTTTAATTTAGAAAAAATATTAAATGATGTCAATAAATCATGATAAAAATCATGTAGGTAGTTTGATATGTCTAGAATTTTTTCATATTTTTTAATTTCAGTTTTGACATATTTTCCATTTAATTCCATTTTTTCCATTTTATTAATTCTTTAATAAATGTAAAAATACCTTGGTTGGTTGCTGATTTCATTACTAGCTCATAGTTTTGAATTAAGCCTTAATTTCTTGCATGATTGTTTTAGATATCTTGATAGAGTTGTATCATTTTTCTTGCATTTTTTTAGAAACTTTTAGGTGTAGGTTTGAGATAGATTTCTAGGACCTTTCCCTTGTGGATTCCCTTTAGAATACCTTTAAGTGTAGAAATTGTTTAGTACCTTTAGACTTAGGTTTTGGCCCTGGATTTTGTACCATGATTCCTTAACACACTTAGGAAGCCTTAGAATTTTTCCTAGCATTTTAGGATTGATTTTACTATTTTCCCCATATTTTACAAGTTGTTTGTGTTTAGGTGGATCCTAACTTAGCTTACCTCATAGTTTAGCCTCTAAAGTGAACTTTAGCTAACCTTATGCCTCAAATTCCTTCTTGATAGAATAAAGCTAAGGTTGATACCTATTTAGAAAAATTGTTAAGCCTTGATAGAGCTTCTAAATCCATTTGGTTAGGTGATCCTTATAACTAATCATTAGGGTTTCCATTAAAACCTTTAGGAGGATGATTCCCCTTTCTAGCTTTGCTTTGCATTGCTCATAATTCTTCCATGAATGGTTGAGT
Source organism: Lathyrus sativus (assembly GCA_963859935.3). Lineage (NCBI taxonomy): Eukaryota > Viridiplantae > Streptophyta > Magnoliopsida > Fabales > Fabaceae > Lathyrus > Lathyrus sativus. The sequence goes on along the minus strand of OZ012741.1, from coordinate 483,308,569 downwards.
GTCATGATGGATACCGTTGGTATACATCATGCTTCCCATGATTTAATTCTTCCATGAATGGTTGAGTGTCATGATGGATACCTTTGGTATACATCATGCTTCCCATGATTTTAATTCTTCCATGAATGGTTGAGTGTCATGATGGATACCATTGGTATACATCATGCTTCCCATGATTTAACTCTTCCATGAATGGTTGAGTGTCATGATGGATACCTTTGGTATACATCATGCTTCCCATGATTCAATTCTTCCATGAATGGTTAAGTGTCATGATGGATACCTTTGGTATACATCATGCTTTCCATGATTCAGTTCTTCCATGAATGGTTGAGTGTCATGATGGATACCCTTGGTATACATCATGTTTCCCATCATCAAATTTCATCTTTGGCTAAATGCCTTGATGTATTCCTTTGGTTTACATCATGCATGCATCCATCCATCAACTTCCTTCTCTCTAGGATTAGATGCCTTGTTTGATTACTTTGGAATAATTTCCTTACATGTCATATTGTTCATCCTTTATATTCATTCATGATTGTTTGACATTGCTTGATGCATTAGGATAGTCTCATGTGTAGACTATTTTAGGCTAGGTGCATGATTGCATTGAAAGGTTGAGCTGAGCTCCCTTTTCTTGTTTGCTTTAGAGGTTGAGTGTTCTCCCTCTGCTTGTGTGTTATTTTCCCTTTTCTAACTGATGTGTTTGCATTGAAAGGTTGAGGTGACCCTCCATTTGCTTGTCTGTTTTGTTTGATCTCTTTGCTTGTTTGCTTAGAGGTTGAGCTTCTCCCTCTGCTTGCATTGTTACACTACATTTGCATCTTTACTGTTTTCTTCTCTGTTTTGTCTGCTTTAATGATTTTTGCAGTTTGTTTGTGTTTCCCATTGACATGTCCCCTTAGGATTCTCACTTCCTTGTTTAAGGAAGTGATGATAGACTTTTAGGTTGAAACCTTTGCATGATGACATCTAGGAGTTCCCTGTTTCAAACTCAACAATAGGATGAATCCATTGCATGAAAACAGTAGGGATCTTGATAGTTTCCCCTATAGAGTCCTTTCCCCTTCTCATCTCCAAAACAACAGTAAAGTACGTAATAAAGGCAAGTTGGTACAGTACGTTACGAGCCTTAAGCTACTCAGGAAATGGTTATTGGAGGGTTTCCTTCCAGTAATCAGGATGTTTAGTATGGTACCCTTTGGGTGACATGCGACACATTCACTCCTAAGTCATAGTCTCTAGTGCAGTACGAACTACGAACGTCCATAAAAAACACTTCTTTCGTAAAAGACTCAAAAACAAACCTTCAAACCTCTTTTTTCCCCGTGGGCCCGTAATCCAAGGAAAACCTTTTCTGATGAAAAGAGTGCTGGTAAACCTCAGTTCTATCGCGAACAGTAACGCACGAGTCTCCGACGAGCGAGCTGCATACACCAAATTGCTAGAACTGTTGTTTAACTTTACTCAAGTAAAAACAAATGAATCAAAACCTGTGTTTCGTAGTCTCAAACTACGTTTGCTCTGATTTCTATGATGAGAATACGTAGGCACAAGATGCGATAACTTGGCGAGCAACCTTCCCCCTTTACCCTTAGTTAGCCGAACTACGTTGACTCTGATTTCTCGTTCTCTGACGAGAATACGTAGGCACGAAGCACGATGCTTTGCCGAGTCGATTTTCTTTTCTTTTGAGCTAGCCTTGATAGGTAGATAGTTAAACCAACCCGTCAGATAAATACAACAAGTGTGGATCCCATCAAGTACAATGGACGTGAGGGGTGCTAATACCTTCCCCTTGCGTAACCGACTCCCGAATCCAGACTTGGTTGCGATGACCTTGTCCTATACCTTTTCGTTAGGTTTGTTCCGATCGTTTCCTTTCCCTTTCTGTGGGATAAATAACGAAAGGTGGCGACTCTTCTGTTGTGTCGGCACCTTATTTTCGCAGTAGCGACAATAACATGTTGTATTAACTTGGTTTGAGCTTTGTTTTCACTTTCATTTGATTATTTTTCAATTTATGGTTGAATTCCTAAGTTGATGATGTTCTGAGCTTGCTCCTTTGTTGTTCTTGACCTAATTCCTTGAGATGATTTCTTGTGTGACCTAATGGATGTTCGTGACCACTTGTATGATTTGGATGACATGTTTGAGGTTTTGATTTTCTTAATATGATGACCATTGTATGATTATTTCTTCTTTTTCTCTTCACATGATCACTTTGTTCTTGTTATGGATGATTTAAGTGATGTTTGTCTAACTTTTTTAGTATGATACTTGTTGAACTTGTATGATATTTTAAAAATGAATGTGATGTGGATCATTTGAGTATGATTCTGACCTTGATGTAGGGTGTACCTTGCTTGATTATTTGTACCTTGTGCCTTGCTTGAATATTTCCTTTTCTTTAAGGGTGATTGTGGTATATGTTTGATTAGTCTTGATGCATACTTTGAGCTTGATCTTTGAGATTTATTCTTGTGATTTATGTGTTGATAATGGATTTATGAACATGATTATGTTTCTTCCCTAATGTGGTTTCATTTTTTAATCTCACAAGTTTGATCATTTGAAGTGTGTTTTGTATGAGCTAGTTGTTGCCAATTGTTTGGATATTAATGATATGTATGTTTGACACTCGTGTGCCTATTTTCTATTCTTTGAATTGAGTTGAATATGATATGATGTTGCTACTGCCCAACCTTCTTTCATATCTCATTTGACTTCATTTCCCTTTGCTTGATGATTGATAATACTTCTTGTTGGACTTTAAGTCATTTGTGTGTGTTTTGGTGCTTTGTCTTGCCAATTTATTTTGACTTCCAATATTTTATTATGGTTTGGTATGTATGCATTTTCTTGATGTTGATGTGTGCCTTGCAAGATTGGGATCAATAATTGCTTGTATGTTTGCTTTGCCTTTTGAGTTGAACTTCCATGAGTGTTTACTTGGTGTTTCTTCTTGTCACACCCTCATTTTCAACTTTAGCCTTTCATGTCCCACATTCATCATATCATACATTGTTCTAGTGCATATCGAGCATGTGGATTTACAAGGTAAGGATTGGGTCGGTACATTGTTGTTCGTTTCAAATAAGAGAAGTTGCATATCATGGGCTACATTGAAGAAAGGTTCATCATCTAAGGTTTGATTCAAGTTGGAAAGTCTACTCATGTAGATTCCTTCAAGGAGAAGTTATTTGAAAAATATTAGGATATTCAAGATCAATATTCCTAATGAACATGAAGTGCAAGACCTAATTCAAGATTTCTTCATCCAACTTTGTTTCAAATTCTCTGTTCAAGTGGAATTCAAATTTGCAAGACATGAGTCATGATCACAAGTTCATAATTCAAGACTTCATCCATTCCAAATTCAATGGCATAAGGAAGATCCATCATTCCAAATTCAAGATTCATGAATTCAAGATTAGATTCAAGAATATTACAAAAGGGAAATTTCATGACATTGCAAGAATGTCACATTTTTTACAAAGTTTACAACTTTAAGTAATGCTTAAAAAATTAAGTTACTTCTAATCTTAATTCAAGTTTCTAATCAACTTCATGCTATGGTACCCTTCATGTCTCATTAAGTCTACATGTTCTACATTATGCCTTCACATGATTCATAACCAAATAAGCCTACAAACATCCAAGGAAAATAATTAAGGTTTAATTCAATATTGGATCATTTCAAAATCAAGACCATTTATGCTTATCCATGGGCAATTTCAAGACATTTTCAAGTTAGTCCAAAGCAGCCTCATACATGTCCCAAGCAAGAAATGACAAATTATCTCATAACCAAACAATTTATGTCACAAAACCAAAGGTGTGAACTCATGATGATGCATCTACATATCAAATATCAGAATTTTAAAATGTTGTCAAAGGTAGAAACATGGACCACAAGGGCAGTCCAAGCACAAGAAAACAAATGGATTCAGGATTTGAGAGCAATACAAAGTGCAGCAGAAAAAAAAACAGGCCTAGGCAAGTGCAGCAACAAGTGCAGAAGAGCAGCACACATGAAAATGGAAAGAAAGATAGTAACATCAAGAAAGTGGTAAGAGGCATTTCTCAATGAAAAATCTGAAGTCTTGAAACAAGTGAGAACCCTATTGCTTTGACTATAAGGAGGAACCCAATTAGAGAGAAAGAGAGGCCACATTGAGAATAAGAGATATTGAGAAAACTAGAAAAATAAGGGAGAGAAGGGACATTGAGAACAAGAGAGTTTTAGAAAGAAAAATAGAAAAAGGAGAGGTAGAAACATAGAATGTCAAAGAAGAAAATACATCCAACAAAACAACAGTGGTGATTAGAAGGAGAGTAGGAACTCTTCGGTATCCATTTCTTTGAACCTTACTCTCTTTATATTTTATTGTATATATTTTTGTATGCTTGCATTGTTGTTGCACACTTTATCATTGTTGTTAGTTAGGATAGTGTCTGTGGATACATATGTTTGTAATGAGGGTTCAAGAGTGATTGGGTATTGTAGAAAAAACAAGAGTGAGTTTTATAGAGAGAGAGATGGGAACACTAAAAAACACTCAAAAGTGTTGTCAAGTTCGCTGGCAAGTTCTCACAACGAACTTTTGAACCTTTCGCATCCGTTTTTGTGAATAATGCGTATTCTGGGAAAATTCGACATGAAGTTCCTACAGCGAACTTGTTGATGTTTTTTCTAGGCAGATTCGCTGGCAAGTTCGCACAGCGAACTTTGGCCCCTTTCGCCTCTGTTTGTGAATAGTGTGTATCTGGGCAGATTCGCTAGGAAGTTCGCACAGCAAACTTATTGATGTTTTTTTGGGCAAATTCGACATGAATTTCGCATAGCTAACTTCTTGCCCTTTTTTCAGCTTTTTGTTTTTTTTTTGCTTTTATGCTTTATTTTTGCTATTTTTTTTTGTTTTCCTTAAGTTTTTTTTTTTTGTGTTTCAAATTCTTTTAGGTGAAAAGATAAAAAAAATGATAATATAAAAAAAGGAGAAAATAGTTTATTATTTATATTTTTTGATTAAAATATTAATTAATTAAATATCCATGCTTAGTTTAAATTAATAATTTGAAAGTACAACTTTGTAAAATTTAACTTGTGTCCTCAAACCAATTAACTTGACCTTGTCTTATATTTCATTGTATGTTTATATTAATAATGTCATTCCAACTTGTGTTGCCAAAACCCTTTTCAAAACAAACTCTCGATTCTTATCGAGCCATTTTTAACCTTGTAAGTCGATTGCCTTGTGCATCGCCATCAACCTTTTTCGCATCACCTCAAACTCTTCTTTTTAGTAAGCAATAAAACCCTTGACCCAACATCAAGTGGTACATTTCTCAAAAAAATGTAAAAACACAATAAAGATACGATTAGGTTTACATGTCATGGGCTTTAAAGTGGTGGAGAAGGAATGAGAATGGAACCCTTTCTACACTCGTTTCGAATATTTTGAATACAAGGCACTCGACTTGGATATTCGAGATATTCATCTCTACCCAAAGTCTTTAGTGCGATCCTAATCAAGAATAATTTCTTCTCAAAAATCCTAAAAAACATCAACTCGTCAAACCTATTTTCGCCTTAGGGCATCAATTCGAAAACCCTTTTTCAAGGTATAATATCAACCGACATACAACCATTTCACAAGCTTTCGAACTACGGAGCTCTGATTCTTCACTTCTTTTAAGTGAGGATACGTAGGCACAAGGGCCCCAATCCTTAGCGAGCACTCTAATAAAAAAAACCAACCCCTCCTTTCTTTTAAGCAAGCAAACTTTTAAAATTAAAAACACTCATTCAAGCTAAACAACTTAGAAGATTCCCATCAAATACGATGGATGTGAGGGGTGCTAATACCTTCCCCTCACATAACCGACTCCCAAACCCTAAAACTTGGTGGCGATCACCATGTTATTTCCCTAAAGGTTTTATCGTTATTTCCCTTTCCCTCCTTGGGATAAATAAAATCCAGTGGCGACTCTTTGTCATTTTTCGCGTGGCGACACTTCTTCTCCTTCATCTCATTTTTCTTTCTTCTCTTTCTTTTCTTGAGACTTGGTTAAATCTTGTTTTTGTTTTTATTTGTGATTGATTAGTATGGTGTTTACTTGTGCTTGTTCACATGATCCCTTAGGATTCTTAGTTCCACTTAATTTTTGATTAAGGTAGAAGTAGGAGAGACATTATGCTTTCAATTCTTTTCATGATAACAATTAGGATAGTCCCTTCTTGACCTCAACTTTCGGCCCATCATTTGTATGATAAAATTAGGTAGACTTCCTTTTCATCCTAACCTTAGGACCATTTTGTATGATAATGTCATACCCTAAATTTTGACCCCTTAGATCTTCATCATCATTTTGGGATCATGTTCATTTGATTATCTAACCTAAACCTGTTTCAAGTTTGTCTTTGTTAAGATACAGGACTCAAGGTTCCGTACAGCCGAGAATCGAGGTTTCGACGGTTAATCAGTCAACATTTTGGATTGGTTCTCCCTGAAATAAGTCTCCACATCATTAAACATACTCCATTAGATCAAGTATGAATCCAATTTGAGGTTGTCACCCGAGGATCAATAACAGTGCATTTCAGGATACCCGATTAGGGTTTTCAATCAAGAAAAGTCAACTGTGGTTTGACTTTCGATTTAAAAGGTGTTACAATGGTGGGACCATGGTCCATAAAGTTCATATGGCTTGTTAAATTTTACTCAAGAAGTTTCAAGGCCTCAAAAGACTCGGAGCATCAACAGTCGACTCAGTGGTCACCGATCGATCGTTCGGTTGACCGAAAAGTCAACTCTTCACTCATAAGGAATTTGACCTCAAGGTGGGAATAAAAAATGTTCCTAATGACATATTGCACCTACCCATGAAGTTTCATGACCATTGGATCAAGGATTGGGGGGTAATCCCAAAAATCGGGAATTAGGGTTTTGAAAGGGGCAAGACCATAACTCCTTAACCACACATCCAATTGAGTTGGTTCAAAGCTCGTTGGAAAGCTCTTGACAAGTCCTACAAAAATCCCACAGTGGTCCTCAAGTTATTTCACTTTTTAGGCATGTTTTTCAGCAACTTTGAGAGGTTTTTTGGCCAAGTTCCTTTGGGAATCTGAAACTCATGAAAACATGAAAGTTGTAGAGCTACATGAGGGCTTTCCAAAATGTACTAGAACTCCTCCATAGCCCTTATGAGCTGAGAGTTATGAATTCAACAAGATGAGGTTTCAACACTTGAGTCCAACACTTTCAATTTTTCACAAACTCATCCTTTGATCACTTGAGCTATTCTCAGCCCTTGGATCATATTTCTATATAATATTTAGAGGATATGAGGAGAAGAAATGCAGAAAATGAGGAGGTTTAGTGAATCTCGCAAGTTGGAGGCAAGTGAGATTATTTTAATCAAAGAAAAGGAAGAAAGAGAAACTTTGTGGAGATCTTACAGCAAACAGCCCTCCTACTGCCTAGCCACACTCCAAACACTGTTATGGCATTCATTCCACTTGAGTAATGCATCAGCTTGAGCCAAAGACTTTGATTTTGCAGCTGCAACAAATCAAGCAAGATTACCTTTTCATTTTCCCACTAAAAGTGCCAAGTTACCAATCTGCCCCAAGCCTTGCCTTGCTTATAAATAGAGGTTTCCTCTATGTTGAGATGCACACCAGAGCACTCTACAACACAAGAGAAACTCTTTGCTCTCATACTTCCTTTCATTTTCTTACAAGTGAAGAAAACCACCTCAAAAAACCTCAAAAATCTGTCTTGAGCAAAACAGCCACCAAAACCATTTTCACTCAACCAAAATCACCATAAACCATCCACACAATCCATAAATGATATGTAGGAGGCGTTCAAGCCTTTAAACCAGAAAAAACCCTCATTTTTCCAAAAGTCAACTTTCAACCAAGGAAAGTTTGACTTCATACTCAAAATTTGCCAAAACACATACCAGGCTTGCTTTGATCTTTGAAAACCTCCAAACACCTTAGGTTTATGGTATACCAGCTGTCCATAACCTAAAATCTCTTCATCATCAGTTATTTCAAGTTCTAGTCCAAGATCCACTTGTTTCCTTCAAGTGTAAGAAAGGCCACCATTCTCACCAAGGCATTGGATTTGGATTTCATTTGGAGACTCCAAGGTTTTCCTTCTATATTTGCTTGCTTGGAAGTATACAAGAGGTTGGTAGTTACTATCTCTTTTACTAACTGTCATGAACATGTTCAAAAATGCATTAGTGTTACAATGAGTTTTCAATATAAGTACAAATCTTGTTGAATCTGTCAGGATTGTTGGTTTTGCTCATCAATGTGTATATTTGTTCTCATGATCATCATACAATGTGCTATGTGGTATTGTTGTGGTTTGAACTTTGAAACTCTCAAGTGGTATTGTATGTCCTGTATGAACATGTAAGGATAGTTGCATTGTCATGCCTTAATGTTGTTTGATTCTGTTTGTGAGAATATGAACTTGCTTCTGTTGCACTATCACTTTTATATCATGATCATGTTAGTTAACATTTTGATTTCGAAACCCTCATATAGGTGTTTATGTGATGTTTGCAATGTTGAAAACTAGTATGGCTTTTGGTTCTGCAGCAGTCTTGTTCTTACCATTTTCAGCCCATGTTCATTTTCAACTCACAAGTCATTTTTGGTTCTACCATCTTTTGAGGTCATATGTGTGTTTAAACTTGGTCTTTAATACATTTTGAACATGCTTGTGAGTGGTTATGCTTCATTGAACTTGCCAAAGGTTGTTGGAATGACTCATAAGAGTAATGAGGACCAAAACCTATTTTTGATGCCTTAATGCTTGAAAATGTCTTGACATGTGCTTTAAGCTTGATACTTTCCTTTTGATATGTTAAGCATGCCTTCATGTTGCTTTGAACTGTTGCTTTATTTTTGACTTGTGTTTGTTAACTTATGAGTCTTGTAGCCTTGAAATCACGTGTTGGATGTTTGGCACTGTCATAATTACATTAGTTAGTGTTTTCATTAGATTTATATGTTAGGACTGTCATTTTGAGGCATTATGGTGAAACTGTTTTCAAGCTTGATATGTTCATCAAAGTTGCTGCCTACCATTGTCCTTTGTGGCATATATGTGTTAACATGAAATCTGATACTTTTTGAATCGTGGCATTGTTCCACCCCTTGCATCACCACTATCATCAATTAGGCACTATGATAGGGCTGTGGTTGTAACTTTGATTTTGTCCACATTCTATTTACTTTGCAGAAACTGCGATGTGCCTATGTGTCTTATTCTGATGCATTACAAACTTTTGATATGAATCTGCCTTGAACTGCTAATCAGCCTTTTTATTAAATTTCACGAGTACTTGCATCTTTGTGCCTTGTGTTTTCTATTGAACCAACTGCCATGATGACTTAGTTAAAACTTGTAACTGTTGTATGCATCAGGGATTAGGACTGATTTGTTGATTTGTGCCAACCTTGCCATTTTGTGAAGTCCATACTTGCTGCCATATGCTTAGGTTCACTTGAATTGCCATAACACCACTTTTGTTGTAGGTTCATGTTTGACCTATGTTTGCAAACTGACTTGTGCATATAGAATTAGGGCCAGCTATTGGTCATTGATATTGCCATATGCCTAAATTCATGAACATGATTTTGCTGCTATGCTTTATTCTCGAACTTTGCTGGTTTTGATTTACTTGTAAACAAAATTTGTTGTTTGTGATGATTAGCATGCTAGAACCAGGCTTTTCTGTTGGAACTGGTTTGTATGTTTAATTTGATAGACTATTTTGCTTAAGGCCAAGTTATTCTGTTGTGTATGCATTTGTTTGATATGATGCTAGCTGCTAGGACTGTCTAAAGCCAAATTGCCATTATCTTGCCAAGCTGTTATGTACATTGGACCATATGTGTATGCATGTTGTTTTTGATAACCAACTTGATGTCATGATGTTTGATCTTTTAATCATGTCTTGTATAGTTTGTGTTAAGATCAATTTGCTTTGGTATGGATTGTGTGTGTATGCTGTTTTGGTCAAGCTGCTGCCAGTTTCTGTTTTATGCCTTCAATTCACGTGCCATCTGTTTTGGTCTTGCAAGATACTTTGAATACATTGTTTTGACAGTTGAGAATCCTTTAATGTATGGTGATTGAATTGTGTATGCATGTTGAACTGATCTTATTCTTCAAAACCACATATCAAGCATTTTGGTCCATAATTGCAACTTACATGCCAATTTTGGTTTGGAACTGATTTTGATTGATCTAGGCATCTAGGATCATTGGATAACATGTTTAAAAGATGTGCACACCTTCATTTAATCATGATCCCTTCTATTTTGAGCTATGGCCATCATAATGCATTTTCAAGGCAATTTGATTAGACTTGTTTTGGTATGACTTTTGCATCATGAATCAATGGTTTATGTATTTTGAAGTTGTGCATACCCTCACCTGTTCATATTTCTTTCTGTTTTGAGTTGTGACCTTCAAATTGCAATTTCAAGCTTCACCTTACCACTTGCACATCAGTTCTTTGATTGAAGTTGTTTTTGTTTTGTATTGGCATATAGAATCATTAGTTTACATATTTGAAAGTTGTTCAGGCCATCACATGAGTTTAAAGGCATCTATTTTGATCATTGGTTTTCAAAATGCACTTCAAAGCTTCACATGACAGCTGCTATCGTGTTTTAATTTTGATGCATCATCTTGGAAAATTGACATTACCATTGCATTCCTTGCTGAATTTAACTCAAGTTAGACCTAGATTTTACTGAATTTGGTTGAGTATTGATTAAGTTATGGTGTTCTCATTTTCATGTTGTGACTTGTGTTCTAGCTAGCTTGCCTTGCCCAGAAAATCACGCTAGTTTAGTACATGTTTACTTTGGGGTGGCATAATACTTGGATGTATCGTCACCCTAGTGGTTACTTGCCTTGCCTTTCACTACCATGTCCTTGGTTCGAGCGCAGCTTGGGGCGTTTTGCTGTTTTATTTCTTTCTTTTTTCATGTTTTACATTTATTGTTTCTTTCCTTTCACTTAACAAGCGTGCGCCTTGGCTTACTTGGTAAAGTTTTCAGCTGGCAACCATGAGGTGGTGGGTTCAACACCCACCAAGCGCCTCCCCTTTCTTTTTATTGCTTATTCCTTTGTTTTTTTATTTTAATTGTTATTAAATTTCTAAAAAATCATAACTCCTTCATTTTTTGTCATTTTGGATTGGTTCTTTTTGCATTAGCTTCATATTTGTGCATATTTTCATATGGTACATTAATATTCTAAAAATCTCTTTTTTGAAAAACAACTTTGCATTGAAAACGTTCATGTTTATTTTAGGGTTTCTTCCTCCTAATCATTTCAACTTTTGTTTTATTTTTCTTAAGTTGGTTGTTGTGATGTGAGTTCTATGTTTGTCGACCCTTGTGTATGTATTTGCAATTACTTTTGCTTGTGAGCATCATGCATGTTTTATTTTATTTCCATGTAATATCCCCATGAATTTGACTTATTTGCATTGGTCGTTACCTTCATCTTTGTCAAGATATGCTTAAGTATTTATCTTTCATTGAGTCTTGTAAGAACTCATATTTGCTTGCCTATTGTAATATGCTTGCATGCTTTGGTTGTAGCCATTTCTCCTATTTGACGTACTTGCTTATTGTAATATGCGTGTATATGCTTGGTTGTAACCATGTCTCTTGTATTCATCCTGTTTGGTTGTTTATACTTTGTTAAGTTTATTTTCCTCAAGTGATGGAACTCTTTAGTTCTCATCCAAGTTTCCTCCCCTTCTATCCTTCCAAAGGAAAGTATCTCTGTTGACCTTTGGGTCATAGATAGCTCATATCCCTCCCTCGACTTTGTCAAGTCATCTACACTTAGATAAGTTAGAATCTATCCATTGGACTTTGCTTAAGTCTAAGAAGTCTACCCCTTGTTAGGAGTGCTCTTTCAATTAGAACTTAGGATAGAGTTTGTTAACTCTATGTAAGGATCATGGAGATGATTACTTACTCCGCTTTCTTGAGTGTTCAACTTAGATCTAGAGAGTTTTCTTAAACTCTACACAAGCATTGTAATGTTTGTTCCCCTTTGAACCCTGATCATAATCAAGTGTTCTTCATCCCTAGTAAGGTGAACTAGGATTGCTCTAATTCTATCCTAGTTAGGATACGTAGGCAGAAGACGCGATGTCCTTGCGAGAAAACTTAGAAACTATCTTTAGGTTTTAACCTACACCTTTTACCCAATCCATAGCAAACACTTAGCAAGTATTAGCATACACACAAGCAAAAGGTTCCTGTAGAGTACTACAGATGTTTAGGATGTGAAATACCTACCATATGCATAACCAACCCCCGATCCCCAAATCTCTTAGCGTTGTCGTTACATCGCGCAAAAGGTTCTTTCTTTCTTTAGACCTTTCCTTTGGATAAATTAAAGGTAGGTTGTGAATTCAATGAATTAAAGATTCAAGTTAATCAATAGTTTGGTATCACGATTCTCACCGCAACAGAAATGGCGACTTCACTAGGGAGACTTAGACTTGAGGGTTGAGCCTATTTTGTTTGATTGTATGCTATATTTACGAATATTTTCTTAACATATATATTTGTCAATATATTTGTTTGATTGTTGGATATTGGGACCTTTGAGTGGTGAGACGGTCCTATACCCAGACTCGAGTGCAATTATGATAGGATGGTGGTATATTCAAGAAGGCTTCTAGGGAGTTAATTCCCGACCAAGCTAACTTGAGAAACCACCGCTCAGTATAGGCCCTCCTGAGAGTTTAGTATTGTTGAACGAGTATTCGTGAAAACAATGCTACTTTCGACGAAGGAGCCCGTGACACTGTGGACTTTTAGATTACATTCTACCCCACTTTGGCCTTACTAGGACGTAGTGTGATGGCTATAAGGAAGTATTTCCGAAGTAGTTGATATGTGATACTACACTTGGATGAGACTCTCTTGAGAATATTATTGATTACCAAGTGATTTAGGAAGTTGATAATATCCGAAAGATGGGTTGTTGACTCTGAGAACCATTTAGAACCCTACTCTACAGGTTTGAGAATCCATATTACACACCTTTTGGGATGGGTAGACCATGGATCCACGCTCGTGTCCTCTAAAACTAGGCTTGCGTTTGTGTGCATATGTGTTATCTTTGCATTTGCCTGTGTTTGTGCATTCGTGCATTCATAAACATCATATCACCATAAGCATATCATGTCGCAACTGATTTTGTAAAACTCAGTAGACCTCTGGTATTTTTAAAAGTTATAACTTTTCCAACGATTGAGGATATGAGGGTTTTGACCTAATCAATCTTCTGAGTTTTGTAAAACCAGTTGTATCTTTTGCACTTGCATCAGCATTTTGCATATCATACTTCATTACGTTGGTCCCCTGGTTCATTCTGTGTTTCATTGATATCAGAGAAAAAGAGGGACAGAGTATAATACAAGGGCTAGCACTTAAAATATGGACCGTCTTGAGCAAGAAAATCAAGCACTCCGAGAAGAAGTTTCTTGTTTAAAGAATAACACAGAGGCATTCGCCACTGCTGTTAAGGATATGATGGATACCCAAGAGCAGGAGAATCAGAAGCTCAGTGACGGGCTAGAAAGGGTGAAGCGTGCCAAAAAGAGTTTGACAAACTTTGTCAAAGATTTGATCTTATCCCAACGACAAGAAGGCTCATCTTCGTCTACCAATCAGCCATATGAGCAAACTGGTGGGTCTCAGGGTATTCCTATACCTTATGCACGGTTGTTCCCTATACTCTTGCAAAATGGTTTAGTTTAGAAGGAAATTCCGCCCATTCTCCCTCCGGGCCACCAGAGTTATTTCACTACTGATGCTTTCTGTGCCTTCCACCATGGAGCGCCTGGTCATGATATTGAGGAATGCTACATCCTCAATGGTAAGGTGAAAGAAATGATTGAAGCAGGAGTCATATCTTTCAAGATATGCAAACCTCAAGTACAAGTCAACCTTCTACTTGATGAAGAAGCAATCCCTTCCCTGCATATGGTGGACTAAGGAAGAAGGCCCTAGACTCATGATGTCACTGGATAGTGCTTTTTCTATGTTTTGTTAAACAATTTTAATTCCCTAAGGCTGGCAGCTGTAGACTGTTTCAACATGTGTTGTATTTTCTTTGCACTTGATTTGCTTGTAAGTTGTTGTTCATTTGAATTGGCAATATTTAACGAAATGTTTGTGCATCTTTTGATTAAGTCCATTTGTTTCACTCTTTCTCTTTCCTTTCATTTTTATGAGATGACGAAAAATGCAAAAAAAAATTTCTTTATTAAACTGTTGTTTAAAGCAAATTTTTGGGGAGGATGATGAAAACTATATCCATAACTGCTGTTGATATGCTTTCAATTTAACTTTGCCGATGATGTAAGGCATTGTTTCAATCCCTAAACACTGGAGAAATAAGGAAGATAATCCCTCATTAACCCCTTCGAGCCAAGAAGTAGGATTTTTCTTTCTTTACAAAACAGAAACCTTAAATTTCAAACCTAGGGCGGGTAGTTCTCGATTAACTTGGAGATATGTGCATACAAGACACTTTTCACATAAAAGTGATGCATTCAGGTTTTCCTTCGCGCACAACAGCAAGTGTCGAGGTTTCAAAATACGATGATGGTTCACCGTAGCCATTAAACTAGGTTGTCACCTCCTTTCTCAACAAAAAAAAACAAAAAAAAAAAAGAAGAAAAAGAAAATTGAAAAGCCCGCTAAGTCAAAACCTATGAAGGAGACTTAGGCAAAAATGGGGCATCCCGTTGACTGTATATTCGAACAAAATAGTTCAGACAAAAGTCAGGGATAATAAAAGAGAGGAATTATGTAAGAGTCATCACTCTTAAAAAAATCCCCAATTAGCAAAAAGCTATCAAATACTGTAAGGAAGTTGTGACTACCCTAGATTTGTGAATCATCACCAACTATCAGTTCAATTCTTAAGCCTGTAAGAACCTGAATGTCATTTTAGGTTAACCGAACGTAGGATTGGAGTTCATCATGAAGAGTGGATAGGACCAAATAACTTTGAGCCTTTATCCTTTATTTCATGAACCGTGAACCAGACCACGTTACAACCCTTAAAAGACCTAATTGAGGTAAGGTTGTTTTAAAAGCATATTACAACAAGGTTGGATAACCTGACTCCTAATGATCTTTGATGTTTGTGTGTGTTAATCACTTTATCCATCATCTGTAAGATGGTTGGATCGCTTTCATTTTGATCACTTGATCACTCCGCCGTGTGTGTTTCATCAAAAATGTTTTCAAAAGATTGCATGAATTTTACATTGAAAATTGCTAATTTCTAATGAACAACATTGCGTGCAAGACGATCCAATGTCAAAGGAGTCCCAACAAACGCTTGCAGCTAGGGAATTTGATTTGATAAAGGAAGCTCAACCTGGGGCAACTAATCTGAAGGATTTGTTAATCATTTGTCATAACGATAAGCTAATCAAAGCCAATCAAGTCGAGATTAGATTGATCTCTCAAAAACCGTTAAACTGGGGCAGTTACGTCGAGATTCGTGAATCTCTCCAAGAGTTTGAAGATATTGAGGCATCTTGTATGTCAATTCTTCTGTAAAATCCTCTTGATAATTTCTTCTTACACACCATGTAATCTGGGGCAGAAAAGTTTGAAGACTGTTTGTCGCAAGAGTCGTTGCTCACTTGAAGAGGATTGTTATACTATTGAGGGGCAGAAGTGTTTTGTTCTCATGATACCTTTTTGTTAGCTCTTCAATTAAGTTGTTACTTCGGTTGATCTTGGAACTTCCCTTGGTGATTTTTCCTTCAACGGAGAATTCAAGCTCATGATGGCAATCTGAGTGAAGTCATGGTATTGTGTCCTAAGAAGATTACTCTCTCCCCGAGAAAGGTTTTAACTTTAAAGTGAAACTGTGGATCTTTATGGTCAACCTCATTGATGTCCAATTTTGGTGAAGTTGGTTGGGTATCCGTGTCGAGATGTTTATTTCATCTCCTGTTTTGTTTCGTCTATTTTGTCAGCATAAACATAAGCATGGCATAAGCATATGCATAGCATCCGTGCATTTTTGCTATCTCTGGTTATTACCTGTTCCTGTCTCACCTTGGTGTTTTTCACCAAGTGACTGGGTGTGTTGTCTCTCTCCAATAGAGTTGTCAGCCCTTAAGCTTAAAATGTACATCCTTTCTCAAGTCCCCACAGAGTTTAAACCTCGTGGATGATGGTTGCTTCAGTTATATTCTTTCCATGATTGGATGATTTGCGTCCCCATTCGAGTTCATTTCTCAATGGTTGGAGTCTTGTTTGACAGTTTCTTTCTATCTTGATTCTAGATTGAACTTCGGTCCCTGTCGGTCGCCGAACCTACCTAGACATGCATTTATTTTACACTATCTATCAAGAAGATGATTTTGCATTGCCTTGCAGATAAGTGGCAGTCTCATTCGAGAAGTTTATCTTAGGGACGTTGAGGCACGGTCGTGACCATCATTGTTTGAAAAGTCCAGTGGATACTGGTATAGTTAATTTGGTGGAAACCAATCATATTTCGAGGAAGGCTAGTTGGTAATTGGCATTGGAATCCATGGATAACAGGTACTAAATTTGGTTGTGTATCATTCCAAGTAAAGCCACGATACGTTTGCCTTCAAGCTCAGGTTTTATACCCTTGGATATGTTTGCCACCAAGATCAGGTTGTTCACCTGTGGAAGTGTTTGTTTCCATCCCAAGCTCAGGTTTTGTACCTTTGAAGATGTATACTTTGGATTCCGAGTTCAGGAATTTCCATAGACTCGAATGTTGCATTTGCATGAAATCTTGGTTTATCCTATTGCTTTGAGGATATTTGACTTTTGTTCCTAAGATTTTGGGGGATATATTCGTACTTCCTGTTCGTTGTTTTGGTCGTCACCAAATCATTTAAAAGCCCAGTGGTTACTGGTATTGTCTAAATCCATTTGTTATTAATACCGTTGAGTTGGTCGTCACCAATTTCTCTACTTCAGTTGTTACTGATTTTGGCTTTAGGGTTAGGTCGTTACCTGTATCCCTTTTGATTCTAGCCGTTACTAGTACCTTTGGAAGTTCCCATTTGTTACTGATATCGTTTTCCTGGTCGTCACCAGTTTCTCTCCTTGAAGTCTAGTCGTTACTAGCAATCCCCATTGTTGAAAGTCCAGTGGTAACTGGCATGGTTTAAAATCCAATCGTTATTGGTATTGTTGGTTCGGTCGTCACCATATCTTTTGAAAGTCCAGTGGTAACTGGCATGGTTTAAAATCCAATCGTTATTGGTATAGTTGGTTCGGTCGTCACCATATCTTTTGAAAGTCCAGTGGTAATTGGCATGGTTTAAAATCCAATCGTTATTGGTATCTTTGGTTTGGTCGTCACCATCTCTTTTGAAAGTCCAGTGGTAACTGGCCCTATTTAAAATCCAATCGTTATTGGTATCTTTGGTTTGGTCGTCACCATCTCTTTTGAAAGTCCAGTGGTAACTGGCATTGTTTAAAATCCAATGGTAATTGGCAGTTCTTTCGAAAGTCCAGTGGTAACTAACACTGTTTAAAATCCAATCGTTATTGGTATCGTTGTTTTGGTCGTCACCATCACCCCACAGTAAGTCTAGTGGAAACTAGCCCCCCCCCCCCCTCTTTGAAATTGTTTTTTGTTCTGGTCGTCACCAGTGTTCCCAGCAAAGCGTTGCTTTCCCATTCGACTCTCGGAGATCTAGTGGATACTAGCATCCCCAGTGCGTCTGGTCTTGTTTCTGTTCTTTTCTTGAAGATCCCGTTCGAACTCTTCGTTATAGGAAATTCCTCATTTGGTTATCTCCAATGAGGTTTGCGTCTCTTTTCTTTCGTTTCCCCGGTGGAGAATTGCCTTCTTCCCCAGCGGAGTGTATGTCTCCTTTTCCCCAATGAAGATTTGTCTTCCCCGGTGGAATTTGCGTCCCCTGTGTGAAAGATTCCCTTTGGGAAACATCTTTAGTCATTATTTGAACTATTTTGCTTTGTTTTGCCTTGGATCTTTCCCCAGAGTGTTGGGTCCCCCGTGAGTAGTTACTCGTTGTATTGCCGTTCTTTTATCTTTGCTCGTGTGTCTGCATATGTCTAGCATTCAAGCATCATAAAACACCATCTAGATTCATGGCATATTCGCATTTGTCCTTTTGCATACCATCCGATCTAAGGGACAAAATTTTTGGTTTGCTATATTTAAATACCTTTCGCTACGATTCTATGAGGATTATCATCTCTCATTGTCATCTAGTGAAAATATTTAAATATGGGCAACTGTCATACCCCAAATTTTGACCCCTTAGATCTTCATCATCATTTAAGGATCATGTTCATTTGATTCTCTAACCTTAACCTGTTTCAAGTTTGTCTTTGTTAAGATACAGGACTCAGGGTTCCGTACAACCGAGAATCGAGGTTTCGACGGTTAATCAGTCAACGTTTTGGATTGGTTCTCCCTGAAATAAGTCTCCACATCATCAAACATACTCCATTGGATCAATTATGAATCCAATTTGAGGTTGTCACTCGAGGATCAAGAACAGTGCATTTCAGGATACCCGATTAGGGTTTTCAATCAGGAAAAGTCAACTGTGGTTTGACTTTCGATTTAAAAGGTGTTACAATGGTGGGACCATGGTCCATAAAGTTCATATGGCTTGGTAAAGTCTACTCGAGAAGTTTCAAGGCCTAAAAAGACTCGGAGCATCAACAGTCGACTCGGTGGTCACCGATCGATCGTTCGGTTGACCGAAAAGTCAACTCTTCACTCATAAGTAATTTGATCTCAAGGTGGGAATAAAAAATGTTCCTAATGGCATATTTCACCTACCCATGAAGTTTAATGACCATTGGATCAAGGATTGGGGGGTAATTGCAAAAATCGAGAATTAGGGTTTTGAAAGGGGCAAGACCATAACTCCTTAACCACACATCCAATTGAGTTGGTTCAAAGCTCGTTGGAAAGCTCTTGGCAAGCCCTACAAAAGTCCCACAGTGGTTCATGAACATAAAATGCATAGATTTGGAGTTATGACCAAATTCATTACAAGAGGGAAAAATAACTTAGAAAAATTCTAAGTTATTTCACTTTTTAGGCATGTTTTTCAGCAACTTTGAGAGGTTTTTTGGCCATGTTCCTTTGGGAATCTGAAACTCATGAAAACATGAAAGTTGTATAGCTACATGAGGGATTTCCAAAATGTACTAGAACTCCTCCATAGCCCTTATGAGCTGAGAGTTATGAATTCAACAAGATGAGGTTTCAACACTTGAGTCCAACACTTTCAATTTTTCACAAACTCATCCTTTGATCACTTGAGCTATTCTCAGCCCTTGGATCATATTTCTATCTGATATTTAGAGGATATGAGGAGAAGAAATGCAGAAAATGAGTAGGTTTGGTGAATCTTGCAAGTTGGAGGCAAGTGGGATTATTTTAATCAAAGAAAAGGAAGAAAGAGAAACTTTGTGGAGATCTTGCAGCAAACAGCCCTCCTACTGCCTAGCCACACTCCAAACACTGTTATTTCATTCATTCCACTTGAGTATTGCATCAGCTTGAGCCAAAGACTTTGATTTTGCAGCTGCAACAAATCAAGCAAGATTACTTTTTCATTTTCCCACCAAAAGTGCCAAGTTACCAATCTGCCCCAAGCCTTGCCTTGCTTATAAATAGAGGTTTCCTCTATGTTGAGAGGCACACCAGAGCACTCTACAACATAAGAGAAACTCTTTTCTCTCATACTTCCTTGCATTTTCTTACAAGTGAAGAAAACCACCTCAAAAAGCCTCAAAAATCTGTCTTGAGCAAAACAGCCACCAAAACCATTTTCACTCAACCAAAATCACCACAAACCATCCACACAATCCATAAATGATGTGTGGGAGGTGTTCAAGCCTTTAAACCAGAAAAAACCCTCATTTTACCAAAAGTCAACTTTCAACCAAGGAAAGTTTGACTTCATACTCAAAATCTGCCAAAACACATTCGAGACTTGCTTTGATCTTTGAAAACCTCCAAACACTTTAGGTTTATGGTATACCAACTGTCCATAACCTAAAATCTCATCATCATCACTTATTTCAAGTTCTAGTCCAAGTCCAAGATCCACTTGTTTACTTCAAGTGTAAGAAAGGCCACCATTCTCAGCAAGGCATTGGATTTGGATTTCATTTGGAGGCTCCAAGGTTTTCCTTCTATATTTGCTTGCTTGTAAGTCTACAAGAGGTTGGTAGTTACTATCTCTTTTACTAACTGTCGTGAACATGTTCAAAAATAAATTAGTGCTATAATGAGTTTTCAATATAAGTACAGTTCTTGTTGAATCTGTCAGGATTGTTGGTTTTGCTCATCAATGTGTATATTTGTTCTCATGATCATTATACAATGTGCTATATGGTGTTGATGTGGTTTGAACTTTGAAACTCTCAAGTGGTATTGTATGTCATGTATGAACATGTAAGGATAGTTGCATTGTCATGCCTTAATGTTGTTTGGTTCTGTTTGTGAGACTATGAACTTGCTTCTGTTGCACTATCACTTTTATATCATGATCATGTTAGTTAACATTTTGATTTAGAAACCCTCATATAGGTGTTTATGTGATATTTGCATTGTTGAAAACTAGTATGGCTTTTAGTTCTGCAGCAGTCTTGTTCTTACCATTTTCAGCCCATGTTCATTTTCAAGTCACAAGTCATTTTTGGTTCTACCATCTTTTGAGGTCATATGTGTGTTTAAACTTGGTCTTTAATACATTTTGAACATGCTTGTGAGTGGTTCTGCTTCATTGAACTTGCCAAAGGTTGTTGGAATGACTCATAAGAGTAATGAGGACCAAAACCTATTTTTGATGCCTTGATGCTTGTAACTGTCTTGACATGTACTTTAAGCTTGATACTTGCCTTTTGATATGTTAAGCATGCCTTCATGTTGCTTTGAACTGTTGCTTTATTTTTGACTTGTGTTTGTTAAATTATAAGTCTTGTAGCCTTGAAATCATGTGTTGGATGTTTGGCACTGTCATAATTACAGCAGTTGGTGTTTTCATTAGATTTATATGTTAGGACTGTCATTTTGAGGCATTATGGTGAAACTGTTTTCAAGCTTGATATGTTCATCAAAGTTGCTGCCTACCATTGTCCTTTGTGGCATATATGTGTTAAGATGAAATCTGATACTTTTTGAATCTTAGCATTGTTCCACCCCTTGCATCACCACTGTCATCAATTAGGCACTATGATAGGGTTGTGGTTGTAACTTTGATTTTGTCCACATTCTGTTTACTTTGCAGAAACTGTGATGTGCCTATGTGTCTTATTCTAATGCATTGCAAACTTTTGATATGAATCTGCCTTGAACTGCTAATCAGCCTTTTTATTAAATTTCACGAGTACTTGCATCTTTGTGCCTTGTGTTTTCTATTGAACCAACTGCCATGATGACTTTGTTAAAACTTGCAACTGTTGTATGCATCAGGGATTAGGACTGATTTGTTGATTTGTGCCAACCTTGCCATTTTGTGAAGTCCATACTTGCTGCCATATGCTTAGGTTCACTTGAATTGCCATAACACCACTTTTGTTGTAGGTTCATGTTTGACCTATGTTTGCAAACTGACTTGTGCATATAGAATTAGGGCCAGCTATTGGTCATTGATATTGCCATATGCCTAAATTCATGAACATGATTTTGCTGCTATGCTTTATTCTCGAACTTTGCTGGTTTTGATTTACTTGTAAACAAAATTTGTTGTTTGTGATGATTAGCATGCTAGAACCAGGCTTTTCTGTTGGAACTGGTTTGTATGTTTAATTTGATAGACTATTTTGCTTAAGGCCAAGTTATTCTGTTGTGTATGCATTTGTTTGATATGATGCTAGCTGCTAGGACTGTCTAAAGCCAAATTGCCATTATCTTGCCAAGCTGTTATGTACATTGGACCATATGTGTATGCATGTTGTTTTTGATAACCAACTTGATGTCATGATGTTTGATCTTTTAATCATGTCTTGTATAGTTTGTGTTAAGATCAATTTGCTTTGGTATGGATTGTGTGTGTATGCTGTTTTGGTCAAGCTGCTGCCAGTTTCTGTTTTATGCCTTCAATTCATGTGCCATCTGTTTTGGTCTTACAAGATACTTTGAATACATTGTTTTGACAGTTGAGAATCCTTTAATGTGTGGTGATTGAATTGTGTATGCATGCTGAACTGATCTTATTCTTCAAAACCACATATCAAGCATTTTGGTCCATAATTGCAACTTACATGCCAATTTTGGTTTGGAACTGATTTTGATTGATCTAGGCATCTAGGATCATTGGATAACATGTTTAGAAGATGTGCACACCTTCATTTAATCATGATCCCTTCTATTTTGAGCTATGGCCATCATAATGCATTTTCAACGCAGTTTGTGCAACTTGCATATCAATTTTTGCTTAGACTTGTTTTGGTATGACTTTTGCATCAAGAATAATTGGTTTATGTGTTTTGAAGTTGTGCATACCCTCACCTGTTCATATTTCTTTCTGTTTTGAGTTATGACCTTCAAATTGCAATTTCAAGCTTCACCTTACCACTTGCACATCAGTTCTTTGATTGAAGTTGTTTCTGTTTGGTCTTGGGATATAGATTCATTAATTTACATATTTGAAAGTTATTCAGGCCATCACATGAGTTTAAAGGCATTTGTTTTGATCCTTGGTTTTCAAAATGCACTTCAAAGCTTCACATGACAGCTGCTATCGTGTTTTAATTTTGATGCATCATCTTGGAAAATTGACATTACCATTGCATTCCTTGTTGAATTTCACTCAAGATAGACCTAAATTTTACTGAATTTGGTTGAGTATTGATTAAGTTATGGTGTTCTCATTTTCATGTTGTGACTTATGTTCTTGCTAGCTTGCCTTGCCCAGAAAATCACGCTTGTTTAGTACATGTTTATTTTGGGGTGGCATAATACTTGGATGTATCGTCACCCTAGTGGTTACTTGCCTTGCCTTTCACTACCATATCCTTGGTTCGAGCCCAACTTGGGGCGTTTTGTTGTTTTATTTCTTTCTTTTTTCATGTTTTACATTTATTGTTTCTTTCCTTTCACTTAACAAGCGCACGCCTTGGCTCACTTGGTAAAGTCTCCAGCTGGAAACCATGAGGTGGTGGGTTCAACACTCACCAAGCGCCTCCCCTTTCTTTTTATTGCTTATTCCTTTGTTTTTTTTATATTTTAATTGTTATTAAATTTCTAAAAATTATAACTCCTTCATTTTTTGTCATTTTGGATTGGTTCTTTTTGCATTAGCTTCGTATTTGTGCATATTTTCATATGGTACATTAATATTCTAAAAATCTCTTTTTTGAAAAACAACTTTGCATTGAAAACGTTCATGTTTCTTTTAGGGTTTCTTCCTCCTAATCATTTCAACTTTTGTTTTATTTTTCTTAAGTTGGTTGTTGTGATGTGGGTTCTATGTTTGTCGACCCTTGTGTATGTATTTGCAATTACTTTTGCTTGTGAGCATCATGCCTGTTTTATTTGATTTCCATGTAATATCCCCATGAATTTGACTTATTTGCATTGGTCGTTCCCTTCATCTTTGTCAAGATATGCTTAAGTATTTATCTTTCATTGAGTCTTGTAAGAACTCATCTTTGCTTGCCTATTGTAATATGCTTGCATGCTTTGGTTGTAACCATTCCTCCTATTTGACGTACTTGCTTATTGTAATATGCTTGTATATGCTTGGATGTAACCATGTCTCTTGTATTCATCCTGTTTGGTTGTTTATGCTTTGTTAAGTTTATTTTCCCCAAGTGATGGAACTCTTTAGTTCTCATCCAAGTTGCCTCCCCTTCTATCCTTCCAAAGGAAAGTCTCTCTGTTGACCTTTGGGTCATAGATAGCTCATCTCCCTCCCTCGACTTTGTCAAGTCATCTACACTTAGATAAGTTAGAATCTATCCATTGGACTTTTCTTAAGTCTAAGAAGTCTACCCCTTGTTAGGAGTTCTCTTTCAATTAGAACTTAAGATAGAGTTTGTTAACTCTATGTAAGGATCATGGAGATGATTACTTACTCCCCTTTCTTGAGTGTTCAACTTAGATCTAGAGAGTTTTCTTAAGCTCTACACAAGCGTTGTAATGTTTGCTCCCCTTTGAACCTTGATCATAATCAAGTGTTCTTCATCCCTAGTGAGGTGAACTACGATTGCTCTGATTCTATCCTAGTTAGGATACGTAGGCAGAAGACGCGATGTCCTTGCGAGCAAACTTAAAAACTATCTTTAGGTTTTAACCTACACCTTTTACCCAATCCATAGCAAACACTTAGCAAGTATTAGCATACACACAAGCAAAAGGTTCCTGTAGAGTACTACAGATGTTTAGGATGTGAAATACCTACCCTATGCATAACCAACCCCGATCCCTGAATCTCTTAGCATTGCCGTTACATCGCGCAAAAGGTTCTTTCTTTCTTTAGACCTTTCCTTTGGATAAATTAAAGGCCGGTTGTGAATTCAATGAATTAAAGATTCAAGTTAATCAATAGCTTGGTATCACGATTCTCACCGCAACAGATAACATTAGGGTTTTCAGTTTCCCTTTAGTGTTTTCTTTTGTGTCTTCTCTTCTCATCTCAAACAACTCTAAGACACTTAATAAAGAATGATGGACATTGTGCGCCACGAGCCTTAAGTATGTGAGAAATGATGAGTGAGGGGTTTCTCCTTATTTGTCTAGAGTGTTTAGTGTATGCCCTTTGGGCGATATGCGACGCATTCACTCCTATATCATAGTCTTTAGTGTAACATGAATCTCCAACAAAATCAATTCACTTCTCTAAAACTCTTAAACCAAATTCAAACCTTTTTATCCTTCGGGATTTGTTTCAAAATTATTTTTAGAAAAGAGTACATTACTTTTTCGTTCTACCGCAAATAGGTATCGACCCTAACTGCTGGAATGAGAAACGTCGCTCATAAAAAACACTTAACCAACCTGTGGTTTAGTACCCCTGAACTATGTTTGCTCTGATTTCACATACCAGATGAGAATACGTAGGCACAAGACGATGATGTCTTGGCGAGCAACCTTCCCCTATCACCTGTAGTTTTCTGAACCACATTGACTCTGACTTTCCCATTGCACGAGGGAATACGTAGGCATAGGTCGGCGATATCCTATCGAGTCTTCTTTTTCTTTTCCACTTCTTGTTTCCGTTTAGCAGTAGTTTTTAGATAACTCACCCTTTGATTAGATAACAAGCATGGATCACGTTGAGTACAATGAACATGAGGGGTGCTAATACCTTTCTCTTGCGTAACCGACTCCTGAACCCAAGATTTGGTTACGATGACCTTGTCTTCTCCTTTCTCTTAGTTTTTTTTATCATTTCCTTTCCCTCTCTTTGGGATAAATAACGTTCGGTGGCAAATCTTCTGTTTGTTTCTGCCGGTTGTTTTTCGCAGTTGTGACACTCTCAAGGAGAGTTTTGATATGGTTGAGGAGTCACTGATGGCTTCGGACACGACAATCACTCACCTTTTTTCTTGTGGTATCTGACCACACGACTTTGTTCTTTGTTGAGGATTTTTCTTTGTAATCTTTTGTCTTCACTTTTCACGTTTTGTTTATTCTCTAAGTTTTACTTGGACAGAATCTTTTGAAATCCAGCGGGATGCCCCAATTTTTCCTAAATCTCCTTCATATGTTTTGACTAAGCGGGCTTTTTTTTTTCTTTTTTATTTATTTTTTATTTATGAACAAATCGTGGTAACTCTAAGTCATTTTGACTTGTTAAAAGGATTGTGACGGCCCCACTCTTTGGCTAGTTGAGGGATAATCATTGTGGATTTGACTCTTAGCCTCCTATTGTATGAGGGATAGGTGTGGTGTCCTCGGATATTCACTCTTCTTTTTTTGAAAGTTTGGGCGCTTGATCAGCTTAACTGAAAACCTTCTGGGCCCAGGTTAAAGTTGGTGGTTTTTGTATGAAAGGAAAAAAGAAAACTTCTACTTCAAGGCTCAAAGGGGTTAACAAGGGTCTATCTCCCTTATATCTCCAGTGTTTGGGGATTTGAAATAATGCCTTACATCATTATCAGGGTTTTACTCAAAAGCATACGACAAAAAATCTTACATTTTTGACTTCGTCATCCTCCCTCCAATTCTCTGCCTAAGCAAGAGATCGGGTAGCATTGGTATTATAAAGCAAAAAAAAGCATTTTAAGAGTGAATACAGATAAATTTCTTCAAGAAAAAAATGATCATTACATTAATCATTCAAAACAAACAAGTTCTTACATGCAAATCATGCTTTTATAATCAAAGGGATAATAACAAATACAAGCAAACAAACAAACAACCTGATGATCCTGGGGATGAGCTCTCCTTCTGATTTCACCAGCTTTGAAAGGTCTCTCTTGAGTATTTATATTCATCAACATAAAGGCGTTAATAGACTTCCTCCATTGAAGGTCATCACCTCATCATCGATCATCTCTTGAACCTTTTCTTGAAAATCATTGCACTCTTCAATCGGATGCCCCACTGCTCCATCATGAAACTGACAACTGGTATCTTGATTGTACCAAGGTGCGCGATATTTCATGACTCTGGTGTTTCTTGAAAAATATGACCACAACTGACTGTAAGTCATCGGGATTGGATCAAACTGGCAAGTCTCTCCTTCTGGACTGTTCAGAGTGGCGCTGATTCTAATCATTCAAATTATGAGCTTGTCAATCCTTAAGTTGATCCTGAGGAACCAACATTTGCTGCTGGAATGAAAGTTTACGAAGTAGTGGTTGCTGGCACTGAACAGACGTTGCCTACCGATATTGGTGATAAGCTACCAGAATTGGAGCTTGCAGATTCTAAGGAGAATCCAAAATTGCACCAACTTCAACATTTCTTTCCTCTTGAGAATCACTAACAGATTTCTCTTCACTAGCTTGGCTATTCGAGTCATCTTGGATTCTTCCACTTTTGAATGCGTATTCGATGGTTACTCCAACTTCCATAATTTTAGAGAATTCTAATGGCACAATGTCTACCATCATGACATAATAAGAGTCTGACAACATTCATAGAAACATATTTGCCAACTCTTTCTTTTGGAGTGGTGGATGAACTTGGGCTTCCAACTCTTTCCATCGTTGTGCGTACTCCCTGAAGGATTCATTGTCCTTCTGACTCATGCTCATCAATTGATCACTGTTTGGAGCCATGTCTATGTTGTAATTGTATTGATTAACAAAAGCGTTAGCTAGGTCTTCCCCAGACTAAATGTGGTTCCTTTCTAGTATCATATACCACATCAAGCATGCCCTACATAAACTTTCTTGAAAGCAGTGAATCATTAGCTTGTCGTCGTCGACATAAGCGGTCATCTTTTGACAGAATATCGTCAAATGGTACCTTGGACAACTAACACCCTTGTATATTTCAAAGACTGGCATTTTGAACTTCAAGGGAACAACCACGCCCGAAACCAGACACGGGTCATTAGCTTTAAGTCCAGATACATTAAGTCCTTTCATGATCTTCAATTGTTCCTTGAGATCACGAACTCCTTTCTCGATTTCCACAACTCTAGGGTCATTCACCTTTGTTACAAAGTGAACATTCTGAAGATTTGGAACACACCTCGAAAATCGGGAACCTCTCTTATTAACTTGAACAATCATGTTATCTTACACAAGCTGAGAATAAGTAGGAACATCCACTTGTAGAGCATTGTCGTCGGGAGGAAAGTCATACATTGGGTTAGTTATTACTTTGAAGCCTGACATGGGATCCACATTCTTTGTCCTCTCAATTATCCTTTATTAACTACTTCAAGCTCGGTACAAATGCCAGGAAATCAGCTGAACGACACAAGGACAGAAGGCCCAATGAGTTTTATTTATGAAAAGTTGTATGCAAATGATGCAATGCTACATGATGTATGTTGTGCAAAATGCAAATGCATTTCAAGGAACTCAAACGTTATGTTTGCAAACACCATAAAGTGGATGACACATTTTGATAACTGAAAATCCCATTAAAAATTTGAAGGATTACAAAATAGAGTACAACTTCCAAAATCCATGATAAAACCTATGATGTTTGCAAGATAAGTTCCTTGAAAAATGGTCAAAAAAAGGTGCATGAATGCATGGAAGGATGAATGAATGTATACACAAACAAAAGTATTCATATATTCATATATATATATATGCAAACAAATAAGGGTCTAGGTTTAAAGATCATGAGCATGGATCCATGGTCTACCCATCCCAAAAGGTGTGTATTATGGGTTTATTTGTACATGTACAACGGGTTCTACAAAAGTTCCTAAAGTCATCAGTCCATCTTTAGAATATTATCAATTTCTCAATTACTCGGTGGTTAATAATATTCTCAAGAGAACCTCTTTTGAGTGTAGTATCGCGTATCAACTATTTTGGAACTACTCCCTCATAGTCACCGCACTAAATCCTAAGAAGGCCATGTTAGGTTAAGGGTAACTGAATGTCCTCAGTGTTACGGGCTTCTAGGTCAAAAGTAGTAATGTTTTCACGAATACTCGTTCAACAATACTACTCCTAAGAGGGCCTCAACTGAGTGGTGATTTCTCAAGTTAGCTTAGTCGGGAATCAATTCCCTATAAGCCTCCTTGAATGTATCACCTTCTTCAAGTCCGGGTATAGGACTTATCTCACCATATAAAGGTAACAACCAAGCATATACAGATATCCAAATGTACAGATATACAAATATACAACAAATAACACAAATCAAACAAGTTAGGGGAAACCCTCGAAAGAAAATCCCTAGTGAAGCGCCATTTCTGTCGCGGTGAGAATTTGATATCAAGCTATTGATTAACTTGAATCACAAATCATTATTCACTATCGATCTTTAATTTGTCCAAGGGAAGGGAAAAAGGACGAATAATCCAAAAGTATGCAAAGCAAAAGAGAATTTAAGGTTCGGGGGTTGGTTATACTAAGGGAAGGTGCTAGCACCCTAAGTATATATAGTCTCTATAGGAAACTCTTGTTTTAATGTGTTATTTATTATTTTTTCTGCTAAATGGTGAAAAGAAAAAGGGAGACCTAAGGTGTTATTTCTAAGTATGCTCGCCAAGACATCGCATCTCGTGCCTGCGTATCCTGATGAGAATGAAATCAGAGCATTCATAGTTCCCCTCAATAAGGGTGAGGAACTTTTGACTATGGTCAAGGTTCTAAGGGGGAAAAGTAAGTGTCTATGGTAAGACACCTATATAGAGTGCGGCGACTCTAATCCTAAGGCTAGGAGAAACGGGTAAGACTCTAACAAGGTCTCAAGGAAAAGGTGGACAAGGTTATCCTAGGTATGAAATGGCAGTCAACAGGGGGAATCCTTTCCTTTGGAATCAGGTATAGGCCATTAATACGAGAAAATAGGATTAAGTCATGAAAGTGATAGACACAAAATAAGAATCAGGCAAAGAGAAAATAATATAACAAAAAATGCATGCACCAAATGGATAAAGACAACATAATGAACAACAACATAGTCAATACAAGGATCGAGATTAAATCAAGTATCATCAAGGAAGATATTTACAAGTAATTAACAAGAAGATTTGACCAAGATCTAAACACAACCAATATTAACATTGAAACCAGTTCAAAAATCAATGTTAGAAATAACACTGGCATTTAGTTAAACGAGCATTAACATCACGATTAATCTGAATCATCATCGAAATTAACGTCAACATTAGAATCAACATTTAAAACTCAAATTGTCATAAAAATCTAATTAATTCACTAATAATTAATTAACACCTAAATTAAAACCAAGTTGAACTAAATTAATAAATAAAAACAAAAGTGAATAAATAAACAAGAAAATAAAAATAAATAAATAATAAAAGAAATATAAAAATAAAAAATAAAAGAAAAACAAAAATAAAAAATATGGGTCGGTGGGACTAGGCCCATACGGACCCATATCAACAACAACAACATTGCATGTCGGAAAAAAGGAAATGGACAAAAGACATTGCCAAATACTCTCTCCCTCTCGCACACGGTTTGTCTTGATCAGACGAACCCCCAGATTAATTACCAAACAAAGACTTTCATAATATTCACACAATACTAATCAAATTGGAGCGAATAGCATAAGCTAAAGAGGAATTCGAGTAATTCGTAAAGAAGAAACAGCAATTGAGCAATGCATGAAGGTGAAGGGAACTTACATGTCGGAGTTCGTCCGACGCGTCTTCGACAATAATGCAAATAAGATGAAACCTGGACTCTATACAGGTATGACTCAAATACCCTTCCTCTTTATGCAGCAATTTCTTTTGTGAGCATGTGGTAGTTGTTGTTGTTGTCTCTGTTTTTGCAATGTATGCACTCACCCTTTGTAATGCGTGAAAAATTATGCGTAAGAGTGATTCTCTTGTGTGTCCTCTTTGTTTTTCCTAATGTATATATATAGGACTAGAAAATAGACAAGAATGATAATAACAATTGACACAATATTTTTTTGTTTTTTATATTAAGACAAGGATAAAAGGAATTAAAAATCATGTTTTTTGTGTTTTTTATGATAAGACAAGAATAAAAAGAATTAAATATTATGTCTTTGTGTTTTTTATAATAAGACAAGAATTAAAACAATTAAAAATTATATTTTTGTGTTTTTTAAAAAGAAAATATAATAAACAAATTAAAAATAAAATTAAGTAATAAAAATGTAAATTTAAATTAAATATTTAAATAAATTAAATGATTATTTAAATAAAAATGATTAAAAAACAAAATAAAAAGTCGGACAGAAAAGTGCTCGAAAAAATAAAATGAACACACCAAAACAATCAGCGCAAAATAAACATATTGGAAAAATATAGCGTTTGGTCATATTTTTAAATAAATTTAGACAGGTTTGTCTATAAATCCAACAAATTTCTTTTGACGGACATTTCAAACACTATGTAAGATGAAGTGCATGTTATACTATGCAGATGATGCAAAACAAAAAACAGAATATTAGAGTAAAAAATTAGGATATGACATATGGTATTAGAAATAATTAATATTTTACTATTACTTGGAGACTAAGTTTATTAGAGGATATTTTAATATTTTAGTATTTTAATATGTTGTCTTGTGACCTTAGTTTTCTGTGTGTAAATAGACTAATGGGAGATTTCATTTATTATTCTTCCTTACAGTTTTTGTAGTCGTCATTTGCAGAGTAGAAATATATTCTCCCATTCTATTTCTTTTTAACCTTGTACATCAACAGAATTGGTGTTAGCTTTTCGAGATTCAAAACTAGCCCTCTCCACATATCAAATCTTCGAGAATCACTCATCACGTAAAGAACATAATCATCATCAATGGTGTAATAACGCTCTGGTGAATACCCTCGTCCATGGAAATGTATGTGAATTATACTAAAAAAGAACCCACTAATATTTGTAACAATATCTGAATATCTACCATAATATGGAATTGTACTCAACCAAATGTATTACTCCTTTTCATAGAGCTAAACAAACATGGAGATGGAAACTTCTAGGACACTTCTCAAGATTTATTTCCTTTCCTTCTCCTATATTTAGCCTATAATTTCAAAGAACAAAATTAATTAGTTTCAACCTTGATGATTGATTTTAGTTTTGTTGAATCACAATTGCAGAATCTGTGGATTTCAGTACTTTTGGCTCTAAACCTTCATCAAAAGTAATGCTTAATTATTATAACAGACTTATTTTAGTATCAAATTCTAACATTCCCTAGTTATGTTCAGAGAAGTCAATTAGATCAACACACTAAAAAGCTGGTAAAGAATAAAGATTACAATTACTTAAATGAAAGTCTATAACATGAGCATAAATATGCATCATAAGCATTATATCCCATATTCAGTTTCATCTCTTCTTTCAAGGTTTCCGTTTTAACATGAATAATTTCAGGATTTAACAAATACATAAAATTAAAGCAGAGAAAAAGTTGCATCATATCATAACATCTCACTCACACTACAAGAAAAACTCAAATTAGCTGAGGCTAAAAATCACTTCGCAAAATAATGGTTGTTGTCGGATGTCAAACACCTCGCATCTCTTTTATCCAATAAAAAATAGAATTTATTAAAATTTTCACCTTGCAACTAATCTGGGAGGAAATGAAATTTTTAAAACGAGGTTTGCAGCGTGCTAAACACCTCGCAAGGTTGCTTTCAAATTTCAAATTCTAAACGTTATCACATGATAATTCAGCGCAGAGCGTGGCAGTGTTGTGTCAAAGAAGTTGTGATGTGTTTATCACTCAGAAAAGTTGCAGTGTGATTCCCACCCTGCAACCATATTTTGCGACGTGGTTTTAATCCAACAATTCCAGAAAACTTGCAGTGTGAATTGCATGCTGCAAGGTGATAGGCACAAATTTTAACGCTCAAATAGTCATAAGGTAGAGTGTGTATTTATGTTCAACATTTACTCTCACAAACACACACCAGTTTATATCTTACCTTCTTTCATCCTTCTTCTTCTTCATCAATATATCATCTAAAATTATTACAAAAACATCTCAATTTTTTTTTACCTCAAACCCGAAATTCCATTATCAGATTTGTACTACAAAGTTCAGGGTTATTATAAGATACACATTTTATTTCTATTTTTTTTTTAATACTGGATTATTCTAAATTAAATGTCTCTAAAAATTTTTAGGTTGTCATAATTTTTTTAGATATTACTTATGAGGATTATGTTAGAGTCTTAGTTGTTTATTTATATTAGAGTTTTCAGATATGATAGTTTATATTAGAGTTTTAATTTCAGATATAATAGTTTACGTTAGAGTTTTAGTTTTAGTTGTTTATGGATGTTAGAGTTTTTGAATAATATTGTTTTCTTTTTTTTTTTTTTTAATAAAATTGAACAAAAAATTTACATTATTCTCTTTTCTGATATCATCAATTTGATATATAAAGTAAATTTTTTTTATATTTTTATAATAAATAATACAAAACAGAATAAAAATACTAATTTATTATTTTATTTTTTTTACTTTTTTTAATAAAATAGAATAAAGAATTAATTCTTTTTTGTTTTTGTTTTTTACTTTTTTTATTAAACTGAATAAAAAATTAAACTTTTTCATATACTTTTTTTTAATATACAAAATAAAAAATAAATTTATTTTATTGTACATATATAATAAAAGTCAATAAAAATTTACATTATTTTGTTTTCTGATAACATTATGCGAACAAAAAATTGTAATATTTTTAATTATGTTTAATTATTTATTGCATTTTCATTTTTAACAAATTCTGAATTTAATATTATTGAATAAAAAATATTTTGTATGATATAAACAATAAATTTATATTATATTATTTTATTATAAATTTATTATATTATATATAAATTTAATTATATTATATGTAAATTTAACTATAAAAAATATTCTGTATAATATAAATATATATAAAAAAATTTTAATACATAAAAATGTTTTCAAGTGAAATACACTCAGCAAAATTGCCAAGTGAATTACATTCAGCAAAGTCCATAAATTGAGGTGTAGTCCACTCAGCAAAGTGTTGCGCTTTACAATGCTGCTCTGTCACCTGCTCTGCTCTAGCACCTCCTCTGATCTACACACTGACTTGTGAGCCACTTTTTAAAAATTGAGTTGCGAAGAGATATTCACTCAGCAACTTGCGAGGTGATTTTCACTCAGCAAGTTACGAGGTGAATTTTACTTGGCAAAAAAGTTGAGACTAGCGTTTTAGCGAAATGATTGAAACCTGCTAAAATTAGACGTTGTGAGGTGATTAGCACGTAGCAAATTTGAGTTTTTTTTAGTGTCATAAACCAAAAACAAAGTCAAAAGTTAAAATGTAACGACTTTGTCCATATTTTTTTTTCTTTTATCTATTTGTCATAGGTTAGCTAGAATTGAACCTAAGGTGCGAGTTATGACTTATTTGGGTCCACTGAAATAACGGAAATTAAATTCCATAAACTCCTCTTGATGGTATTCTAGTGGTTCCTTTTTTCATCTCAGTAGAATTGAATCCTCAAGGTATTTTGCGTGACAATTGCTTTATATTTCTGCACAGTTGGATATTCGGTACCACTTGCTTCTCGTTTGATATCGAAGTCTCTCAACACCAAATTCCCCTTAATCATATGACATTGTTGGAATTCAATCAGGATCTATGGTGAATTCTTCTCAATCTTAATCTTAAGATTGTTATGTAATGACAGTGAACAAAAAGAAGAACACGCTTAAAGAAGATGAGTATGAACTGCAAAGTAACTCTCTGCCCACAACTATGGAACTTTATTATCACTTTGCATCTGCAAAACCTTGATTATCAAACTTGATTATTACAATGATAATGGTTTCTCCCTATTTATAGGTTTAGGTTAACTTGCATCTCAAGTTAAAGCCCAAATTATAAAAACACAAAAATATATAATCTAATCTTTTTAAATGAAATCTGATATTTTTAAATCAAATCTAATATTTCTAAAACAATGGATTATATATCTAACACACAACCTAATTCATTGTGTCTAAATTATCTACGTTCATCATAGACCTTAGCTTCTTGAACACTTCGACTGACACTCCCTTCGCCATGATGTCTGCAATTTGATTCTCAGTTTTGCAGTGTTCCAAGTTTATCTTCCCTTCTGCTACCTGCTCTCGAAGATAATGAAACCTCATTTCGATGTGTTTGCTTCGACTGTGTGCTATTGGACTCTTCACCAAGTTGATAGTTGACATGTTGTCAATATTTATGCTAATTGCTCCATAACTCTTCACTATGATCTCTTCGACCAGGTTCACCATCCAGGTTGCTTGACATGCACAAAGAGAAACAACTATGTATTATGCTTCACATGATGACAATGCCACTACTGGCTCTTTTCTCTAACTCCAAGTAATTGGTGCACCACCTAACATAAACACATATCCAGTTGTGGATTTCTGATCCTCAGCATCACTACACTAACTTGAGTCAGTGTATCCCACTAACTTGCATTCTTTTCCTTCATCAGGTGCAGGAAACAAAATGTCGTAGTCGATAATCCCTTTTAGATACCACAGTATCCTCTTTGTTGTTGCTAGGTGTGATACCTTTTCCTTCTGCATGAATCTACTTACCATACCCACATTGTATGCTAAGTCAGGCCTTGTGTGACAAAAGTATCAAAGTGACCCAATAATTCTTCTACATTGGGTTGGGTCGACATCATCTTCATTTGAATCCTTCGACAGTTGCAATCTGGTATAAGCTGGAGTTGAAGTTAGGTTGCAATCTTGCATCTCAAATCTCTTGAATATTTCACCTGCATATCTTCTTTGGTGCATCATCAAACCTCTATTACTCTTGTATAATTTGATGCCAAGGAAATATGAGAGATTTCCCAAGTCTAACATTTCAAACTCCTCACTTAGGTCATGTTTGAAATCTTCGATCTCCTTCTGGCAACTTCTTGTTATCAACAGGTCATCGACATAGAGGCATATTATAAACAATTCACTACTACTTCTTCTTACATATACTCCATGCTCAATTGTGCACTTCACAAATTTCTTCTCCCTTAGAAAGATGTCGATCTTCTTATTCCAAGCTTTTGGAGCTTGCCTAAGTCCATATAGGGCTTTATGCAGCATGTACACCTTTCTTTCTTCGCCTTGTTTCATAAACCCAGCTGGTTGTGCAACATAAACTTATTCTTCTAAGGGGTCATTCAGGAATGCACATTTCACATCCATCTGATATGTGTGTCAATTATTCATGTTCGATAGACCAACAACCAACATGATTATTTCAATCCTAGCACCAAGTGCAAAAACTTTGTCGAAGTCGGTTCCTTTATTATGAAGAAATCCTTTCGCGACAAGTCTCGCCTTGTGTCGAGTTGCTTCTCCTTTATGATTCACTTTATAAACCTATTTCACATCAATTTCCTTCTTGCCTTGAGGCAATTCGACAAGTGACCATATGTTTTTGACTTTGATGAACTCTAACTCCTCATTCATTGCTTTCATGCACTTTGAATCTTTCAATGCCTCAGCTGCATTGACTGGTTCGACATCTTCATAGAAAGCATAATGTATCAGATCACCTTCTTCATCGACCACATCATTTGATGTAACCACACATTCTTGTAACCACACCTTCTTTGAGGTCTTCTTGGGCCTGCTTCACCTCTGACTTCTTCTTGTCGAACTTCTCTTTCGACTTCACTAGTTGTTTCTTCACATAAGATTCTCATTGAATCCCTCTTAAGATTCTCAGTCCAATCCCATTCCTTAAGCTCATCTATGATCACGTCCATGTTGATCATTACTTGCTTGTTCACTAGGTCGAATAACTTGTATCCTTCAGTCGAATGATATCCTATCAAGAACATCTGATTCGACTTGTCATCAAACTTCCTTCTCAACTAATCTGGAACATGTCTATGTGCTATAGATCCAAACACATTCAAGTGACTGAGGCTAGGCTTGACACCAGACCAACATTCTTCTTGTGTGATTCCTTCAAGCTTCTTCGTTGAACATATGTTTAATATGTATGTTGTTGTCAAAACTGCTTCTCCCCATAATTCTTTGGGTAGATGATTTCCATTCAACATACTTCTCACCATGTTCATGATGGTTATGTTATTTCTTTATGCAATTCCATTTTGTTGTGGAGTGTAGGGTAGCACCACCTCATGCACAATCCCTTCTTTTTCACATAGTTCATCAAACTCTTTCGACACATAGTCTTCATCACCATCAGTCCTTAGAATTTTTAGCTTTCGACCACTCTGCCTTTCGACCATAAATTTGAATCTGGCAAATACCTCGATCATATGACTTTTCTTCTTTATGAGGTAAGTCTGCATCTTTCGACTGTAATCATCTATAAACGTGACAAAGTATATGTTGACTTCAATTGAATCCACCTGGATTTGACCACATACATCAAAGTAGATGACTTCCAAAATTGCCTTCGACTTCCTACCTGCATCCTTGTTGAAGTTATTCTTATGTTGTTTTGACTGAACACACTCTTCACAAACTTCTCTTTAGCTCTCTTATATTATTGAAGTTGAGATGGCCTAGTCGAAAATGCCATAACCATTCATCTCTGCTGACTGCAGTTGCTAGGCACTTTTGCTCCATCACATTGAGTTCAATCTTGAAGGTCATATTCTGAGACATTGGAGCCTTCAAGATTAACCTACCACCTGCGTCGAGAACTCTCATCATTTTGTCTTTGACAACTACCTTGTAGTTCCTTTCGACAAGCTGTCCTATACTAAGTAGCTTACTTTTCATGCATGGTATGTATAACACATTAAAAATTATTTATTTCTTGTCATCCTTCCTCACGATCTGAACATCACTAACACTTTCAGCTGCTAGAGTGTTGTCATTTGTAAACTTCAATGTGTTCTTCGACAAGGGCTTCATGTTAACAAACCATTTTTTTCTTCCAGCCATGTGTGATGAGCATCCTGAGTCCAAGTACCACTAGTCCTGGAATCTTTCTTCATCTCTTGTTGTGACCATCAACAACATCTTTTCTTCATCATGTTTCGCCAGCTTTGCAGCAATTTCTTGATTCTTTTTCTTTTCTGGACAATCACTAAAATAGTGACCTTACTTCTGACAATAGAAACATTGAATGTGACTTTTGTCAGGCTTTCGACTACCACCTCTTTCTCTACCTGCAGCACCACCTCATTGGCTACCTTGGTTCCATGGTTTTCTCTAATTCGATCAGTTTCCTTCATGCTAATTTTGACCATTCGAATTGGTGTAGCCTTCTCTACCTTTGTTGTCATTCCAACTTCCTTTGCCTTTCCTTTCTTTTTTTGATTGCGCCTACAAATCCATATCACTCTTCGACTTTCCTGCAGCTCTTCAAGCCATCCTTTATCCACGAGACTCAAGTGTCCCTTGAAGCTCTTCCTTTGTCAATACTGACAAGTATTTCGACTCTTCTATGGCTACTACCACGTGGTAGAATTTTGGAGCCAATAACCTCAAGATCCTTTATACAACTGATCTTGATGTCAACATTTCTCCACATACTGTTAGATGCCCAATTGTGCTTATTTGAGCTATCAAATGTGGGCATCTTTCGCTCCTTTTTGTCTAGTTTGTGTTCAAAACTGCCTTGCTTTTGTTTATATGCAACATTATGTGAAATGCTCTTGGTCCTTTTAATTTGTGTGTTATTGTGCAGTATTTAAGCATGAAAGAGTAGAATTTGAAGACACGAGAAAGATGACAAAGGAATCAAGAAAGAAGAAGAGCAAAAGCTTGTTCGCTAGGCGAACATATGGCGAGTGTTGCAGCGAGATGTTCTCTAGGCGAGCTCGTAGCGAGCTGCTAGCGAACACTCCCAGACTTGGGCAGAATCAAATTGGCATCATTCGCTGGCAGTGAGGAAGGTGGCGAAGAACTCGCTAGGCGAGCACCTAGCGAGCAAGTAGCGAAGCATTCCAGAATTAACTCATTAGTCCTCGCTGTCGCTTGCGCAAAAATAAGGTGTCGGCACAACAGAAGAGTCGCCACCTTTCGTTATTTATCCCTCAGAGCGGGAAAGGAAACGATCGGAAAAACCTGACGAAAAAGGGTAAGACAAGGTCATCGCAACCGTTGTCTGGATTCGGGAGTCGGTTACGCAAGGGGAAGGTATTAGCACCCCTCACGTCCGTCGTACTCGACGGGATCCTTGCTTGTTGTGTTTACTTGGACGGGTTGGTTTTATCTATCTACCTATCAAGGCTGGCTTAAAAAGAAAAGAAAAATGACTCGGCAAAGCGTCACACTTTATGCCTACGTATTCTCATCAGAGAATGAGAAATCAGAGTCAACGTAGTTCGACCTACGAAAGGATTACGGGGGAAGGTAGCTCGCCAAGACATCACCATCTTGTGCCTACGTACTCTCAACAGGCATGAGAGATCAGAGCTCACGTAGTTTGGGAAACTACGGTTTATTTCCTGTCTTTTACGAAAGAAGTATTTTTTATTGTGTTTGCGATTTCAACCGCACTAGAGACTATGACCTGAGAGTGAATGCGTCGCATGTCACCCAAAGGGTACCATACTAAACATCTAGACTGTGGAAAAGAAACTCTCCCACAATCCTTTCTCAGGTAGCTTAAGGCTCGTAACGTACGAAAGAAATCATTCATGATTACTGTATCTTAAACCGTTTTGAGATGAGAAGAGAACAGGCCCAACTAGGAGGGAGACTATCAAGTCCTACTGTTATCATGCCATGGATTCATCCTATGGTTGAGTTTTGAACAGGGAACTCCTAGAAGTTGTCATGCATAGGTTTCAACCTAAAATTCTATCATTAATTCCTTATCAAAGGAAATGAGAGTCCTAAGGGATCATGTCAATGATACACCAAAATAGACAAAGCATCAGCTTAACAGTAAAATGCATGCAATGCAAGTGAGGGAGGAAATGTGTGTGGGGCTTCAGCCTCCACAAGCTCATCTCAACCTCAAGCCAGAATGGATAACAGTAATCATATTGAAATATAAACAACATGCTATCAAGCAATAACAGTAAACTGCAATCATACAGAAAAATGAAATGAAATGCCATCAGGCCAACAAACCACATGGGCAAGGGAGCTGGGCTCTACCGAATACCCGCAAGTAAAGCCACACAGTAACAATACAAGCAGAGGGAGCAACTCAACCTCTAGTGCAATCATGCTCCTAGATTCTACTTATTCTAGATATGAACTTATTCTAATGCATCAAACAAGTCAAACAAAACACATCAATACAGAAAAGAAGAAGAGAAAGCAGATCAACTCCTCTCTCAACTCCAAGCTTCAGCTTTTCCAACAGCAACTCAGTCTTCAGACTTCCAATTACTCTTGACAAATATCAATTGCTTTTCCAGGTTTCAACCCTTCAACATAAGTTTCAACTTATCTTCTCCCTTAAGCTTCAGCTTCTTGATCAGTTCCACCTTCAGGCTTCACTATCAATCATAAGTATCAACTTGGCTCCTTCAGGATCTCCAGTTATCAAAGCAAGTATCAACTTCCTTTGTTCTTCAAGCTTCAGTTCTTCAGAAATGATCTCAATCACTTACAAGTGTCAACTTCATCCTTCAGTCTTTACTTCATCTTCAGGGGTGTTCAAGTATCAACTTGCTCTTGCTGCTCTTCAAGCTTCAGCTGGAATGGCAATACTCAAGGATTCATCCTCTTCTACACTCTTCATTGAAGTCTTCATCTTCAAACTCAAGCTCAAAACCTCTCAAGATAATCAAACCAGAGGAAATCACTTACTGGATAAGCTGGGGGATATTGAACTGCTTATTGACCACCAAAGGTGACCTTTATGGGTTCAACATCAAAGGAATGGTTCCCTCAAAATTTCTACTTCCTAGGTACCTCACTTATCCCTCCAAAGGAGAGAGGTGTATACCATGGAAGGACTTTGAATCATAGGGAGGAATGGAGGTGACAGATACCATCCATGTTTGAGAAAGAAGTTATCTAAGTCTAAACTCTTCCTAATCCTTAACCCTAAAAACAACAAAACAAAACAAAAAAGATCAAGCTCTCAAGCTCCTCAATGCATCTTCAAGTCTTCTAATATGCTCCTCAATGCTCCTTATAACAATACCAAGCTCACCAAGCCAAGGAAAAACTCCAAAGCAAAGCAACTAAAGCAAAAATGCCCTAAAGGCAACACAAACAATCAACCAATATAAAAATCAACTAAAAATAGCATACTACTATATTAAATCCTAATATAATTTCTAAGGGATCCTACATACCTACCCTTAATACCCTATATGTCCCATAGTCTAATTTTTCCTAAAAACCCAAAAATCTAAAGTTATTGTGCACCTATGTTGAAGTTTGACCTAATTCTACACAACCTAATGTCATCTAATCAAAACTATCCTAAAAATCATCACAAAATTATGGAATAAATCCAGGGGGAAGCTAAAACATATATCTAACTATCCTAAAAAGAATGACCTAAATATACTAAGGGAATTACCTAAACAAAATTCTACAAATTCATGGATCAACATAAAAGAAATATAATGCAATAAAAGTAGAAAATATACAAAAAATACTAAAAATGCATGAAAGGAAAATATTTTTATTTTATATTTTTCTATACAAAAATATGAAGTGGGAACAAAAATTCCCATTAAAAAATCATTAATTTTCAATTTGATATGAATTTTCAAAGTATGAAAGAAAATGGAGAAAATAAAATTGAAATGATGAGACTGGGGTGCAGGAAGCAAACATATGCAATGCAATTCACACATGGGCCCAGAATGGGAGGTTTAAACAGCAAGTGCGCTGGGTCCATTTCATCAGAAAAAAAATTAAAAAAACCAAAGAAAAATGAAAAACATGCGGTGCAAAGAGTAAAGGATTTCAGTTCAAATCCTACATGGGCCTTGATGGGGGGTGGGATTAGAAATTGGATCCACTAAGCCCAGAACCACCGTTTAATGAAACGGTGCGTTTCAGCTTGTTTCTGATTCCCTCCAAAATGAAATCAAATCGCGTCCATTGGATCTGGCCAAAGTCAAAGGTCTTGCTTGCATCTGATGGCTGAGACTTCATCTTCTTCCTCCAACCTAGGGTTTTCTGAAACCACCATGGAAACAGAGCTCAAGAACACTCATCTTCCTCAACTCGAGCTCCCTCAATTCCTCATCAAAATCCCAAACGTAAAACCCTAACATGCTCTAAATTTCATGCTGAACACGATTACAATCTCAAAATCCACTGAAACCTCATAAATCAATGAACCCGATCCAAGATCCAAAATATACTCAGTCATCAATATTAACAATTCTTGAAACTAATGGTCCTAATCTCATCCTAATGCTTCCCTGAACATTTCTTGATATTAAACTAAGCTCATCACTCAATATTCAGCAAGATACAAGGCCAAACAAAAATGGTGACCACTATCCAATCTTCACCAATTCTCTTCAAACTATCCAAAATCCACCACCTATTGGTCTCTAACAATTCTACACTAACAAATCAACCTAATTATGCCTAAAACATGGTGTAGGAAAGAATTTGCAAACCTGGTTAAATCGAGTAAACAGATGATGAAATCCACCACTTCAAGCCTTGAATCTTTCCCCATTCCTTCACTGAGTAATCTTCTAGCTTCTGTATGCAAAAAGAATGGCTGAAAATGCTTAATTCTTGAAAACCGATTTTGAATTGCTTCCTTGAAATCTCAATCACCAACTCTTCAATTCTCCATGGATTTGGTCTCAATTCAATCTGCACAGCTTCAATGTGATGTATAGAATGTGTTTGTGCGGAAAGAATGAAAGGAAATGAAGAAGAATGAAGAATTGACACTTGACTTGCAATGGAAGAATTTGGATCTCACTCTCTCTTCTCTACACCAATTCACACCAACCTTGCATCTGAGCAAGTTACAATCATCTTATAGAGTGGTTTAGAATCATCTAGAACCCTCTAGGATCATCCAATGAGAAATTGAACTTTTCATGTCATGACATTTTGAATCCAATTCTCCTTACATGCTATCTCATGTCAAGCATCTCATAACCTTCAATTATGACTTGAATTTATCCCCACATGAGATTTAGGATAAGTTACAATGCATAACCAACTTGTACATTGAGTTCTTTTGAGTTTTGGTTTGGTGCCTTAAGATGCAAGTAAGCCATTTCCAAATCAGCCCTATGATCCAAGCCTCAAATCAAAATTGTGGCTGAACCATTGTTCTTAGAATGTCATTTGGAGTCAAAATGACCTATTATATGACATGGTTTGGATTTATAGCTTGTGATTTCCAATTTTCAATTTCAACTTAATTAACTTATGCCTCCTTTTTAGACCATTTTTATCACTTTTTGATACAAGCCTTTTCAACATCTCGTGACCTCCCTACTAGCCTTAAAACATCATTCTAAGCAAGTTTGATGTTGAAGATTTTTCCATTTGAAGCTTGGAAATAGGAGATATGGCCTTATGCTTGAAATGACCTATAACCTCCAAATGACCAAAATGCCCTTGACTTGTCAAAGTCATAAGTTGAGTTCTACAAATCCTATCAAGGACTTATAGTACTCTATAGAAAGCTAAGAAGATGCTATTCAACATTCATGTTGACCAAGAATCCATAGGAATCATCCTACTAGGGCAAAAGTTGGATGCAAGTTGGGTGACTTTCAAGAGCCCAGATTCACATACCTCAGATGACCTGTAATTTGTCAAAGCCATAACTTGAGCTCTACAAATACTATCAAGAACTTATAGTACTCAAATTAAATCTAAGAACAATCTCTACAACATTCATGTTGTGGGGAAGATGGGATGAAAATCACATCTTGAGCTAAAACTTCCTTGAAGATAGGGATCAAACTAGGGGATTTTACACTGTCAATCCTTAGAAACCCTAGCTTAAAACTTCTCAAACTCCTCAATCATGATGAGTTGGTCTAGGAATCATCCTTATAGCACTTCAATACATCATTCCATGATCACATGGCTCTTGGATTAGGTCTCAACCCTCTCCAAATCTTCAGTTGACCTATGGTTGACCCAATCAAACCCTAATTCGACCAATCATGGCTAAGTCTTCTGAATTCTTGTAGAATGACCTCTCTAGGCTTCATGATGGCTTTAAAGACATCTCATAAGCTTCCTCAAAGCTTCAAGTCCATCCTCACAATCTCAGAATCATCTGAGGAGCTCCCACAACTCTCAAGTTATGAGACACACAACCTTGGTTTCAACCAATTCCTCTGAGGATCTCTTGAATTCTCTGACAAAGGTATCAACCTTTGAACACTTGAACAAACTTCTTGACTTTCTTCAAAGTCTCATACAACTCTTGATGGGTAAATAAATGTCGGCCAAATTTTGGGGTGCAGCAGCTGCCCCTATTCAAACGGCTT
The DNA here is from genome assembly GCA_963859935.3 of Lathyrus sativus. Taxonomy (NCBI): domain Eukaryota; kingdom Viridiplantae; phylum Streptophyta; class Magnoliopsida; order Fabales; family Fabaceae; genus Lathyrus; species Lathyrus sativus. Next base: position 483,264,496 of record OZ012741.1, on the reverse strand, counting down.
GAACCTGACTGGGTGAGGAGCGAACAACTCTCAGCCAATCAAGGTGCGAGACGGTTGAATACCGATAAACCCGGAAATTTGCCAACTGCACAAGTACACGATACTCCTGCGGGAGAGAATCTTCGAACACTGAAATAATAGTTGCACGGCAACTAGCTGGAGACATACTGATTTGAACCTTGTCGTCAGTTATCCACATCAAATTCCTCTGACATCGTTATCAGACACCGGACATCGCCGTCAGGCCTTCATGATAACAGAGCGTCTGACATCGCCGTCGGACAACCAAAACACCCAACATCGCCGCTGGAAAACTAAATCATCTGACATCGCCGTCGAACAACCAAAATACCCAACATCACCGTTGGAGAACTAAATCAACCGGACATCGCCGCCGGAAACAAACAAAACACCCAACATCGCCGCTGGAGACAAACAAAACACCCAACATCGCCGCTGGAGAGCTAAAGAATCTGATATCGCCGTCGGATAATCAAAATACCCAACATCGCCACTGGAAAACTAGAGAATCTGACATCGCCGTCAAAAACAAACATCCAACATCGCCGCTGGAGAACAAAGAATCTCCTGACATCGCCGCCAGAAACAAACATCCAACATCGTCGTTGGGACAACAAAGAATCAAATCACCTGACATCGCCGCCAGAAACCAACATCCAACATCACCGCTGGAGAATCAAATCACCTGACATCACCGTCAGAAACAAACATCCAACATCGCCGCTGGAAAACTAAAGAACCTGACATCGCCGCCAGAAACAAACATCCAACATCACCGCTGGAGAATCAAATCACCTGACATCGCCGTCAGAAACAAACATCCAACATCACCGCTGGAGAATCAAATCACCTGACATCGCCGTCAGAAACAAACATCCAACATCGCCGCTGGAAAATCAAATCACCTGACATCGCCGTCAGAAACAAACATCCAACATCACCGCTGGAGAACTAAATCATCAAAGACTTTGACATCGCCGTCAGCCAAACATAACCCTGGGAAACACCCGACATCGTCGTCAAGTACTCAACATAATCTGACTTCGCCGTCAACAACAAACATCCAACATCGTCGCTGGAGAACTAAAGAATCTGACATCGCCGCCAGAAACAAACGTCTAACATCGCCGCTGGAGAAAATCAAATTACCTGACATCGCCGCCAGAAACAAACATCCAACATCGCCGCTGGAGAATTAAAAATAATCTGACCTCGCCGTCAAAACAAACATCCTCTGACCTCGCCGTCAGGGTGAAGAAGATCCATTTGGGAATTGGTCACACGGTAACCGATAATACCTGGTCGATCATGCCATCAGGCATTCAGAGAACACTGTCGGGCATCAGCCGGACTTCAACCATCAGGTTGATCATGCCATCAGGCATTCAAAGAAACTTGTCGGGCATCAGTCGGACTTCATCAGCAAGTCGGGAATAGAATTCTTGGTCAATCATGAGCCAACTGGGAATATCTAAACCTCTGCCATTAGGCACTCCGCATCAGCTGAGAGAACTGCTTCATTAACACGGTCAGACTTCAATCATGGAGTCTTCAAGGGAGATTTCAACTTCGCCGTTAGAAAACCTGCTGGGGAGGACGCTTCGCCGCTGGGGAATCTGGAGACCTATCAAGTAACTCCGCTCCGGGGGTCCAGAAATCATTCTGGAGGAATCAACTCTGCTGAGGAATTCAAGAATCATCTTGAACAAATAACTCCGCCGGGGACTTTCAAGAATCATCTTTAACCGATAACCAACCTGGAGATTTCAGGAATCATCCTGAGCGAACACTTTGTTGAGGATTTCAGGAATCATCCTGGGCAACCTTTACTGGGGACTCTACTGGGGAGCTTTAAGAATCATCTTAAGCAAACGACCCTGTTGGGGAATTCAAGAATCATCTTGAACCGAAGACTTCGCTGGGGATCTCAAGAATCATCTTGAGCAAGCGACTTCGTTGGGGAGAATGTCAGGAACCATCCTAAGCAACCAATTCTTTGGCGGAACACCTGCAAAACAAGAACGGTAGCAACCTAGATCATGTTTATTATGCATATGCTTCGGCAATGGCGCAATGCTCCACACGGTGGAAATGTTATGCGTTTATGATAAATGTTATGCAGTCATGCAAAATGATGCGATCCTATCGGCAAAATAAATGCCGAAGGGAGAATCCTCCTGTCAAGGGGGACGAACTACTCAGATAGAGGAATCATCCTGCTGAGGAGGACATGGTCACGCCAATCTCAATTGGACTCCGCAGGGGACACAACTTCAGTTGACTGCTGCGGAGGAAACAACTTCAGTTGATTGCTGCAGGGGATCGAAGCTCTACGAGAACCTGGACCGGCTGAGGGGAAATGATGTCAATCGCGGGAATAAACTGCATGGCCTTCATGGCTACTTCTCTGGAGATGATAACTATGTGGGGAAACAACTTCAGTTGATCAACACTCTACTGGGGAAAACCAATCATGGTCTGAGCAACTTCCAAGGATTCGGCTCTCTTGGGGGATCTGCAAACTCGGCTGAGGAAGGAGAAATCATTCTGCTTCGCTGGAGAATACGACTCTGGGGGAAATACAGTGTCAGCTGTTCAATACTCTACTGGGGAAAACCAATCATGGCCCCAACTGCCTCCCAAGGACTCGGCTCTCTTGGGGGTTTGCACACTCGGAAGAAGAAATCATTCTGCTTCACTGGAGAGAGTACGACTCTGATGAGGAATTTCAATTCCGCCGGGGAAGAAGGAATCATCCGACTTCGGGAGAGAGTACAACTCTGGTGGGGAATTTCAATTCCGCTGGAGACTTCAGTCTGGCACCGTCAGCTGCTGCATACTTCGGCGTACGCATAGTTTCTACGAAACCTGCACTTGTGACCCGGTGCTGGGGGATGAATTCACGCTTCGGCGCCTGACTCAGCTGAGGAGATGACGTTCCTTCAAGATACATCTGATTGGGGAAGAGAATCATCTCTGCCTGGGGAGACATATCAATGCTCATGATCTCGCGTTCAGACTCTGCGGGGAGAGGCTACTGAACTCTGCTGGAGAAAGAGGAATGATCCTGCTTCAGGATGCGCACGGCACTTTGTCTGGAATATGCTACACCTGTAACAACACAAACAAGCAGACAAGATACCCTTCTCAAAGGGACCTACCAAGGTTATTATCTCGTGACAATGTTAAAGTAACTAATTGTTTCAACAATCAGTGGCCTAGGCCAGTAAGTTTATGTATGCGCATTTTATCAAAAACATCGGCGTTCTTTTTCGCAAACAAAACAGATAAATGCTAAACAGGCAAACAGAATTGCTGAATAGTATGCATTTTATTGATAACGAACCCCTGAATGGGTAAAAATGTTTTACAACAGATGCAAGCCCCTGGAATGAGGAAGCCGCGCAAAAATAAAACATAAATATACATCGGTATATACAAATGTCGGCAACGAGGCGTAGACGAACACCATGAGTTGATCCCTCTATGACCCACTCGACTTCGATACTTCTTCGACGCTTCAGCTTCGGAAGAGATTGATTCAGATAAACGGCCCTCAGGTCTTCCAAACCACTAAACAATGAAAGTCCACACGCGGAACGCAGTCATTTGCTTTTTCAAATCCCTAACTTTTGCGTGAACCGCCCTTTGCGGGTTTTCAGTTCACCGGGATACCCTTTTTTGCTGAAGCCGCCCAGTGTAGGTTTTCGACTTCGCGGGTGTACATTTTTCAATTTATATCCCTAATTTTTGCCCGAACCTTTTTATTCTGTTTTTGGTTCGCCGGGATGCCCTTTTTTGCCTGGACTCTCTTTTTTTTGTCCAGCGGGTCGCTTTCAAGCAAAGTATTTTTTAACTGCGTCCGCGTTCACCGGGGATGCAAAATCTTCACCATCCATCGTGGATAACAACAAAGCTCCTCCCGAGAAGACCTTGCTGACGACGTACGGACCTTCGTAATTTGGAGTCCACTTGCCCCGGTGATCAGAGTGTGGCGGAAGAATCTTCTTCAGGACGAGATCACCCGTCTGAAAGCTTCTAGGACGCACCTTCTTATCATAAGCTTTCTTCATTCGGCTTTGGTACAGACGACCAAACGCAATCGATGCTAACCTCTTCTCGTCCATCAGGCTGAGTTGGTTCAGTCGATTCGTAATCCATTCTGCCTCGTCGAGTTTCACATCAACAAAAACTCGCAAAGAAGGGATCTCCACTTCTAACGGTAGGACAGCTTCCATACCGTACACTAAGGAGAAAGGAGTTGCCCCGGTTGAAGTACGTACCGTTGTACGATAACCGTGCAATGCAAACGGCAGCATCTCGTGCCAGTCTTTGTATGTCACAACCATCTTCTGAACAATCTTCTTTATGTTCTTGTTGGCTGCTTCAACGGCGCCATTCATCTTCGACCGGTAAGGAGATGAGTTGTGGTGTTCAATCTTGAAACTCTGGCACAACTCCTTCATCATCTTGTTACTCAGATTCGAACCATTATCAGTAATGATCCGCTCGGGAATTCCGTAACGACAGATGATGTCCCTCTTTATGAATTTAGCCACTACCTGCTTGGTCACATTAGCATACGAGGCTGCCTCCACCCACTTGGTGAAGTAGTCGATAGCTACCAGAATGAAGCGATGACGGTTAGATGCAGTAGGCTCGACCTTGCCTATCATGTCGATGCCCCACATGGAGAACGGCCACGGGGAGGACATGACATTCAACGGGCACGGCGGCACATGAACTTTATCAGCATAAATTTGGCATTTATGACATCTCTTCGCGAATCTGAAGCAATCCGACTCCATCGTCAGCCAGTAGTATCCTGCTCTCAGGATTTTTCTCGTCATAGCATGCCCGCCGGCGTGCGTACCAAATGTGCCTTCATGAACTTCTTCCATGAGCATACTCGCCTCCTTCTCATCTACACATCTGAGTAGCACGAGATCATGGTTTCTCTTATACAACACTCCATCAGGATTGAGATAAAAATTTCCAGACAGCCTCCTCAGAGTCTTCTTATCCTGGGTTGACGCACCCGCAGGATACTCCTTAGTCATAAGGAAAGTCTGGATGTCATGAAACCATGGCTTGCCTTCGGCGGCTTCCTCGATTGCAAAGACAAATGTCGGTCTATCAAGACGGGAAAGGACAATTCTTGGAGCCTCATTCCAAAAATTGACTTTATAAATTGAAGCCAACGTGGCTAAAGCATCAGCCATTTGATTCTCCACCCTGGGCACATGATGGAGCTCCACTCGATCAAAGAACGGAAGCAGCCTTCCGGCATAATTCATGTACGGCACCAAATTCGATTGACGAGTCTCCCACTCCCCTTTAATCTGGTTGATCATAAGCGTTGAGTCACCATATATGTCTAGGTTCTTGATTCTCAAATCAATTGCCTCTTCTAGACCCATGATGCATGCTTCGTACTCCGCCTCATTATTGGTGACTGGAAACGTCAGTCTCGCCGTAAACGGGATATGGGATCCGTGGGGAGTCGTGATGATAGCCCCGATGCCACTTCCATAGGAATTAACCGCCCCATCGAATATCAATTTCCACTGGGATTTCCTATCTGGCCCCTCGTCGGGCAACGGCTCATCGCAATCCTTCGCTTTGAGAAACATAATATCCTCGTCAGGGAATTCAAATTTCATCGGCTGGTAATCCTCGATCGGCTGTTCGGCAAGGTAATCAGACAATACGCTTCCCTTGATGGCCTTCTGGGACACGTACTGAATATCATATTCCGTTAACACCATTTGCCACCTGGCAATCCTGCCCAAAAGAGCCTGCTTCTCGAAGACGTACTTGATCGGATCCATCTTCGAAATTAGCATAGTGGTGTGATTGAGCATGTACTGTCGTAAACATTTGGCAGCCCAGGCTAGTGCACAACACGTCTTCTCCAGCATCGAGTAGCGAGATTCACAGTCTGTGAACTTTTTACTCAAGTAGTAAATGGCATGCTCTTTTCTGCCCGTCTCGTCGTGCTGACCGAGAACACACCCCATACTATTCTCAAGAACTGTCAAGTACATGATTAATGGCCGTCTAGCCACTGGGGGTATCAAGATTGGAGGTTCTTGAAGATACTGCTTTATCTTGTCGAATGCCTTCTGGCAATCCTCATTCCAGATAATTGCCTGATCTTTCTTTAAAAGCTTGAACATCGGTTCACAAGTGGCCGTGAGCTGAGAGATAAACCTTGCAATGTAGTTTATTCTGCCCAAGAAACCACGAACTTCTTTTTCTGTTTTCGGCGCTGGCATTTCTTGAATGGATTTTATTTTCGCAGGATTGACTTCGATGCCTCGTTCGCTAACGATAAACCCCAGTAACTTTCCGACCGCACTCCGAAAGTGCATTTGTTAGGATTCAGTCTCAACCTGAATTTCCTAAGCCTCTCAAAAAGCTTCAATAAGTTGACCAGATGCTCTTCCTCCGTTTGGGACTTCGCAATCATGTCATCAACATAGACCTCGATCTCATGATGAATCATATCATGAAACAAAGTTACCATCGCCCGTTGGTAAGTGTCCCCTGCGTTCTTCAGACCGAAGGGCATTACCTTATAGCAAAATGTTCCCCAGGGGGTGATAAACATCGTTTTCTCCATGTCCTCCGGCGCCATCTTGATCTGATTGTAACCGGAGAAGCCGTCCATGAACGAAAACACGGAGAACTGGGCTGTGTTGTTGACCAACACATCGATATGAGGCAACGGGAAATCATCTTTAGGGCTCGCCCTATTCAAATCCCGATAATCGACGCACATGCGTACCTTACCGTCCTTCTTCAGTACAGGCACTATGTTGGCGATCCACGAAGGGTAAGTGGTGACCGCTAAGAAGCCAGCATCAAGCTATTTTTGCACTTCTTCTTTGATCTTAACGGCCATATCTGGTCTCGTCCTCCTAAGTTTCTGCTTAACGGGAGGACAATCTTCTCGCAGCGGCAAGTGGTGGACCACGATATCCGTGTCAAGTCCGGGCATATCTTCGTATGAACAAGCAAAGACGTCACTATACTCCCGAAGCATCTCGACCAATCTCTGCTTGACATCACTCTGCAGCGCAGCCCCTATCCTGACGTTTCTGACGAGCTCTTCAGAACCCAGATTCACGATCTCAATTTCCTCTTCATGAGGCAGAATAACTTTTTCCTCTTGTTTCAACAAGCGGGCCAACTCTTCAGGAAGGTCTTCGTCTTCATCAATCTCTTCTTCGGCTTGATAGATCGGACAATCGAAGTCGAAATGAGCCGTAGAAGGTCCAGAGTCGATGTCATCAGTTATGTGGATCCTGCAATAACAAGGGTTAAGTTTAAAACAAGAATATGCAGGTTAGCACAAACCCCATTTCCATTTTACTGTTTTTCAAAACAAATATAAAACAGGAATAACAGAGATCACAATATTTGAATACGAAGAAAACACCTTTGATTTATTAACAAAATGCATGTACATAATCCAACAAGGCCCTGACAATAAAACCGCTATGCCCCGGGTAGGACATAGGGTTGTACAATGATTGGAAAAAGTAAATCATTACTCTTCACTTGTCAGCTGGATGATATCCTTGATGGTCCAATTGTTGAGGCCCTCGCCCGGCTTGCTTGGCTGAATCCAAGAGTCGAGATTACAACCGCTATCCCCGCTGTCTTCAGATGCCGCGTTGATGCTTTCGAAGATCACTCCGCCACTGGTAAATAGGATCGGCCCCTTACCCCGTGACGCGCTGCTAGACGAAGAAGAAGAAGTTTCAACTCCAGGAGAATACCCCAACCCAAACTTATCCTGCTTGTTCGGTATCTCCAAAATATGCCCCCAGCCTGGGGTGGATCCGGCTTCGACGGCGGCCCGAGCTTCTTTGAATGAGGAGAGATTCATCTCTGGCTTCTCTGCGACTACAGGAGCTACCTCTTTCACTTTGACAGCTTCAAATTCCTGGCAGAGAGTTTCATGGATTTCGCCATCCATTTCCACATACTTAAAGGATGACAAATGGCTCACCATTATGTCCTCCTCGCCACACACGGTTACTATGCTTCCCCCGACATCATATTTGAGCTTTTGGTGCAACGTGGAGGTCACGACACCAGCAGCATGGATCCATGGCCGGCCCAAGAGGCAACTGTAGGCAGGCATGATGTCCATGATATAAAAGACCGTGTCGAACGTTTCCGGACCGACTTGGATCGGCAGGGTCACCTCCCCGAAAACGTGGCGTTTAGTTCCGTCAAACGCTTTCACAACCAGATCACTGGGTGTGCAAAGCAATCCGCGAGTGTCCAACTTCATTAATTCCTTCTTTGGAAGCACATTAAGTGACGAACCCGTGTCCACCAATACGTGCGACATGATTGTGCCCCTACACTCTATCGAGATGTGCAGGGCGCTGTTGTGATTCCTCCCTTTAGGAGTCAGCTCTAAGTCTGTGAAACCTAGCCCATTGCCAACATTAACGTGGGCTACCACCTCTTCTAGCTGATTCACCGATATCTCTTGCGGTACGTAGGCAGCGTTCAATGCCTTCAGTAACGCGTTGCGGTGCGCTTCAGAACACAGCAACAAATTGAGAATAGAAATCTTCGAGGGCGTCTGATGGAGATGGTCTACAATCTTGTAGTCACTCTTTTTGATCAACCGCATAAACTCCTCGACATCTTTGACCAACAAATCTTTCTCTACCCCACACAGGACCTCTTCGACGACTTTGCTTTTACCCTTATCAGCCGCATCAGCTCTGACCACTTTATCTGCCACGACCTCCGACGGCGCAAATACTCTTCCGCTACGGGTAATACCACTGATTCCTGCGAGGTTCTCCACAGTCGACCCATACGGCTCCAGCTCTAACTTTTGTCCGTTGCAATAGACTTCAGCCCCATAATGCCACGGAACGGCGTTAGTGCTCTCGAATGGTATCGGCCCAGCTTTGGTAATAGTAATGGTAGGCGGTCTGGGCGCAGAAATGGTTATTGGCTGGCGAGGGATGGTGATGGTGGCGACTTCATCGACCTGCTTCAACACTACCTCTCCTGATACACTTTCAGCCCTCCGGCTGAACTGCACAATCCCCTCAGCCATCAGACTTTGGATCCCTTCTACCAACTGCTCACATCCATCAGAATGCGTATCACAGTCCATGCATAACTCTCCACATCCTGGAAAGAACCCTTTCTTCAACAACTTAGCTTTGACGAAGCTAAGCGACATCTTTAGATCTTTGACATCAGTCAACAGATCTTCACTCTCTTCTTTGATAATGGCGTTCACTCCGCCTCCCCTATGATTTGGCATAGGATTCTTCGTGACATTGGGCACATTATCGGAGAAGTTAATGATCTTGGCGTCCACCAAATCCTGCACCTTGTGCTTAAAGGCTTTGCAGTTCTCGATTGTGTGGCCTGGTGCCCCTGTATGGAAATCGCAAGTGGCATTTGCATCGTATCCTGGTGGAGGTGCCCCTGTCAAGGGAGCCATCGTCCTCTTCTGAACCAACTGAAGCTGAAGCAAAGTCTGCAAGAGTTGCGCATACGACATGGGAGGTGCTTCGAAGTGACGGTTTGTCAAAGGTGCCCGATTCTGCTATTTTCTATATCCCTGTTGATTCGGTTGCTACTGCTGCTGCTGCGGTTGTGGAGCCGCAGGGATATTTATACTGGCTATCTGCTGCTGAGGGCCTTTGCCCTTCCTTCGAGCGTTGGTCACAGCGCTCGCATCTCCTTCTTGTCGTTTACCAGCATAAGGTTTCTTTCCACCTCCTCCAGCTGAGGATGATTCACCTTGAATTTTCCCGATCTTGATACCATTCTCGACGTGCTCGCCCATGGTAATGAGAGCTGAGAACGTCCCCGACATACCGCTGACTAACTTTTCATAGTAAACCCTCGGGAGGGTGGCAACGAACATCTGCACGAGCTCGCGTTCAACCATCGGCGGTTGAACCCAGGCTGCCAACTCACGCCACCGCTGGGCGTACTCCTTGAATCCTTCATTATTTCTCTGCGAAAGGTTCTGGAGCTGGACTCGGTTCGGAGCCAAGTCGCTGTTGTACTGGTAATGGTGGACAAACGCTTCAGCGAGATCCTTCCATGTGCGCACGCTAGTGGGCTCCAGACCCATGTACCACTCGAGGGATGGCCCAGAAAGACTGTCTTGGAAGAAGTGCATCAGCAACTTCTCGTCTTCGGAATAGGCAGACATCTTTCTATAGTATGATCTAAGGTGGACACGAGGGCAGGTGGTGCCCTTATATTTCTCAAAGTCAGGCACCCTCAACTTAGGAGGTACCTTGAAATCAGCAATTAACCCCAGCTTAGACATATCAACGCCCAAAGTATTCTGATTCTCAATATCTCTCATTTTATCTTCAAGTGCTTTGAACCTGAGTCGCGCTTCAGCATTCAGCTCCCCCTCAGCACCTCTTTGAGAGAACACATCATCCTGATGATCCTTAAGCCATGGTTGAGGCACCAACAGATTCCCGACGCCTGCATTGCCGTTACCCAGTCCGATGTTGACATTAGCTCCCAGACTCCCATTGCCGACGCCCGCCGTATTGAGTCCGATATTGGCCATCACATTGCCATTAGCACTGCCGTTGCCCCCGGCCACGGGGACACCATTCTGCGGAGTATCAACTGGTGGAGGAGTAGGCACGGCCCCGCCATGAAGTATGCCATTGCTATCAACCCTGGAGATCAAAGGCTGAACCAAAGTCCTAAGCTGGTCATGGCCATTGGCGACCACCTGCATAAGTTCCATAAAGCGATCCATCCTTTCGCGGAGCTCCTGGACATCTGTCTGCACTTGATCCATGATCCTAGTCTGATTAGCTCTAGTTGGATAACGGTGAATTAGTCTCTGATCAATCATGGAACCACCGGAAACAGCCTGGGACCTGTGAACCTGAAAAACCTGTAAACACTAAAGGTTAGGAAAAACAACAAAATGTACGCTATGCGAATGCTTCATGCAAATGCATGCGTGTGTCTGTGTGTTTGGGAGATTTCCCCCGATCCTAGTGCCTGAGTGTCAGTGCTGATAATAATAATAAGAAGAAGTCTGAGTCCAATCATGGAAACAACAATCTCATATATAAAGAAAGCCTATCAAGGCAGTACATAGCATCAGCGAGTACAAGACGAATCAACAGCGTGACCTCAGCCAACAAGCCTGGTGATGGTCAGCATACAACAAAGATCAAAACAAAAGGAATACAACTAGTCAAGTACGACCACGGGCGCGATACTCTGCTAATAACTCCTTCGTCTCTGGATGATCTGGCAGAGTGAGCAACCCCTCGACGAGTAGTTCCCTCTGCACAATGGTATACTGAAGTCCCTGAACTGAACTTTCCCATGCTCCTTCACCGAAGCAATCTTCTAACTTCCGCTTCTTGGACTCAAACGTCAGCTTGCGCTCCTTCAGGTTAGCAAGAGCTTTGTTGAGTTGGCCTTCGGCGGCGTATCTGCGGGCGGTCTCTTCATCAAACCTCTGCTCACTGTCCTTCACCTCGGCTTCTAGCTTGGAGATCTGCAGCATCAGCTTATCCTCCCGCTCTTTCCTGGTGGCCAGGGAAGCCTTCCAGTGCTGGTTGAACTTGGATATCCTCCGATATGCCTCGTCCAAGTGCTGCTTCTTTGTAGCCAGTACGTCGTTGACAGCCTTGAAGTCTCGACCCATGCGTTCTCGCTCGGCTATCTGCTTAGTCAGGTCTATACCCAGTTGGTTCACCAACTCTGTCTGCCTTTTGAAAGAATGAACGGCTTCGTTCCTCTCGCTTCAGAGCTGAGCTAATTCCTTCTCCAGTTCTTTGTTCGCCCGCTTCAATTCATCCCGCTCGGCTAACACCTGATTATGCTGCTGAATGGGCACAGTAGTAGGCTCTTCGATTGTTGGAGGACTTTCTGGCTTGGCATGAGGAAACGGCATCCCTATAGCATTGGCCCTGGCTCTGATCCAAGTCGTATACGGAGGGTAGGCTTGATTGTTGCTTTTTCCCAGCAAAGGCTTTCCTCGCTTACTGATACCATTCCACGCGCGCTGAAGCTTGGACAACAAATCCCCTTCTAGAGTACCAGTGAGGTACAGAGATTCCTGTACCTCTTCCTCCTTCGGCGGAGTTCTCAAAGCATACGCGAACTGTCGAACCAACAACGACGGATTGTAGTTTATACAGCCCTTCCTACCTATCAAAGGTACATTTGGAAACCCGCTGCAACTGAAGATCACCTCAGTACCCAACCTATCTCTGTCGAACCAGTCAATATCCTCTGCAGATAAGCTCATCAGGCGCTCAGGCCACTCAGCTGTGGCTGCAGACAAGACAAAAGGACCCCTCTTGGGCAGATGACTATCAAGCCATTTCTACAGCAAGGGTACGCAGCACGAGACATTCTTCCCCCTCCTGTTCTCGTTTTTGTAGTGGACTGAGTGATAGACATCTCCTATCAGGGTGGGGACTGGATTCCCTGAAGCAAAGATGTGAAACACATCAAAGTCTACAAAATCGGGCATATTAGGGAACAGGATGATGCCATATATGCATAGAGCGAGGATGGCATTGAACGCGCCCCAACATCCGTCCTTGGCACACTGCTGAGCCTTAACCACCAGAAACTGCAAGGAGAACCCAGGAACCTTGTTCCAACTAGTCAATACTAACTCGGAGGCGTCCAAATGAAGGGAAGGAGCTAAACCAGCCAGATCAGGCTCAGCATCCATGTGAATAAAAGGCATCTGCCTCTTGATAGGCACATCTAGCAAATCAGCATACTCTTCCAGCGTAGGTGCGAGAACAAAATCCCGAAAAGTGAAACATCTCAGCGGAGGGTCGTAGAACTGCAGCAGAGCGTGCAACCCGTTCAACTCGAATGCAGAAGGTTTGCAAACCAAACTGAGCAACCTGCCATAAGATTTTCTGAACTCATCCCTTACATAATCATCTGCTAGAGCTATCAAACCAGTCAACTTAGCCACATCAGGGGCAGGGAACTTGTAAGCCACGGTCTTCCTCAGAGAGCCCATAACAATACAATAGGAGGCAAGAAATCCTGGATCGGGGAAAACGGTACCTGCAACACAGACACACGTTAATGAAATGCAAATGAATATGCAAACTAATGCAAAATGCAATCATGCAATAAGAGGTCCGGGTAACTGGTGCTGCGGAGGTTCTGTATCAACAAAACCATAATCTCGCTCTATCAAGAACAACCACTGCATCTGATGAGAAGAAAACCCCGGTGTAGGACCACAAATCTGATCTGTCAAGACCAACCATCTGATAGGACCATATACACAGGATCATAATTCTGCTCTGTCAAGAACAAATGTCTGATAATAAGGACCTCTGATGTATGATCAAGAAATATCTGCTGATGAGGTATTCAGACCCCAATCAAAAATCTGCCCTATCAAGAACAAACATACAGCTGCTGATGAGATCTTCAGACCCCACTCAAAATCTGCTCTATCAAGAACAAATAACATCTGCTGATGAGATCTTCAGACCCCGAAAATCTGCTCTATCAAGAACAAACAACATCTGCTGATGAGATCTTCAGACCCCAAAAATCTGCTCTATCAAGAACAAACAATTGATGACAATACTTTGCTCTATCAAGAACAAACATACACCTGATGATAAGATCCTCTGATCAAAACCTGCTCTATCAAGAACAGACATACACCTGATGATAAGATCCTCTGATCAAAACCTGCTCTATCAAGAACAAACAAATCTGCAACTGCGAAACCCTGGTACCAACAAAACTGACTCACTATCAAGAAAACCAGGTAGTCTAAAAGTCAAGGTTTCCTGCAATAACCCCAACCCTACTCACAGGTATGGACCTAAACTGACTCAAGGTATGGCATCCTATGCGTTCATCAGCGTCACAGACTTTCAAGAGGGGTGATACGATACCCAGAAGGTGTGGCATCACCAGCTCATGAAGCGGCCTCACTTAGCTGAATCACAAATGATCGGTCCCCAGAGTCGACAATCCACCAAACCAGCAACCGTCTCAACCCAAAGGGTTGAAAGTGAAGCCAACCGGATGAACCTCGTCTGAGCGTGGATTTCATGAGACACTAGTGCATGCAAAGCAAGCACGCGCCCACGAATTTCTACTCTAAGTCTATGGTGCACTCAAGCCTGGGTCTGCCTTCTCACTCATCAGAACTCCCATCCCATAACAGCACAAATAATCATATTATACTGAATATAAAATGCGGGAAATAAAGTGCGAGAAGTAAAATGCGATAAATAAACGCAACCCAACAAGTAAACATACAAGCGTTAGGATTGACTCTCGCAGGGAACCGTTGAATTCCCCATCAGAGTCGCCAGCTGTCGCTTGCGCGAAAATAAGGTGTCGGCACAACAGAAGAGTCGCCACCTTTCGTTATTTATCCCTCAGAGCGGGAAAGGAAACGATCGGAAAAACTTGACGAAAAAGGGTAAGACAAGGTCATCGCAACCGTTGTCTGGATTCGGGAGTCGGTTACGCAAGGGGAAGGTATTAGCACCCCTCACGTCCGTCGTACTCGACGGGATCCTTGCTTGTTGTGTTTACTTGGACGGGTTGGTTTTATCTATCTACCTATCAAGGCTGGCTTAAAAAGAAAAGAAAAATGACTCGGCAAAGCGTCGCGCTTTATGCCTACGTATTCTCATCAGAGAATGAGAAATCAGAGTCAACGTAGTTCGACCTACGAAAGGATTACGGGGGAAGGTAGCTCGCCAAGACATCGCCATCTTGTGCCTACGTACTCTCAACAGGCATGAGAGATCAGAGCTCACGTAGTTCGGGAAACTACGGTTTATTTCCTGTCTTTTACGAAAGAAGTATTTTTTATTGTGTTTGCGATTTCAACCGCACTAGAGACTATGACCTGAGAGTGAATGCGTCGCATGTCACCCAAAGGGTACCATACTAAACATCCAGACTGTGGAAAAGAAACTCTCCCACAATCCTTTCTCAGGTAGCTTAAGGCTCATAACGTACGAAAGAAACCATTCATGATTACTGTATCTTAAACCGTTTTGAGATGAGAAGAGAACAGGCCCAACTAGGAGGGAGACTATCAAGCCCTACTGTTATCATGCCATGGATTCATCCTATGGTTGAGGTTTGAACAGGGAACTCCTAGAAGTTGTCATGCATAGGTTTCAACCTAAAATTCTATCATTAATTCCTTATCAAAGGAAATGAGAGTCCTAAGGGATCATGTCAATGATACACCAAAATAGACAAAGCATCAGCTTAACAGTAAAATGCATGCAATGCAAGTGAGGGAGGAAATGTGTGTGGGGCTTCAGCCTCCACAAGCTCATCTCAACCTCAAGCCAGAATGGATAACAGTAATCATATTGAAATATAAACAACATGCTATCAAGCAATAACAGTAAACTGCAATCATACAGAAAAATGAAATGAAATGCCATCAGGCCAACAAACCACATGGGCAAGGGAGCTGGGCTCTACCGAATACCCGCAAGTAAAGCCACACAGTAACAATACAAGCAGAGGGAGCAACTCAACCTCTAGTGCAATCATGCTCCTAGATTCTACTTATTCTAGATATGAACTTATTCTAATGCATCAAACAAGTCAAACAAAACACATCAATACAGAAAAGAAAAAGAAGAGAAAGCAGATCAACTCCTCTCTCAACTCCAAGCTTCAGCTTTTCCAACAGCAACTCAGTCTTCAGACTTCCAATTACTCTTGACAAATATCAATTGCTTTTCCAGGTTTCAACCCTTCAACATAAGTGTAATACCCCAAATTTTGCCCTAAGATTTGTCGTCGCATTTCATTTCATTTTTATTGCATTTAATCAATTACTAACAAATTTGTGTAGTCGTTTGACTTTTTGCAGGTAAATATCATATGACATGCATTTTTTTTCTAAAAAAGTAAAAATGGCACAATTGACAAGAGGACATGTGTAAGGAGTTGTGAGTGTGAGAGGTTGAGAGATCGAATCTCACCTTAGTCACTTTTTGTTTTTTATTATTTTTACTCTAAATTTTTCTATCTTTCATTAAAAAATAACAAAAATAATTTTTTATTATTATTGAATTATTATTTTCGTATTTTAATTAAATCATTTTTTAAAATATTATTTTTTTTCACTTTTTTCTAAATTATTCATAAAAATATCCAAAAAATCATAAAATAAAAAATATTAGAAAAATTTTGTTCTTTTTATAATATTCTTGATTTTAGGAATCAATAGGATTATTAGTTTTTATTTTAAGTTTATTTTAATTATTTTAAATTATTTAAATTTTATTTTTTTCTTAACTAATTATTTAGTTTGGGCTTTAAAATGGGCTTTAGGGACATTATTGACAATTTGGTGTTAACCCTAATTTGTTCCCTATATATACATGTGTTGCCTTGTTGAAAAAAGGGGGGTCAGAAGGTTTTCTTCAGAAAAGAGGAGAGAGAAAGGGAGAAACAAAGGAGATCCCCAGAGAAGAAAGGCGGTCGTTCCCACAACTCGTCAGAAGGATTGGAGCTCTCCAGTGTTCCCTTATTCAAACCTTTTTCACATTTACCGAAGCAAACCTCCGCTTCGTAGGTTAAATTACTAAACCTTTTGCCTTTTCATGTTTATGTGCATATTTTGCCATGTTAATGTGTTTAGGTCCGTTAAATTACTAAACCTTTTGCTTTTTCATGTTTATGTGCATATTTTGCCATGTTAATCTCCATGTGTGTTTAGGTCCCTAGATTTTAATATCAAAACCCTTTTTTATCAAAACCTTTTTTAAAATCAAAACCCTTTTTTTTTATTTATTATTAAAACCTTTTTTTAGTAAGACCTTTTTTTAAAAACTGAAAAGCCTTTTTGTTCCGAAGAAAAAAAAACCTTTTTGTTCCCAAAAAAACTGAAAAGCCTTTTCCCAAAAAACTGAAAGCCTTTTTCCAAAAAAACTGAAAAGCCTTTTTTTGGGATGAAAAGCCCTTTTTGTTCTAAAAAAAACTGAAAAGACTTTTCCCCCAAAAACTTTTTTTTATAATTTAAACTTAATTTTTTTTATAATTTTAACTTAAATATTTTTTATTAAAAAATTAAAACCTTTTTTTTTATAATTAAAATATTAAAAAATTAAAACCTTTTCGTAAGGAACTCCTGATGTTTGATGTTTGTCGTGTCATTTTATGTACCCTTTTATTACTTTTCTTTCTTTTGGCATTTCATGTGCATGCTCGAGGTTGAGATGTGCTTGTGGTGGCCAAAACCCCACACTATTTTCCTCCCTCACTTTATTCTAAGTGTCATTACATATTTTCATATTCTTCATGTTTTCAGAAATGTTTCTTTGTTTCTTTATACCCTCTGCCTTTATTACTTTTCTTATTTCTGTACCTTAATTATTCCTCCATATAATGATTTGTCATATTTTCACATTATTTTACAGTTTTATCCTTCCGAAGGATTAGGTCCAGCCTTTTGGCCGCCGAGTCAATAGCCTTACCCCTTTAATGGATCAAACCCTGTTTAGCCTAGGTGTCCCGCCGTGGGCAAAATTGCTTTTATCCTAGTGTTGCGGTGAAAATTTGATATCAAGCTATTAGTTAACTTGAACCGTATTTTATTCCAACCAAAATAATATCTGCAAAATAATCTTTTAGTTCCTTGAATGTTTAAAATAACAAGAATGCAACCCTAAATGTAAAAGTTTTATGGAACTCAAATTTACCAAAATATCCTTTCATTTCATTGATTTTTCAAAAAGGGTATTACAAAAAGATTTCAGTACATCTTACAAAAAGCCCTAATATTACAACTCAATATGCTCTAAAAATCCTCTCTCTTCTTGATTCTTCTGAGCTTTTCTTCCACCTGTGCTTTCTCAAGGATAAGTTTGTCTACCATAGCTTTCCAAGGGGTTGATTGATGGTTGGAATAAAATGCATCTTCCTGTGCCTTCCTCTTCTTGCTTGCAACTGCTTCCTCTTCTTTTGACTGAAGTTGTTTGTGGAGTTCCTCGTTTTCTCCCATAGCCACCTGATATTTGTACTTCCAGGATACCTCAGTCTGCTGTGACTTCCTCAGAGCGATCTTCAGCTTCTCTTCCTCAGACATGAAAATCAATGGTTGTTCTTCTATTAGTACCATAGGCTTTTGTGGAGGATAAGGCATTTTCAACTGAATGGCCCTCTTTCGTACCCATTGGAGATAAGGTTCCAAAGAGATGCAGTTAGGTCTTCCCAAGTCCTCTTTTCCTTTTCGGTGTATATGCCCCCATGCCTTGAGAATTTCATCTTTTAATTCTGAAACTCCTGTGAAGAAAATACCTTCTACGTGAGCGTTGCAGGGTTTGTCTTTCAGCGGATAACCAAATTGTCGACGAGCAAGCACACGGTTATAGCTGATTCCCCCATTTGTACCAAGGAGAGGTACATTCCCGAAGCTTCCACCACTATCAATGATTTTGATCCCATCATAACTACGGCTGTACCAGTCAATATCGGAGTGAGTAAGAGCCATAATCTTTTCAGACCACCATTCTTTGCTCCAAAAAGTATGGGCTTTGGGTAGATGAGAAACAAACCATTTATACAACAACGGAACACAACAGACGATCATTCCTCCTTTGTGAAGATTTCTTTGATGAACAGAGTGGTAAGCATCAGCTAGTAGAGTAGGTACCGGATTCTTCTTCAAGAATATTTTGATGGCATTGAGATCCACAAAGTTGTCAAAGCTCGGAAAAAGAAAGATCCCATAAATAAGTAAGGCTAGAATAGCCTCAAAAGCATCTATACTCAAGTGATCGGCATAATACTGAGCCTTCCCAATCAAGAATTTTGCAGTCAGCCCAAAGATTCCTCCTTTAGTAACCATGTTCTTCTGAATGTCTACCAACCCGATACGTGTGGCTTTAGCAATTTCTTCCTTTTTAGGGTCCTTCTCCATGACGGGAAAAGGAGATGCATCAAGGATGGGTAACCCAATCAGACAGGAATACTCTTCAAGTGTCGGCACTAACTGATAATCCGTAAATGTGAAGCAGTGATAAAGTGGATCATAGAACTGGAGTAATGTGGAAAGGAGTCCCAAATCCATTTTCTTCCTTATTTTCAGTAGAGACAACAAATTCCCGTACCTGCTCTTGAATCCTTCTACATCTGTGATCAGAGTGCTTAACCTTTCAATCTCATCTATATTAGGGCTTTTGTAAGTATACTTTATAGTTTTCTTTTTTCCATTGTCCATGATGTTCCTGATATTTTATAAATAAAAGACTCTGAGTTCCATAAAACTTTTATGACATGATGTTTATGGATGCATGAATGCACAAACACAGGTAATCACATATTCACAGATTTACACAAGTAAACAGACAAGGTTTCGGGTTTGGAAAATATGAGCAAGGAGTCAAGGTCTACCCTCCCCAAAGGTATGTACTAAGGTTTCCATAACTGCAGAACAAGGTTCTAAAAGAGTTCCTGGAGTCCTCGGCCCATCTTTCGGATATTATCAATTTCCCAAATACTTGGTGGTTGATAATATTCTCAAGAGAGTCTCGTCCAAGTGTAGTATCGCGTATCAACTACTTTGGAATTACTTCCTTATAGTCACCGCACTACATCCTAATAAAGCCATAGTGGGGGAAAAGGTATCTAAAGGTCCTCAGTGTCATGGGCACCTATGTAGAAAGTAGCATTGTTTTCACGAATACTCGATCAACAATACTAACTCTCAAAAAGGGCCTCTACTGAGTGGTGATTTTCTCAAGTCATCTTGGTCGGGAATCAACTCCCTATAAGCCTTCTTGAATATACCACCTTCCTATCATAAGTACGCTTGAGCACGGGTGTAGTGCCGTCTCACCATTCCAAGTTTCCCAAACCATCAGAGCACAAATATATACAAGTATTCACAGATAGCAATTAGTTAAAAAATAGGTTGAACCCTCAAAATAAAAGCAAAAGCAAAGTTTCCCCAGTGAAGTCGCCATTTCTGTTGCGGTGAAAATTTGATATCAAGCTATTAGTTAACTTGAACCGTATTTCTTTTACAACCGGTCTTTAATTTATCCAAAGGATAGGTCTAAAGAAATAAAGAACCTTTTGCGCGATGTGACAACAACGCTTTAGAGATTCGGGGATTCGGGGGTTGGTTATATCTAGGGAAGGTATTAGCACCCTACACATCTGTAGTACTCTACAGGAACCTTTTGTTTAATTACTTGCTAAGTTTGTGAATTGTGCACTATGGTTTAAGGATTGGGAATTGAGATAAAATAAATAAAAAGGCCTAAGTGGTTTTCTAAGTTTGCTCGCAAAGGTATCGCACCTTCTGCCTACGTATCCTGACTAGGATAGAATCAGAGCAATCGTAGTTCACCTCACGAGGGGAAAGAACTCTTGATGATGATCAAGGTTCAAGGGGGAACAAACATGACCATGTTTGTGTGGAGTTTGACAAAACTCCCTAAGCTAAATTGAAAAGGGAAAGTAAGAAAATCATGACGATGATTCTTACATAGAGTTGACGAACTCTTTCCTAGGGTTCTAGTTGAAGAACACTCCTAGTATGGGTAGGTTTCTTGGACTTCAAGCAAAGTCTAGAGGTTTCTTATTAGGGTTATAATGACTTAACAAAGTCAAAGGGAAAACGGAGATTTTGGTCCAAGACATTGACAGTCAAGTGGACAGACCTTCCTTTGGAGGAACAGTATTGTCGGCAACTGGACGAAAGCTAACGAGCTTCGTCGCTTGGGGATAAAATAAAATACAAACATTATTCAAACATTCATGGTGACAATCAATACAAAGATTAAAGACGGAAAGCAATGATGACAATCAGAGCAATTGTTTTGGTACAAGAACCGTGACGACAGTTCGCACCTGGAATACCGTTAGCAGACAAATGAGATAAACATAAAAATAATTCGTGGTAAAAATTCTAACATGTTGACAAACATATATAGACATGATAACAATCAATTTTCCTGAGAAAACACAAGAGGAAACCTTTTAGATTTCATCTGCAACCAAATAGGGTTAGTACCGTTGACGCGCGGATCGCGCACAATCAAACATGGTGAAAAAAATAATCAAACATGGGAAATAATTACATGGCATGAAAGTACATATAAAAACAAACATAATGAAAAAAGAACGGACGAAAAACGATAAAATATGAGAGAGTTACGAATTTTTGAAGTTTATGTACAAAATGAAAAAAAAGTGGCAACAAGGGTTATCACAAGGGATCGAACCCATGCCAAGACTGATACACGCGCTAGTCTCTACCGCTGGGGCGGCTGTTACATCCATTAATCAAATGGAAACCATAAATATACATGCCTTGTTTGGTTTCATGGCTGGGCAAAACACATAATCACAACCAAATACGTTTTATACCGTATCTCATTAACCGCTCATCGGATCGAGGCAAATTTTATATGAAAATTGGGTAGAAAAATGAGAGGAAGAGGATGGTGATGTTAGTTTTTTGAGATAGCCTCTGTGGTGGAAAACCCGATAATACCCTTCTCTTGGGCTTTGAAATGCATTTTCTCATGAGTAGCCTTATACACTCACATTCAAACCATGATAAACACATACATACCACAGGTAAGTACAAAAGAGTGAATTCAAATCATATTTGGGGCTGAGACTGGTCTGATATGGAAAGTCATGTAAAAAATGCAAAATGACATAACCAATATGCATGACATGTGGAATTTCTGTTTCAGGGCAATAAGGATCAAAGTAATCTTGGAGACACATTCAATACATGATTTCAAGTGTGTGTATGTGGAAAAATTGGAGCTGGAACAAGTGTGTGGATATTTGGCTTTCAAAGTGCACATTGTGTGTGTTATGTGCATATTGGTGTGTGATGTGTGTTCCTCATGGGTTCAAGGCATTTGATTCATACAAGCATGTAAAAAAATGATCACATTATACTGTTATAACACAAAGCTTGCAAAGGAAATCATTAATCCAACATCTGGTATGTAGTATGCAAATAACAAAAGCAACTCATGAATGATATTATGGTACAGTGTATTTCTAAGCAAAACAATGGTTCCAACATCACATATACATCCAATACAAAGTGTGTGCAAGGTGTTTTGATGAAAAGTGAGTTGGTGCTAAAAGTGTCAAGTTGTGTGGATGTGTGTGATTTGGGAATGAATGTGAGTTTCACAACTTATGCACCAACAGCCTAATGTAAGCACTTAGACAACTTTCAAATGTGATTCTAGACATGTGTGTGATGCCAAAATCAGTTTTCTAATGTGCTATGCAGAAGATGAAGTTCAACTGTTATGGTATTGGTAGTTTTGTATCAGCATACTTTGAAAATAGTACAAGAGTGGAAATGTGATCAATTTTAACAGTTCCAACATCAGCACAAACAAACCAACTTTGGAGCCTAAGCTGCTATCAAAAATGACTTTGGCAGACATAGTTCAATTTCCTGCATGTAATCAAAAAAAACTAAAGGAAATGATATAAACTGCTAGCACACTGAACTGTTATACATACTTTTTTTTTTAGGTTCAAACCAACCCTCCTACCATCAGTCAAAACCTACAGCCATTGAAACAAAAGCAGGGTAACCCTATTGAGAAACTCAAGTCAACCTATCTCATTATTTCACAAACCAGACTAAGTAAGCTAGATCCATGAGTTTGGTTTAGTAACAGTCCCCTGTCAAAATTTTCAGGCCTGCTGTAACCAAAGTAGCAGCCCTACCAAATCAAAATAATCAATTTAAAGCAAAAACTCAAACTTGCCTTGCAGCTGCAAGTCATCTGCCTAATGTTGTGGCATCCCAACAACTCACAATCATTCCTAATTCCCCAGTCTGCTGAGAATTAAGATTCCAAAATTAACACCCTGAGCTAACTCCCCACAACCAAACAGAAAGGAAAACTATAATTTAAAGGCATGAGGGCTTGACTGTGCTAAATACTTAAAACAACAAAAGCTTGAGTCTATCCATCAGCATTTCACCCCCAGGTCATAAGTATTGTCTTAGAATCAAAGCTGCCAGCTAGAGTCAATGACAAATTATTCATTTAAAAACAAAACTGGCTGTCATACCTCAGCTTTCAACAATTTAACAGTATGGAAACATTGAAATAGGTTGAACAAAAAATGTTGGTGTGAACCAATATGCCTACACAAAAGAAGCACTTCACAACAGTCTGTGAAGTATAAGGATAAGCAGTTCATAAGCCAGAAATCCAATTTGATTTGATAATCCAATTTGTCCTAGATCACACACAGGCAAGATGTTGTCTAGCTGCACCAAGGGGTCCATTGCCAATCATACTCTACTAATTAAACTAAATGCACTAAACTGGGAATTTAAGGTTAACTCAAGGATGCTGTCAAACTGTCCTCAGCAACTACAACTATTCTGAACCAAATAGGGATTTAGAATTTGACAATGAAATCAAACCTTTGGAGCACTCACAGTCATCAGGTTTTGAAACAACACAAGTCTCTGCACAACATTTTGTGGATTGTTGGAGGGCTTTGAATACAACACAAGCCACATCACATAATTCCAATAACATGCACACTGGTATGCTCAACTAGGTGACCATTAGGTCATGCCAGCAAAATAGGCCAGACTGAGTTGTATAACTCAGTCTTCAAAGGCATCCTTGGATGCAAATCAGGCCAAGCCAACACTTAAGCAAAATCAAACCTGTCCAAAGTTTATACCCCTAATTCCTCATCTTAAACACCCTTTGACTTGACTGTCAGCTTAAGGATTGATATATAACAACCAACAAAGCCTAGTTAATGACACAAACCAAACAAAAATTTGAAAACAGATACAAACCTCAAACCTCACCCTGCTGTGCTCAACAAACATCATTTGTTCAGAGCCTACCAAAAGTCCCCACAGCAAATGCTAACTTAAATAGACAATCAAAAACTTGCTTAATTAGCTGCAAGTTTGATGATAAACACCCATCTTGACAAAACTCAGCTCCATGAGGACAGTCCTAGACATTTCCATAAGGATGAGTTTATGACAGAGCTAAAGATGTGTTCTTTAGGGCTATACACATGATCAAGCCAAAATGATCTAGACAAGTTACCAAACCTTGACTAAGATGAAACTTCCAAGCCTTAAAAACCTACACATAATGCTCATTTAAACCAGTTTATTATGAGAAATGCTCTTGACAATTAATGGACACCAACTTAATTATAATAATGTCACAAACACCACCTGTTTCAGCAACATACCTAAACACAAAAACAAACCCTCCAAGTACTGCTGCAACCAGATTTTTGGTAATAAACACACTCCACATCATGACCACCATATAGTTACCAATTGAGGCCTTGTGATGAATTATGACCAAAACAAACTCAAGACAGGATTCACACAACCCAAACATTACATTAGTGAGTTTTTGATCATCTCAGTATTTGGTTCAACAGGAAACAAGACCTGTACATGAAGTTAGCATACCTAGCCCAAACATAGAGGTACAAAACAACATGGTTGTCATATACACCAATTCTCATTATACCTTGTTCACATATGTATAATAGGACCTATAAATGAACTTTAAACCCAACCACAATATTAACCTTAGGCAAAACAGAATATGGCTCTTGGAATAAAACTAAGAAACAAACACAAAATGTCATGAAAAGCACATAATACTCATATTTCAAAATTCAAACACAATGGTCAAAAAGGCCAATTCTTGAGAACCAGTGCAAAAGTCAGTGGAAACTAGTCACATACCTCTTGCTGAAACCTTTGAATGTGCTAGAGCAGAAAGATACCAGAGATCCTTTATGTCACTTTCTTGCTTTGGCTCCTTTCTTCAACTCTAAGCAACCACACACTTATGATGCCAAAATGAAATTTATGAGTTTCTAATGATGGATAAGGGCTTGGACAGTTGAGATATATGGTTCTTGAGGTGTTCAAGTGGTTAAAACCTCAAGAAAAGGTTTGGAGCAAGATTTGGTGTTTTTTATGGATTTTGGTCAAAGTAAGCCAAGTGAAAGGTTGACTTTTTGATTTCTTGTGATTTTTGGTGGTTCAATGGTTTGTACACCTTATATATGTTATTTATAAAGTGTATGGATGATAGTTTGGGTGCTGGAACATGTAGAACTTGATGTGGTAGAGATTTCACTTCAAGGCCATTTTTGAGTGTTTTGGTGAACTTTGTGATTTTTGAGAAATTGAAGCAAGATGATGGAATTGTGATGACAGAGGTTATTTGTGGTTTCTATCAAAAAATATGTGTTGGAAATGAGGTGAGGAAGCTCTCCTTTTATAGAGAAAGTGATTGAGGTGCTTGCTATGAAGTCTTGCTTAACCATGAAGCAAACTTGATATTTTCAACCACTTGCCAACTTGCTTTGCTTTTTCTGATCTTTGCTGTCTCCTTAACCCAATGGGAAAGTTTAAATGATGTTTCTACTGATAAATTGCAGCCTAGATGCTTGGTAGAGTGGCTGGAGCAGAATCACTTTCCACCTCATGCTTGGAAAAGTCAAAAATGACAACTTAGGCAATGAACTTCCAATCTTTAATTCTATGCTATCTCCATGCAATTTCTTTGATTCAACTTGCTTGAGATGTTCAATATATCAGATAGTATGAGTTTGACAAGTTAGAATTGGCCCACTTGAGTGATAGAGGTGCTTTTGCAAAATTGGTCAATGTGGGACTAGTATGACAAAATACCAACTTTGAACACATGTATCTCTCAGCTCATAACTCACCTTGAGATGTTCTTGTACAATTTAGAAAGCCCTCACATAGTAATAAAACTTTCATGTTGGCCAGAAATCTTTATTCTACTTGAAACTAGGTGAAAAACCCCCTTGAAGTTGGCTGATTTTAGCTTTTAAAGAGAAAATATCTTAGAGATTTTCTAAGTTATTTTCCCTTCTAGGAATGTTTTTGCTTATATCTCAAAAAGTATGCATTTCCTGGTTGTGGACTAGTATGGGACTTTTGTAGGACTTGTCAAGAGCTTTCAAATGAGACTAGAACCAACTCAATTGGATGTGTGGTTAGGGAGATACGGTTTAGCCCTTTTCAAAACCCTAATTTCCCGATTTCTCGATTACTCTCTCATCTTTGATCCAATGATCATGAAAATTGATATGCAAGTCCATTATGACATAAGGAACAACTTTGATTCACAACTTGGATTCCAATTCTCAAAATTTGAGGAGTTGACTTTTCGGTCAACCGTACGATCGATCGGTGCCGATCGAGTCGCCTGTTGATATTCTGGACATCCTGGGACTTTGACACTTCTTTAATAGTCTTTAATAGCCTATATTAACTTCATGGACCTCACTCCCACCATTAAAACCTTTTCCAACATCAAAGTCAAACCACAGTTGACTTTCCACTGGTTAAAAACCCTAATCGGGGCCTCCTGACTGCACTGTTCTTGATTCTGAAACGATTTCTTCAAATTGACTTCCCATTTGACTTTGATATTATCTTTGATTTCATTCCATGATTGAATTGGCCCAAATCATTGGCTAATCATTCCTTGGTTTCTTTGAATTTGTCGGTGCGAAAACCCTGGTTCGTCTGTAACTTGACAATAATAAACTTGCACTGATTTAGGGTTAGATAATGCATGATCATGCTTCTAAAAATGATAATGTGAATCTAAGGGGTCAAAATTTGGGGTACAACAGTTGCCCCTATTTAAATATCTTCACGAGATGACTGAAGAGATGACAATTCTCGGAAAATCGCAGTGAAAGGTATTTAAATATAGGTAACCAAAAATTTTGTCCCTTAGATTCGATGCCATGCTAAAGGACAAGTTATGATATGCCATGCCCTCTAAATGATGTTTTATGATGCTTGAATGCAAACAACATAGACGCAACGATAATGATAAAAGAAACAGTAAACAAACAGTGACAAATACAAGGACTCGATACTAGGGACTCGTACTGAAAAACTAAATTAACAGTTCAGACATGACTGCTAGCGTAAGAAGGAAAACTTCACATGGGGAAGAGACAAATCCAATAAAGATGACAATCTTATTGGAATAGAGGTACTCCACCGGGGAGAAGAATAGACTTCTACTGGGGAAATGAAAAATTAATTCCATCGGGAAAAGGGAATCAGGATTCATTGGGGAAGCGAAAGACTGGATACAACCTCACTGGGGATGATCAGATGAGGAACTTCCTATAGTGAAGAGTTCAAACGGGATCTTCAGGAATGGACTAGAAATAAGACTAATCACACGTGGAGGATACTAGTGACGACTAGATCTCCGAGACTTGACTGGAAACATGGATCACTGGGGATGATCAGATAAGGAACTTCCTGGGGAATTGGTAACGACCAGAATTCCAAGCGATGCCAGTGACGACTGGTCTTTTAATGGTGATTGGTGACGACCAAATCAGGGTTCCAATAACGATTGGTTTTAAACAATGCCAGTTACGACTGGATTTTTAATGAAGATGGTGACGACCATTCTGGGGAATACCAATGACAATTGGTTATACAAAAATGCTAGGGATTACTAGATCTTCTAGCTGGAGATTGGTAACGACCAAACGAAATAGACTCCAAGTAACGATTGGACTCTAGGCGATGATACCAGTTACGACTGGGTTTCAAAAGAGAAACATTGGTTAAAACCTCAAGATAACAATGATGATTGGATTTAGGCAGCGCCAGTGACGACTGGACTTCATGGGGAGAGTTAGCAACAACTAACAAGATACCAATAATAATTGGAACAATACCAGTGACGAATGGATTTAGACAATTCTAGTGACGACTGGGCTTTAAAAGGACATGGATGGTGACGACCAAATGAATATCAACAAAAATTGGTTTGAACAAAATGCCAGTTACTACTGGGCTTGTACTTGGAAACGAAGTGCATAATAACTTTAGACTTCGCGGGGATTGATAGATGTCACCGACTTGGGGAACGAATGAATCACACTGATCCCATGATGAGGGGTGTACGTAGACTTGGGAGATAAACCCGAAGACCTACTGGGGAATAAAGCATGTAGGTAGATTTTGCTGAGGTGAATTCAAACAGATGTCCAGAAATACTTCGCTGGGGAAAGAACTTTCATATCATCACAAGAAATCCTGAGGGATAATCTTCAATTTTGGTAATCATGCATGGCCAAAGGACTCTTCGTCGCCCAACTTGCTAGCATTTCATTGGGGAATGTAAATCCTGACTGTGTATCAAGACTCCTGCTACCCTGAAGTTTCGGGGAAGTATGATTTTCCTCGAGTCTTTCCACAAGTTAAAACATTTTGTAAAATATTTCCAAGTTATTATTTTTCAAAAATTTGGATTTTAATGCTTTCAAAAATAATCGTTGATTAACGAACGATATTTTGCATAACAAAGAGAATAAGGAACTGATAATTTGCACAAGAAAGAAAGGCTCAAAAGGCTGATTTTATTTAAAGGATGAAATCTTGCCAATGACAATATTCCATGGAAATTTTTACAAGTAAAATGGCAAAAGTGGATAAGGTTACATTGAATCCTGTGACCTAACTATCCCTAAAGACTAGAATTCTCCAAGATCCTTGCTTCTGACGAGAGCTGTTGAGATGAATATTTGTTGAGCCTGCAGTGTTGATGCCTTTGTCTGATGCAGCGAAACGCCTTTGTCCCTAATTTTTGCCTGGATTGCCCTTTCGGGTTTTCAATCCACCGGGACGCTCATTTTTGCCTAAGCCGCCCTTTTGGGTTTTCAACTTAGCGAGCTTTTTGATTTCTTTTCTCTTTTTCCTTTTCCTCTCTTTTTCTTTTCTACCCTAACTTTTGCATAAACCGTTCTTTTGGATTTTCCGGTTTATCGGGTACTTTTTAGGCGTAATATTTCCGAACTGCGTCAGAGTTTATCGGGTGTGTAAGCTGTTCTCCGTCCATGGTAGTAAGGATCAGTGAACCT
Organism: Lathyrus sativus; assembly: GCA_963859935.3. Taxonomy (NCBI): domain Eukaryota; kingdom Viridiplantae; phylum Streptophyta; class Magnoliopsida; order Fabales; family Fabaceae; genus Lathyrus; species Lathyrus sativus. The sequence goes on along the minus strand of OZ012741.1, from coordinate 483,235,495 downwards.
CCGGAGAATACTGTCTTCACAATAAAGGGGCCATCATAATTAGGCATCCACTTCCCTCTTGCGTCTTTGTGAACTGGTAAGATCTTCTTGAGCACAAGTTCTCCTTCGCGGAATTCTCTGATACAGACCTTTTTATCGAACGCCCTCTTGATTCTTTTTTGATACAACTGGCCGTGACACATCGCAGACATGCGCTTTTCATCGATGAGATTCAGCTGATCAAATCTTTCTTTAATCCATTCTGCCTCTTCTAACTTGGTTTCCATGATAACTCTGAGGGATGGTATCTCGACCTCGATGGGAAGAACTGCGTCCATTCCATATACCAGAGAAAAGGGGGTTGCCCCTGTGGAAGTGCGGACGGAGGTTCTGTATCCGTGCAGGGCAAATGGTAACATTTCATGCCAATCTTTGTAGGTTTTAACCATTTTCTGCAAGATCTTCTTGATGTTTTTATTTGCAGCTTCCACAGCTCCATTCATCTTTGGACGGTAAGGGGAAGAGTTGTGGTGTTCGATTTTGAAGTCATCACATAATTCTTTCATAACTTTGTTGTTCAGATTGGTTCCGTTGTCTGTTATAATTCTGCTTGGGATCCCGTAGCGACAAATGATCTCCTTTTTAATGAAACGAGCCACCACTTGACGTGTAACATTGGTGTAGGATGCAGCTTCAACCCATTTGGTGAAATAGTCGATGGCAACCAGAATGAAACGGTGTCCATTTGAAGCTTTTGGCTCAATTGCCCCAATCATGTCAATCCCCCACATAGAGAAAGGCCATGGCGACGACAATACATTCAACAGTGTTGGAGGCACATGCATTTTGTCCGCGTAGATCTGACATTTGTGACATTTTCTGGCGTACTGAATGCAGTCGGTTTCTAAAGTTAACCAATAGTAACCAGCTCTCAAGATCTTTCTGGACATGGCGTATCCGTTGGCGTGAGTACCAAACATTCCTTCATGAACATCTTTCATTAACAAGTCCGCTTCTCTTTTGTCAACACATCTGAGTAAGACCATATCATGATTTCTTTTGTAAAGTACACCATTGCTGAGGAAGAACTTGGATGCTAATCGCCTTAGTGTTTTCTTGTCAAGTGCCGTAGCATCTGTGGGATATTCTTGCTTCAACAGATAATTCTTTATATCATGATACCAGGGCTTGCCATCGGTTTCTTCTTCAATCATTTGACAATAAGCAGGCTCTGTCTTGCGTTCAATTTTGATAAGTGTGCCATCGTTGACATCTCTAGTTTTCCACATTGAGGCCAGCATGGCTAAGGCGTCGGCGATGTGATTCTCTCCTCTTGGAACATGTTTAAAGGTGATTTCGTCAAAATACTTGATCGTTTCAACGATATAAGCTCTGTAAGGGATCAGGTTTTCATGTCTTGTCTCCCATTCACCCGTGACTTGGTAGATAACCAATGCTGAGTCTCCACTGACTTCGAGATTTTTGATTTGGAGATCAATGGCTGCTTCGAGACCAAGGATACATGCTTCGTATTCAGCAATGTTGTTTGTACAATCAAAGTCTAGTCTGGCTGTAAACGGAGTGTAACCACCTTCAGGATTCATTAAAACTGCACCTACGCCATGTCCGCTATAATTGGAGGAACCGTCGAACATCATTTTCCACCAATTCTCTGTCTGTTGACCTTTGTCAGGACTTGTTTCTTCACAATCTTTTACTAACATGATATCTTCATCCGGAAAATCAAACTTCAGAGGTTCATAATCTTCGACAGGTTGATCTGCGGGATATTCTGATAAAACACTGCCTTTGATAGATTTCTGAGCCACATATTGAATATCATATTCTGATAGTAACATATGCCACCGGGCGAGTCTTCCGGTTTGTGCCGGCTTCTCAAAGATGTACTTTATTGGATCCATTTTCGAGATCAATAAAGTGGTGTGACAAATCATATGCTGCCTCAAACGCTTAGCGGCCCATGCTAAAGCACAACAAGTCTTTTCTAGGAGTGAGTATCTGCTTTCACAATCGGTAAATTTCTTGCTCAGATAATAAATGGCATGTTCTTTCCGTCCAGATTTGTCTTGTTGACCCAGAACGCAACCCATTGAGTTTTCAAGCACTGTCAAATACATAAAGAGAGGCTTTCCCGGAACGGGTGGTATCAAAATTGGAGGTTCTTGGAGATAACCTTTGATTTTATCGAACGCTGTTTGACAATCAGAATTCCATACGACCGTTTGATCCTTTCGTAACAACTTGAAGATCGGTTCACAGGTGGGGGTCATATTGGAAATGAACCTGGATATGTAATTCAACCTTCCAAGGAAGCTTCTAACCTGATTTTCGGTCCGCGGAGCTGGCATGTCTTGGATGGCACGGACTTTGTCTGGATCCACTTCAATCCCCTTGTGGCTGACAATAAAACCGAGTAATTTTCCTGATCTGACTCCGAAAGTGCACTTTGAGGGATTCAACCTCAACTGATATTTCCGGAGTCTTTTGAATAACTTCAACAAATGTTCTAGATGGTCTTCTTCATTTTGAGACTTGGCGATCATGTCATCCACATATACTTCTATTTCTTTGTGCATCATGTCGTGGAACAAAGCCACCATAGCTCTTTGATAAGTTGCGCCTGCGTTTCTCAAACCGAATGGCATAACCTTATAACAATAGGTGCCCCATGGAGTGATGAAGGTTGTCTTTTCCATGTCGTCAGGATCCATTTTGATTTGATTGTAACCAGAGAACCCATCCATAAAGGAAAACACTGCAAACCGAGCTGTATTATCTACCAAAGTATCAATATGTGGTAGAGGGAAGTCGTCCTTTGGACTGGCTTTGTTTAAATCTCGATAATCCACACACATCCTTACCTTTCCATCTTTCTTTGGTACAGGAACAATGTTGGCTACCCATTCTGGATACTTGGCCACTGCAAGGAAGCCTGCATCAATCTGCTTTTTTACCTCATCTCTGATTTTGAGAGCCATGTCGGGTCTGGTTCTTCTGAGTTTCTGTTTAACCGGTGGGCATTCAGGTCGGAGTGGTAACTTGTGAACCACTATGTCTGTATCCAAACCAGGCATATCCTGATAAGACTAAGCAAACACATCTACATATTCTCTTAAGAGTTCCTTTAACTGCTGTTTTACCTCTGCCCCTAGGGTTGTCCCAATTTTGACTTCTTTTTTATCTTCTTCGGTACCAAGGTTGATAACTTCTACCTGTTCCTTATGGGGTTGAAGCTCTACATCCTCTTTTTGGGCCAGTCTTACCAGTTCATCGGGAATTTCACAGTATTCATCCTCGTCTTCAGCTTGGTAAATTGGTGAATCAAGGTCAGGAGGAGATGCATGGTCACAGGATTCAATGGGGTTATGGTCATCACTGCATGTTTGAAGGGTTTACTTTATCAAAACACACAATCAACAAAATGCAACACACACAGAGAAAGAGAAAATTGTTTTTGTTTTGGTTTTTTGTATTGCCATTTTTCTTTCAAAGTAAAAGCAAAAAAAACGGTAAAGAAACAACACGAGGATTTTTAACAAAATAGTCCATTCTCATTGATATTTCTTTGAAAGCATGGGGCCCTTACAAAACATTCCTATAGCCTTGGGCACGGCTATGGAGATTTTAAAAATAACAAAGAAAAACAACAAATTACTTTAACTTGGGAAAAACTACAGGAACTTCGATAGCCTCCCAGTTGTTCAGAGTAGCTTCGTCATGATACACTAGTGCTTCTATGTCTTCACTTTCAAGATTTCCTTCCACGGCGTTAATTTGAAAACCGCCACTGATAAATATTTCTTGAATAGCCTTTGGCCGGCTGTTGTCATGCCTTGGTTTTTCGCTTTGAGTTGGTTTGTAACCCAACCCCTGGCGGTTCATCTTCGGCTTTACCTCAATGACTTCTCCCCATCCTGCGGGAGTGCCTTCTTCCATTGTAGCTTTGGCGCCTTGAGCAGATGCGAAAGTTGGACCACTTTTTTCCACCGTCTCCTCTATCATTACTGCGTTTTCTATTTCTAGTGCTTGGAATGATGTCTCTAGCGCGTCTTCTTCTGCTTCAATGTACCGGAATGATGAAAGATTACTGACCATTAATTCCTCTTTACCGTGAACAATCACCAGTTTATCATTTACCACAAACTTCATTCTTTGGTGCAGGGTAGAAGTTACCGCCCCTGCTTCATGGATCCAAGGACGTCCTAGTAAGCAGCTATAAGCTGGATTTATGTCCATCACCTGAAATACAATGTTAAATTCGTGGGGTCCCACCAAAATTGGTAATTCTACTTCTCCGATGACCGTCCTCCTCGAACCATCAAAAGCTTTTACAATTAATGAGGTTGGTTTCATCTCTGCCCTGGTATAGGCTAATCTGGACAGTGATCTTGCGGGTAACACGTTTAATGAGGATCCTGTGTCGACCAGTACTCGTGCCAAAGTATCTTCCTGGCATTTGATGGATATGTGTAGCGCACGGTTGTGATCACGTTTTTCTTTGGGTAACTCGGCGTCGCTGAAGCTTAAAGTATTGCACGCTGTGATGTTAGCTATTACTGAATCAAACTGCCCAAGCGAAATATCCTTAGTGACGTGTGCTTGTCTCAATACTTTCTGTAATGCTTCCCTGTGAGCTGGAGAATTTATCAAGAGTGACAAGATGGATATTTTTGATGGTGTCTGATGAAGCTGATCTATTACCTTGTAATCACTTCTTCGGATAATCCTCAAAAATTCATCATTTTCTTCTTCTGTGCTCGGAGCTTCTTTTTCTTTGATTACCACAGCAGGAATGACTTCCTTTGGAATAGCTACTGATTCTTTTGGCTGATAGATCCGACCGCTGTGGGTCATTTTGCTACTGCCGGCAATATTGGTCACATCTTTCTGATTATCTGTCTGAACAATCTTTCCCGTTTCTTGGTCTACCACGGTCACATCGTACTTCCACGGAACAACTTTTGTATTGTCATAATGGAACGGTCTTGGTTTCTGAACTACGATTGGTCGTGGTTGACCTATAGCAGCTCTGTTGAAAACTGGCCTTGCACCCCTGTTAAACACTGGAACTTTCTCTTTTTTCCTGGACAGGTTGAAAACTGGCTCTATTACGGAAACTTCTCCTCTCCTTTCCTTACCACATACTTGTAACATCCCCTCATTTATCAATCTTTGTATATCTTCCTGCATCACATTACATCCACTGGAACCAACAGTACATTTTTTACATTTGTTATGAACACTTCCCAACAACCCTGCTTCTGTCAGCTTATCATGCAATGTCTTCAATGGCGTTCTGATTTTTGACACATCATTAATTATCTCTTCATCTGACTTTTCAATGGCATTGACCCCTCCATGGTTTGGAAGTGGGTTACTTTTGACGTTAGGTGGTACATCATCAAAGGACAAGATTTTCTTCTCCATCAACTCTCTTACCAGATGTTTTAAGGCAAAGCAACCTTCTAAGTCATGGCCGGCAGCACCTTCATGGAAAGCACAATGAGCATTTGGGTTATAATATGGAGATGTGGTATCTGGATTAAGTGGTCTTGTCGTGATCAACCCCTGTTGGACCAAAGATGGATATAACTCAGTGTACGTCATTGGTATTTGTGGTAGTGGAGGTTTTGTTGTTGGCCTCCGGTTCTGGTATTGTTGCCTGGGCTGTGGTACCCTCTGCTGCTGATTTTGTTGAAAGGGCGGAGCGTTGGGCGCTCGTTGATGCCCTTGCTGGTTTTGCTGATACATGGGCGTTGGTCGCCCTGGTTGATAGTTTGAAGTGGAATGGTTGAATGCTGGGGTCACAGCTGCCACATATTGCTGAGGGGCATACTGTACCGGGTACATGGGTCTTTGTTGATGAAACTGTTGAACATAGTTAGGCTGGATTGGCTGGAAGAAACTTTGTTGAGGCGGTTGATATTGCTGATATGGAGGTCTCATGGTACAGATTCTTCTCCCCATTATGGCATTTGTCTCACCTTCTTTCTTCTTGTGAAACCCACTGCTGACCTTCTTAATACTGCTGTTGTTAGAACTGCCGGAGCCGCTGGCTACCTTTCCACTTTTCATCCCCAATTCTACCCTTACTCCCACGGCTACAATGTCTGAAAAACTTGCAGACACACTGCTGATCATTTTCTCATAGAATTCTGGTCTCACTATGTCAACAAACCAGTCTGTCAGTTCCTTCTCACTTAGGGGTGGCTCTATCTGGGATGCTGTTTCTCTCCACCGCTGAGCGTATTCTTTGAATGACTCTGTGCTTTTCTGGGACATGTTCAACAACTGCCTTCGGTCAGGTACCATATCCATATTATATTTGTAATGTTTCATGAATGCATCTGCCAAATCTTGAAAATTGTGGATTCTGGACTGATCTAGACTTAGATACCATTTTGCTGGAGCTCCTTTCAGACTGTCTTGGAAGCAATGGATCATTAACTTGTCGTCTTCGACGTGTGCTTCCATTCGTCTATAGTACATGATTAAGTGAGTTCGTGGGCAAGTAGCTCCTGAGTACTGATCGAAATTTGGGATTTTGAACTTTGGTGGTATTACTAGTCCAGATACCAAACACATTTCTCTGGCGTCAGTGCCAAAGGTATCATTTCCTTCCATTGCTCGGATCTTTCTCCCTATCGTTTCAACACTCTCCCTCAACCTCTCATGTGATTCATTTTCCTCTTCATACCCTTCGGGTCCTTCGTATACCGGTGGTGGATTATGAAAGATAGGGCGTGCTTGAACCTGAACTGTAGCTGGAGTGTAGGTGGGAATAACTTGTGGAATCTCACCTCCCAAGGGAATTGTCTGTTGAGTGACTCTCGGCGGTGGCACAAAGCCTGGAGGTAACCCATAGGTTGGCACATTGGCAATAGTAACAGCTGTCGGGATTGGTTCTGCAGTGATTTTAGAGACAACAGTGGCTTGAGTGTCCAACATTGCCCGGATGACTTGCAAGGCTTCTTTGATTTGTCCCATGCCTCCTCGGAGCTCTCCGAGTTCATTGTCGATTCTGTTTACATCCAAGTTCTGCTCTTCCATCCTTAAGCAAGCTTGGGCTCGTGTGTTGTACTGATGGCGAGGTTTCAGTGTGATTCTGTTGACAAGACAGAGGGATGAGACTCGACTCAGGAACATGTATATGCAATGTTTATGAAATGCAGACATGCGAAATGCAGATTTTAAACATTCAAGGGAATAAAAGCGTTATTTGCGAATATTATAACAATAAATAGGAAAAACAGCCAAATCTTCATTGATAATATCTGGAGAGTTTACAACATCAAACGGGAAATGAAAATACAAGCTTCTACAAAATACGAAAAACAACAACAATAGATTCTAGATTCTTCTGCTGGATGGTCCTTCATCTTTAGACTGATTCCTTCTTCCACCTTGACATACCAATTCTTGAAGTTCTTCTTTCTTTTGCATAGCCTTGAAATACTTATCTTTCCACATTTCCCCTTCTTTCTCAGCTTTTGCCAAGGTAGCTTTCAATTCTTCTACGAGGGTAGGCTCGGGCGAGTCAGGCTCAAAGCGGATATAGAACATCTTCATTGCCGCTTCTCTTACCCATGATAGGTAAGATTCTGAAACAGTAGCGTTGTGGGGGCATAGGGCAGTTACTCCTCTTGTGTGGACATAACGCCAAGTGTACGCGATTCGAGCCCTATAAGCGGGATTCTTCCTTTCCTCCATGTAAAATTTCCTCAAATAGTCTGGATCTGGTTCATCTTCCATGGGGTGCCCCAACTGTCGACGGGCCAGAATAGGATTATAGCTGATGCAACCATTGACGCTGATGAGCGGTACATTCGGGAAATCTCCACAGCTTTGGATCATGGAAATTCCTCCGTACATAGGATCAAACCATTTAATGTCTGAGTGTTTGAGCAACAACAGCTTTTCCGTCCATGAGAGTCCATTTTGCTTATCCCAAATGGCTGGAATTTCTGACAAGTGTGAAATAAACCACTTATGCAGGAGAACGGTGCAACATTCAATTCGTCCAACCCCATAGCGGTTCCTTCGATGGAGGGTAAAATAAGTGTCGGCCAGCAAGGTGGGTACAGGATTTTTGATCAAGAAGAGATTGATTGTGTCTGCGTCCACAAAATCACTAGCAGTTGGGAACAAGAACAGTCCGTAAATAAGCAACACCAGGATGGCTTCAAATGCTTCAGTATTTTGTGACAAGGCATAGCTCTGAGCTTTTTCATATAGGAACATAGCTGAAATTCCGTACAACCCTCCCTTAGCACCCATATGAGATCGCACTTCGTCCAATTCCAAATACGCGGCCTCTGCAACTGCTCTTTCATTAGGAGTCCCCTCCCTTCCAGAAAAGGGACTGGGGGTAACGCCCACCCCCATTAGGGCGGAATACTCCTCCAAGGTTGGTAGCAACTGATAATCTGGAAACGTGAAGCAATGATAGGTTGAATCATAGAATTTCACGAGTGCGGATAACATTTCTTCGTACACTTGAACTTCCAGTAATGACAGCATATTCCCATGTCTTCCTCTGAACGCCTCGGGGTCTTCTACCAAACTTACCAGTTTCTTCAGGTTCTCTAGTCTCGGTCTTCGGAACACAACCTCTTCTCTCTTTCCAGAATCCATCCTATAATATCTGCAAAATAATCTTTTAGTTCCTTGAATGTTTAAAATAACAAGAATGCAACCCTAAATGTAAAAGTTTTATGGAACTCAAATTTACCAAAATATCCTTTCATTTCATTGATTTTTCAAAAAGGGTATTACAAAAAGATTTCAGTACATCTTACAAAAAGCCCTAATATTACAACTCAATATGCTCTAAAAATCCTCTCTCTTCTTGATTCTTCTAAGCTCTTCTTCCACATGTGCTTTCTCAAGGATAAGTTTGTCTACCATAGCTTTCCAAGGGGTTGATTGATGGTTGGAATAAAATGCATCTTCCTGTGCCTTCCTCTTCTTGCTTGCAACTGCTTCCTCTTCTTTTGACTGAAGTTGTTTGCGAAGTTCCTCGTTTTCTCCCATAGCCACCTGATATTTGTACTTCCAGGATACCTCAGTCTGCTGTGACTTCCTCAGAGCGATCTTCAGCTTCTCTTCCTCAGACATGAAAATCAATGGTTGTTCTTCTATTAGTACCATAGGCTTTTGTGGAGGATAAGGCATTTTCAACTGAATGGCCCTCTTTCGTACCCATTGGAGATAAGGTTCCAAAGAGATGCAGTTAGGTCTTCCCAAGTCCTCTTTTCCTTTTCGGTGTATATGCCCCCATGCCTTGAGAATTTCATCTTTTAATTCTGAAACTCCTGTGAAGAAAATACCTTCTACGTGAGCGCTGCAGGGTTTGTCTTTCAGCGGATAACCAAATTGTCGACGAGCAAGCACAGGGTTATAGCTGATTCCCCCTTTTGTACCAAGGAGAGGTACATTCCCGAAGCTTCCACCACTATCAATGATTTTGATCCCATCATAACTACGGCTGTACCAGTCAATATCGGAGTGAGTAAGAGCCATAATCTTTTCAGACCACCATCCTTTGCTCCAAAAAGTATGGGCTTTGGGTAGATGAGAAACGAACCATTTATACAACAACGGAACACAACAGACGATCATTCCTCCTTTGTGAAGATTTCTTTGATGAACAGAGTGGTAAGCATCAGCTAGTAGAGTAGGTACCGGATTCTTCTTCAAGAATATTTTGATGGCATTGAGATCCACAAAGTTGTCAAAGCTCGGAAAAAGAAAGATCCCATAAATAAGTAAGGCTAGAATAGCCTCAAAAGCATCCATACTCAAGTGATCGGCATAATACTGAGCCTTCCCAATCAAGAATTTTGCAGTCAGCCCAAAGATTCCTCCTTTAGTAACCATGTTCTTCTGAATGTCTACCAACCCGATACGTGTGGCTTTAGCAATTTCTTCCTTTTTAGGGTCCTTCTCCATGACGGGAAAAGGAGATGCATCAAGGATGGGTAACCCAATCAGACAGGAATACTCTTCAAGTGTCGGCACTAACTGATAATCCGGAAATGTGAAGCAGTGATAAAGTGGATCATAGAACTGGAGTAATGTGGAAAGGAGTCCCAAATCCATTTTCTTCCTTATTTTCAGTAGAGACAACAAATTCCCGTACCTGCTCTTGAATCCTTCTACATCTGTGATCAGAGTGCTTAACCTTTCAATCTCATCTATATTAGGGCTTTTGTAAGTATACTTTATAGTTTTCTTTTTTCCATTGTCCATGATGTTCTTGATATTTTATAAATAAAAGACTCTGAGTTCCATAAAACTTTTATGACATGATGTTTATGGATGCATGAATGCACAAACACAGGTAATCACATATTCACAGATTTACACAAGTAAACAGACAAGGTTTCGGGTTTGGAAAATATGAGCAAGGAGTCAAGGTCTACCCTCCCCAAAGGTATGTACTAAGGTTTCCATAACTGCAGAACAAGGTTCTAAAAGAGTTCCTGGAGTCCTCGACCCATCTTTCGGATATTATCAATTTCCCAAATACTTGGTGGTTGATAATATTCTCAAGAGAGTCTCGTCCAAGTGTAGTATCGCGTATCAACTACTTTGGAATTACTTCCTTATAGTCACCGCACTACATCCTAATAAAGCCATAGTGGGGGAAAAGGTATCTAAAGGTCCTCAGTGTCATGGGCACCTATGTAGAAAGTAGCATTGTTTTCACGAATACTCGATCAAAAATACTAACTCTCAAAAAGGGCATCTACTGAGTGGTGATTTTCTCAAGTCAGCTTGGTCGGGAATCAACTCCCTATAAGCCTTCTTGAATATACCACCTTCCTATCATAAGTACGCTTGAGCACGGGTGTAGTGCCGTCTCACCATTCCAAGTTTCCCAAACCATCAGAGCACAAATATATACAAGTATTCACAGATAGCAATTAGTTAAAAAATAGGTTGAACCCTCAAAATAAAAGCAAAAGCAAAGTTTCCCCAGTGAAGTCGCCATTTCTGTTGCGGTGAAAATTTGATATCAAGCTATTAGTTAACTTGAACCGTATTTCTTTTACAACCGGTCTTTAATTTATCCAAAGGATAGGTCTAAAGAAAGAAAGAACCTTTTGCGCGATGTGACAACAACGCTTTAGAGATTCGGGGATTCGGGGGTTGGTTATATCTAGGGAAGGTATTAGCACCCTACACATCTGTAGTACTCTACAGGAACCTTTTGTTTAATTACTTGCTAAGTTTGTGAATTGTGCACTATGGTTTAAGGATTGGGAATTGAGATAAAATAAATAAAAAGGCCTAAGTGGTTTTCTAAGTTTGCTCGCAAAGGTATCGCACCTTCTGCCTACGTATCCTGACTAGGATAGAATCAGAGCAATCGTAGTTCACCTCACGAGGGGAAAGAACTCTTGATGATGATCAAGGTTCAAGGGGGAACAAACATGACCATGTTTGTGTGGAGTTTGACAAAACTCCCTAAGCTAAATTGAAAAGGGAAAGTAAGAAAATCATGACGATGATTCTTACATAGAGTTGACGAACTCTTTCCTAGGTGTCGCTACTGCGAAAATCGGCGCCGGCTGAACAGAAGAGTCGCCACCGTGCGTTATTTATCCCACGGGAGGGAAAGGAAACGCTCAGAGTAAACCTCGCACAACACGGGAAAGGTATGGTCATCGCAACCAAAACCGGGGTTCGGGAGTCGGTTACGCAAGGGGAAGGTATTAGCACCCCTCACGTCCGTCGTACTCGACGGGATCCACGCTTGTTTTCGGGTATGGATTGTTACTCTATCTAAACTATAGGTCAGGGGTAAAAAAGAAAAGAGAATGAAAATAAAAATGACTCGGCAAAGTATCGCACTTTATGCCTACGTATTCTCGCCTGGAACGAGAAATCAGAGTCAACGTAGTTCGCCTACCTACGGGAAAGGAGGGGAAGGTTGCTCGCTAGGATATCGCATCCTATGCCTACGTACTTTCACACGGCATGAAAGATCAGAGCAAACGTAGTTCGGGCCACGTACGACACAAGTCTGTCTTGTTTGTTTTTATTCCTTCTGAAAAAGGGTTTTCCTGATTAACAGTCCAAGCGGACAAAACTGACGTTTTGATGAGTTCACATTCTTTTACGGAAGAAGTGTCTTTTATTATGTTTGAAATCTTATTGTGTTTTTCTGTTTGTTTTGAGAGAGAAGAGACAGAACTCTAACCTACGGTTGCGAAGGGAAACAAACTAACCTAATGTTATCATGCATGGGTTAAGACCTAGTGTCTATCATGCTCCTCTCTGGCACAGAGAGAAACAGAGATCCTACGGGATAGGCAGAAACAGAAACAATATCAGATATATACAGTAAAACAGTAAAATGCATGGATGCAACAGTACAAGCGAGGCAAGGGAGTCCCACTCAACCTCGAACCTAGAAAACAATAGGCAAAAGTGAACAGACTTCACTTTCAACCCAACAGGGCAAACAGCAAACAATACAGTCAGGAAAACCAATCAATACATCAGCAAATGAAATACAACAGCAAAGAAACAGCATCAGCAGCTCTGAATCAACATCTGGCTTCAAGTAGTCTCCATTCAGCTACAGGCTTCAACAAGCATCAATCTCCATCTTCATGGCCTTCAGGCAAGGGCTTTGATCATCAGTCTTCCATCTGCAATGGCTTTTCTTCAAGCTCAAGCCTCCAGGATGAGGAATCAGTCACAAGAGTGAATTGGGTGTTAAGCAATCAGTTGACTACCAAAGGTGGTGAACAGACTGCTTCTAACACAAGAGACCTTTTCTCTCAAGAGTTCTATCTCATAGACACTATCACCAAGCCTTCCAAAGGAAGGGGGTGAGTGTCTTAGAGAGACTCTGAATCACAGAGAAGAATGGATGCAGACAAGGCAATCCATGTTTGAGAAACAATCATTCTAATCTAGAGCTCTGCCTAGCTCCTAAACCCTAGTCTCCTCAGCAGCTACTAGTAAGAACCTCCTCTCCAACTCTGGCAGTTGATCTTCAATCTTTGGATCTCCAATGGTCTTCATCTTCACAAGTCTTCAGCTCCCCAGGGCCCCAGACAAACCCAATACCCAAACAAGCAAGCAATAATCCCCAGAGGGCACACCACACCAGTCAATCAGATATACAGACAGTATTAATAGCAGTAGGGGAATCCTAACTTTTTCTAAGGGATCTAATAACTACCCATAGCCCCTATAGTCCCATAACTAATCTATTCAAATCCTAAGCCCTAAGGAAAAATCAAACTTCCTAAGTCATCACCTAAAAAACCCTAATTTGTACATGATGTTCAAACCTATTTTAATCACCTAAAATTAACTCCTAAAAAAGGGAACTAAAATATTTCTACAAGATCAACATCTCATCTAAACAATATAAAAAGAATGAACAAAAAATGTTAAGGCATGTGATAGAACAAAAAATATTAAAATGATGCATGAAATGAATCTACTTAATATGACATTTATTTAGAAAATATGGAAAAAATATGAAATGAAAATAAAAATGCAATTTTATTTTTCTATAATTTTCTAGATATCTCAAATAAAATGATGTAAAAAGAATGAAGTAAAAATGATTTTTTATGAATTTGTTATGAATTTATGAAAATTGGTAAAAATTAAAGTGAATTAAAAACAAATAAGCCAAATAAAATGAGGGAGGGAGGGGTGTATTTAGAAACCACGCGCAGTTCATATCCAGGATGGGCTAACAATAGGGGGGTGTGCGTAGCATTTTATATTAAGCCCAGAAACACTCAGAATTATTGAGAAAATAAAAAGCCAGCTGGGGGTGAGAAAAGTATCAAATTCACGTTCAATATGGTATTGGGCCTATAACCTGGGGTGGGGATATCAATAGATTCTGAGGCCCGCCCGTTTCAATTAATGAAACGGTGCGTTTTGGCACCAGACTAATCTCCCTCCAAATCTGAAATTAAATATGAGCCATAAGATCATCTTCCAAGTCAAAAGTCCAACGCGCATTGAACGGACACGATTGTGTCTTCTTCCTTGGCCCTGAAACTTAGGGTTTCATCTTCCATGAAACTCCATGCACGCTCCAATTCGAGCTCTCGGTTCTCCATCACCAGGCCATGAATCAACATGCTTCCAACATGAAAGATGCTCAGAATTTCTTCCTCTATAATCCTATGGTTTTAATTCAGCCTGAAATCCCATATATCACTCAACCCGATGGCATCAAGTTCTGGTCACCATGGAATTACACTGAGATGCATCATGATAATTCTTCCTCAAACTTATCCTAATCTGTTCTATGCATAATGGTAGTTAATCTGCGCTATCAACCTAACATTCTAATGCACTAACCTAAGAGATTTAAGCCCTAACAGTTTATTGCACCTGCTAACAACCATCACCAAACCTCTCCAAATTCACCCTAACTGTTCTACTAACCTCCTACATTGCATCTAAACTAATAAAATCATGCCTAACTAACTGGATCAAGCAAATCGAATGAAAACATACCTGGTGCAAAAGCTTGAAAACAGCTATGGAAGATTGAGGATCTGAGGCTTTTGAGACTTGGATCTTGATCTACACACTCAATACTCAATTCTGTATGCAATATTTTGGAGCTTCCTGGCTTGAATTATGCTGTCCAATGGAAACTTCAACTTTGATGTTCTTGAAAAAAGTACTCGAAAATGGATCCTAACCACCTTGTTCTTGATTGAATTATACTCTATGATGATGGATCAGTATGAGAAAGTTGATTATGATGAAGATTTGGTGAAGAATTTGAGAGAATTGCAATGAAACTTCAATGAAAAAGAATGAGAAAGCTTGTGAAATTCTTGGTGCAAATGAAGCCAACCCTTGCTAAATTCTCATTTCATGAATATATAGACCTCATATGAACATTCTAGATCCATCTTGCACATTCCCTTGCTTTCCAACTTTGATCCATTTTGGTTATGTTTCTTCAATTACAAGTAACCAAAGATAACTTTCTTTTTTCCTTCTAAACTCAAAAAAGTGTTTGAACCATTGTTTTTAGAATTGTTTTTCCATTCAAAATCATATATTGGAAGTCTCCATTTGGACTTGTAAATCTCCCAAACCATTTTCCATCTTGAATTTATTCACTTTATAAGCCATTTTAGTTCATATTTTGACCAATTATGCAACTTCATGTTATGAGCTTCTCCAATAACTTGTGACCTTCTTTCTAGACTTAAAATCCCATTTGGAGCAAGTTTGATGTTGTAAGTTTTTCCATTTGAGGCCTCCTTGTATGAGTTTTGGACATAGGTTAAAATGACCTGTAATTCACAAATGCCCAAAATACCCTTTGCTTGCCAAGACCATAAGTTGAGTTCTCCACATCATATGAAGGCATACTATACCATTCTAGAAAGCTAAGACAATGAGGAACAATTCTTATGTTGACCAAGAATTCATTTGAAATCTCCTTGAGGGGTAAAAATTGCTTGGAAGTCAAGTCACTTTCACAGACAAAAATTCAGACACCTCAGATGACCTGTAACTTGCAAGGACCATAACCTGAGTTCTATAAATCTCCTTGATGTCTTCCACCACTCAAATTAAAGGTCTTGAGATCCTCTACAAGTTTCATGTTGGCCAAGAAGCCATTTGAAGCTAGCATTTTGACTTATCTTGTTTGGAAATTTGACCTAAACTAGGGGATTTTACAGAGAAACCCTAATTTAGAAACTCCTCTTCTCCTTGATTTCTCTTGAGTTCTCCTTGGCATATCTCCATATCCTTCTTCATATGTCAAATGATGAACCCCACATCTCTCCAATAGACTTGAATGCCCTTTAAATCAGTCAATTGACCTAGGGTTGACCTGGGGTTGACCCAGATGAAACCCTAGTTGACTGTCCTCAACTGTAGCTCTTGTGCTCATATCAATAACTTGCCTCCTTCTCCAAATGACTTTATAAGCCTCTCCTAATGTCTAGATGCTCTCCATGCCTTCAATTCACAGCTCATAACCCTTTTGTTGACCCTCAGATACCCTCAGCTAGGGGATGGACTCAAGGCTTGATCTGCTGAACTCTTTGCTTTCAAATTCTTTCCTGATGACTTGAATGATATTGAATTGGGATATTAACCTCTTGATAGGCCTCTAGAGATGAAAATAATGATTGGTCCCCTGTTGAATGACTTGCCATGCTCATGCTATGCAGATGATTAGTCTATGTACATGACTTTATATGCAAATGCCAATGATAATGAAACATAAACCAAGGAATAAGGTTGGGCAAATTTTAGGGTGCAACAGCTGCCCCTATTCAAGCGACTTGGACCCTATTGGGTGAAGAGCCCGGAGCCTTCAGACATTCGCGGTACGAGACGGTTGAATACTAGTGAAACCAGAAAATTTGCCAACCGCAAAACTAAATTGCGCTCCTGCTTGGGGAACGACATCCATCAGCTGAATCTGACTGTTACAGTAACCCACTGATCTCGTGCGACTGTGTTGGGGATTGTCTTCATCGTTCTGAAGAGGATTCTGTCATCACAGATTGCTTGTTTGTCCACGTTAGGACTCTGCTTGTCGTCAGTACGAAGAAATCTCAACTAAAGCCCGTCCACGTTAGGACTCCACTTGCTGCTAACCCAAAGAAATCTCGGCAACTCCGCTGGGGGTAACTCGTCTGCATTTCCATAAACTGAATCGTCCACGTTAGGAATAAAACTCTTCCACGTTAGGAGTAACACCTGTCCACATTAGGAATAACATCTGTCCACGTTAGGAATCATTTCTTCTGTATCTGTCCGCGTCAGGACTAACCCTTGCATCTTTCCACGTCAGGAAGCAATCTTCTTTCTATATCGGTCTGTCCACGTAAGGACTCCAATATCATTTGACATGTCCGCGTCAGGACTTCAATCTTTCCACGTAAGGAATTCAACTTTGGTTCTGAACCTGTCCACGTTAGGACTCACCTTTCCACGTAAGGAGTACATCATTCTTCCACGTCAGGAACTAACTTCTCTTGAATCTGTCCACGTAAGGACCAAACTTTCCACGTCAGGAATCTACCTTCTTTCCGATATGTCCGCGTAAGGACTACATCTTTTCCACGTAAGGAATGCCATCTTAACCTGTCCACGTAAGGACTCCATACTTTCCACGTCAGGAATGCTGTCATTTCCATGTAACGAAACTATCTTTTTCCACGTAAGGAATCACCTCTTTCTGATATGTCCGCGTAAGGACTCAATCTTTTCCGCGTAAGGAATCTCCATCTTTCCACGTTAGGAATAATAATTTCTTTGATTTGTCCACGTCAGGACACTGATATCGTCTTGATTTGTCCACGTTAGGACTCAGGCGTCTTCGACCCGCTGAGGAAATAAGACTTGTCCACGTAAGGACCCACACGCTGGTCTGATCTGTCCACGTCAGGACACCAACACAAAGAGTAATCACTTTTGTCAACGTCATGACCTCTCATTCCACTAATTTCGAAAAACCGGATCTGCCCACGATAGGACTAACACAACTCACCAATCCAGGGAAATAAACCTGTCCACTTTAGGACGCCCACTTCTGAAGAAATCCCGTCAATATAGGAGTAAATGGTCCACGTCAGGACTTAGTTCTCCAATGATCCTCACCCGCAAACTTCTTAGCACTGACGTGACAGCGACTTTGAGACGGACTCCACTGGGGATGTCTGGAACCCAAACTATCGGACGCCTGTTCTGATAACCGGCGGTGGCCTCTGAAATTCTGATTCATGGAAACCCTTTTAATGTTGACGTAACAACAACTTTGCAGGAAACAATCCGCTGATCGGTCTAGAGAAACTTCAACAAAAACTCTGGTGGGGACATAAGTAACTCTGCTTGGGGACAAAGAGAAACTTATACTGCAGACTTTGTGGGGAATAATGCCAAAACTGACATTTTCGTCGAATGTCTCATGCCGAGATCTTGAATGTTTGGTAATTCATTTGAGTAAGAGCTCTCTCCATCTGAATTGCTAGGGTACAGAAACTGCTTCAGCAAAATAAATGCTGAAGATAATGCCGACTCTGCCGGGGATAGCCAGATGCTACAGGATTATTCCAGCAAAATAAATGCTGGAAGGGTGAAGTCGACCTTGCTGGGAAATTAGGAACTTAAACCAAACCCCCTGTTGAGGTAACCCCCTGCTGGGGAACATAACTTCGCTGGGGAATATCAGATACACATAGTTCGATCGAACTTTCTGCTGGAACGTGAACTGATATCACCAGTATCTCTGACAAAATAAACGACAGGAACCACCACCAACTCTGCTTCGGAGAGTCTTGATCTTCGAGTTCCACTGGAAGGAATGAAAACACTTGCAAAGAGAATTCCGCTGGTGATGGGATGATTCTCTTGGGGAAAATTAACTGACTCCGCTGGGGGAGAGTGCATGACCCTGCGGGAAAAGATGAACCTGTCTGAATACAGCCTTACGATCCTGGAATCGCCAAACCCTGCTGAGGACGAATAGCTCTTCTGGAGTACGGCCTTTGGATAAGCTACGGCTAGCTGGGGAATTCTTTCCTTCTTCAAGGAGAACATGCATGACCTGCGTGGGGATCAAGTCTTTCGTTATCGCACTCTTTCGATCATCTTCCTCGTATGGATACGAAACCTGCAACAACACAAACAAGACACGACAAGCCTATGCAATCAAATCAATTCAGGTTAGTGACGTTACACTCAGTTAATTCAAAGCTTTAACAATTGTTGGCAAGGGCCAGCGACGTTATACTCATGCTAGTTTCATCAAACTTAGGCGTTTTATCATGCACAAAACAGTAAAGAACAAGCATCAGGTACTGAATAACA
This sequence comes from Lathyrus sativus, assembly GCA_963859935.3. Taxonomy (NCBI): domain Eukaryota; kingdom Viridiplantae; phylum Streptophyta; class Magnoliopsida; order Fabales; family Fabaceae; genus Lathyrus; species Lathyrus sativus. The sequence continues at coordinate 483,216,652 of OZ012741.1, read as the reverse complement.
CATTTTCATTGATTGGGCCCCTGAATGGGCGGAGTTTTTTGTACACGGGATGTAACTCCTGAAATGAGGAAGCTACGCAAAGCAAATACATAAGTATGCACAAGAAGCATGAATATTTTGACAAATTAAATTTTGTACACATGTCGGCAACGGGATGCAGATGAACACCACGAACTGATCCTCCTATGACTCATCCGACTCTAATGCTTTCCCGGTATCCCCACTTCTGAAGAGGTTGTATCCGATAACTGGCTCCTCAAATATATTCTCCCGCATTGATGCTCATTGGAATATCAAATTCGGACCGCAGTCATTTGCTTTTCAAATCCCTAACTTTTGCGCGAACCGCCCTTTACGGGTTTTCAGTTCACCGGGATACCCTTTTTTGCCGAAGCCGCCCAGTGTAGGTTTTCAACTTCGCGGGTGTACATTTTTTCAATTTTATCCCTAACTTTTGCCCGATCCTTTCATTCTGTTTTTGGTTCGCCAGGATGCCCCATTTTTGCCTGGACTCTCTTTTTCTGTCCAGCGGGTCTATTTTAAGCAAAGTATTTTTTAACTGCGTCCGAATTCACAGGTGACGCAAAGTCTTCTCCGTCCATGGTGGACAACAACAACGCTCCTCCTGAAAAGACCTTACTGACAACGTATGGCCCTTCGTAGTTGGGGGTCCACTTGCCCCTGTGATCTGCTTGCGGCGGGAGAATCCTTTTCAGCACAAGGTCGCCCGTCTGAAAGCTTCGCGGAAGTATCTTCTTGTCGTACGCTTTCTTCATTCGTCTTTGGTACAAACGACCATATGCCAGAGAAGCTAGCCTCTTCTCATCCATCAAACTCAGTTGGTTCAATCTATTCGTTACCCATTCTGCCTCGTCCAGCTGAACGTCTCGCAATACCCTCAGAGAAGGGATCTCAACCTCCAACGGTAATACCGCTTCCATTCCGTATACCAACGAGAACGGAGTTGCCCCGGTTGATGTGCGTACCGTCGTACGATAACCGTGCAAAGCGAAAGGTAGCATTTCATGCCAATCCTTATAAGTCACCACCATTTTCTGGACAATCTTCTTGATATTCTTATTGGCCGCTTCGACAGCGCCATTCATCTTGGGTCGGTAAGGGGAGGAGTTGTGATGTTCGATCTTGAAATTCTGACAGAGCTCCTTCATCATTTTGTTGTTCAGATTAGAACCATTATCCGTGATTATCCGCTCGGGGATCCCATATCGGCAAATGATATCTCTCTTGATGAATCTAGCCACCACTTGCTTCGTTACATTTGCGTAAGACGCCGCTTCCACCCACTTGGTGAAGTAATCGATTGCTACTAGGATGAACCGATGCCCGTTAGAAGCCGTCGGCTCGATCTTCCCAATCATATCGATTCCCCACATTGAGAATGGCCATGGAGATGACATCACATTCAGAGGACTCGGAGGCACGTGTATCTTGTCAGCATAGATTTGGCACTTGTGGCACTTTCTTGCAAACTTGAAACAATCAGTTTCCATCGTCAGCCAAAAATAACCTGCCCTCAGCAGCTTTCTCGTCATAGCATGCCCACCAGCATGCGTGCCAAAGGCACCTTCGTGAATTTCCTCCATGAGAAGCTTTGCCTCTTTCTCGTCTACACAACGCAACAGCACCAGATCGTGGTTTCTTCTGTATAAGACACCATCCGGGTTCAAGTAGAAATTTCCCGCTAATCTCCTGAGAGTCTTCTGATCTTGACTGGATGCCCCAGCCGGATACTCTTTATTCTTCAGGAAATTAAGGATATCAAAATACCACGGTTTGTCATCAGACGCTTCCTCAATAGCAAATACATAAGCTGGCCTGTCCAACCGAGAGATAGTGATTTGGGGAGCTTCGTTCCAGAAATTGACCTTGTACATGGAAGACAAAGTGGCAAGGGCGTCAGCCATTTGATTTTCTGCCCGCGGTACGTGATGCAATTCGACTTTGTCGAAGAAAGGCAACAATCTCCTTGCATAATTCATGTAATGTATCAAATTAGGCTGCCGTGTCTCCCATTCCCCTTTGATCTGATTCACCACCAGAGCTGAGTCTCCGTATACATCTAGATGCTTGATTCGCAAATCAATGGCTTCTTCAAGCCCCATTATACAAGCTTCGTATTCGGCCTCATTGTTGGTAACGGCGAAGGTCAATCGGGCAGTAAACGGGATGTGCGACCCGTGCGGCGTAGTAATAATTGCCCCTATTCCGCTACCGTAAGCATTCACAGCTCCATCAAATATCATCTTCCATTGGGACCCCGGCTCTGGTCCTTCGTCTGGCAACGGCTCTTCACATTCCTTCATCTTTAAGTACATGATATCCTCGTCAGGAAAATCAAATCTCATCGATTGGTACTCTTCAATAGGCTGCTCCGCCAGATACTCAGACAGCACACTCCCCTTTATAGCCTTTTGCGAGACGTATTGAATATCATATTCAGTCAAGACCATCTGCCACCGGGCAATTCTACCTGACAACGCCTGCTTTTCGAATATATATTTGATTGGATCCATCTTCGAGATGAGCATGGTTGTATGATTCAGCATGTACTGCCTTAAACGCTTGGCGGCCCAGGCTAGCGCGCAACAAGTTTTCTCCAGCATTGAGTATCGAGATTCACAGTCTGTAAATTTCTTACTCAGATAATAGATCGCATGCTCTTTTCTCCCTGTCTCGTCGTGTTGACCGAGAACACAACCCATGCTCCCCTCAAGAACCGTCAAATACATTATCAAGGGTCTCCCTGCCACTGGGGGTATCAAAATAGGAGGCTCCTGCAGATACTTCTTTATTCTGTCGAACGCCTTTTGACAATTTTCGTTCCACGTTACAGCTTGATCTTTCTTCAAGAGCTTGAATAATGGTTCACACGTGGCAGTTAAGTGAGATATGAACCGGGCAATGTAGTTCAATCTCCCTAAAAACCCGCGCACCTCTTTCTCTATTTTAGGCGTCGGCATTTCTTGAATCGCTTTTATTTTAGCAGGATCGACCTCTATTCCTCTTTCGCTTACGATAAACCCCAGCAGTTTACCCGATCTCACCCCGAAGGTGCATTTATTAGGGTTCAGCCTCAGCCTGAACTTCCTAAGTCTTTTAAACAACTTCAACAGATTCACCAGATGCTCTTCCTCCGTCTGGGATTTGGCAATCATATCGTCAACATAAACTTCGATCTCTTTATGCATCATGTCATGAAAGAGAGTCGTCATTGCACGCTGATATGTTGCCCCAGCATTTTTCAAACCAAAGGGCATCACTTTGTAACAAAATGTTCCCCACGGCGTTATGAAAGTAGTCTTCTCCATATCCTCTGGCGCCATTTTAATTTGGTTATAGCCTGAAAAGCCATCCATGAAGGAGAATACAGAGTATTGAGCGGTATTATCAACTAACACGTCAATATGAGGAAGTGGAAAATCGTCTTTTGGGCTTGCTTTATTCAAATCTCTATAATCCACGCACATCCGTACCTTGCCGTCTTTCTTTGGCACTGGTACGATGTTAGCAACCCATGAAGGATACTTCGTCACAGCCAGGAAACCAGCGTCCCACTGTTTCTGAACCTCTTCTTTGATCTTCATTGCCATATCTGGTCGAGTTCTGCGAAGTTTTTGTTTGACTGGCGGGCAGTCTTCTTTCAGTGGCAGGCGATGCACAACCATATCTGTATCGAGCCCTGGCATATCTTCATAGGACCAAGCGAATACATCATTATACTCTCGGAGCATTTCAACCAGTCTTCGCTTGATATCACTCTGCAATGCGGCTCCGATACGAATGTTCTTCTCAACCCCTTCCGACCCCAAATTGATAATTTCGATAACCTCGTCGTGAGGCAGAATGGCTCTTTCCTCTTGCTTCACCAACCAAGACAGTTCTTCAGGAACGTCGTTATCTTCGACCACCTCTTCTTCGGTCTGGAATACCGGGTGCTCGAAGTCGGGACGAGTCATAGGTGGCTCAAGGATGTCATCTGAAAATGTTATCCTGCAAAAGGAATGGTTAAGTGCTTCAAAATGCGTATAAAGCGAATAACCACGTTGCCATTTTATTGAAAAATATAAAACAAGAAAGACAGGGATTACAGTATTTGCACATGAAAAAACGCCATTTATTTAATGATTAACACGCAATGTTTATAACAACACAGCCCTAAGCAAATTCTGATGCCCCGGGCAAGACATCAGATTATTCAACAGTTAATAAAGCAAAGCATTACTGTTTAAACGTCACAGGAACAAGCTCCTGAATAGACCAGTTGCACAGTCCTTGTCCTGGCGTGCTTGGCTGAATCCAGGCATCCATATCATAGTCGTTGTCCCCTTCATCAGATTCTGAAGCAGCATTGACAGTTTCATGACATACTCCACTGGCAGAGATGGTGATTGACTTTCTGAAATGGGGGGCCCCCACGGAAGGAGTTGATGACGATGGTCGGTACCCCAGTCCGAACCGGTCCATTTTCACCGGAATGTCCAATACTTTGCCCCAGCCTTTGGCTTCTCCTGCTTCCACTAGCGCTTGGGCTTCTTTATACGATGAGACGGCTATCTCTGGCACCTTGCTCGGCCCAGGACTCTTGTCCTTGATACGCAGACCTTCGAATGCCTGACATGGCGTCTCGTGGATCTCTCCGTCGACTTCCACATATTTAAATGAAGATAGATGGCTGACCAGGATGTCTTCTTCTCCGCACACGGTGACTACGCTGTCTCCGACCATATACTTTAACTTCTGATGCAGGGTTGACGTGACTGCCCCTGCCCCATGAATCCATGGTCTTCCCAGCAAGCAGCTGTACGCAGGCTGTATATCCATGATATAAAACTCAGTTGCAAACACTTCCGGCCCCACTTGCAGAGGCAAGGTAATCGATCCGAAGACTGTTCTCCGCGTGCCGTCAAACGCTCTGACTACCAAATCACTTGGAGTACACAAAATCCCTCGAACATCCAGCTTCATCAAAGCCTTCTTAGGCAGCACGTTCAAAGACGATCCAGTGTCAACCAATACGTGCGACATCACTGATCCCCTACACTCAACAGATACGTGTAATGCCATATTATGGTCTCTCCCTTTCGGAGTCAAGTCAAAATCGGTAAAGCCCAGACTGTGGCCAGCATTCACATGTGCCAATACTCCTTCTAGCTGATTTACGGAGACATCCTGGGGTACAAAAGAAGTGTCCAGGACTTTCAGCAAAGCGTTTCTATGAGCTTCCGAACACAACAGCAATGACAGAATAGATATTTTGGACGGTGTCTGCTGCAGATGCTCCACAATTTTATAATCACTTTTCCGAATTAAGCGCATGAATTCTTCCACATCTTTCGATGCTGCTTCTTTTTCACTTGCTTGAACCGGAACATTCTCAACCGCTTTCCCTTTGCCTTTCGCTAGCCTTTCAGCCTCCACTTCAGGAGATATAAAGATCCTGCCACTCCTCGTCATGCCTCCTGAACCGACAACATTATCAACAATCTCCGTTGGCTGCTTGTTGACATCAATCTTTATCCCGTCACAATACACCTCTAGCCCATATGACCACGGGATTGCTTTCGTGTTCTCATACGGGATTGGCCCGGCTTTAGTTATGGTGATCGGAGGTCGCTGAGCTGGTGCTGCAATAGTGATTGTCTTCCGCGGAATCGTCACCGTGGCCACATCACTCCGATTATCCACTACTGCCCCTGCAGGCTCGTCAGTTGCCGTTCTGTCAAACTGCAATATGCCATCATCAATTAAGGCCTGAATGCCTTTCTTCAACTCCTCACACCCCCCAGCTAGGGTCCAACAGTCTAAGCAGTACTCATTACATCCTGGGTAAACACCTCCCTGCAACAGTCGGCTCTTTATTTCGCTCAGCGGCGTCTTTAAATCCTCCACATTCATAATCAGATTCAACCCTTCCTCGGTCAGCACGGCGTTCGCCCCATGATTAGGCATGGGTTTCTGGACTATATTCGGACCTGCAGTTCCGAAGTTAATAGCCTTGTTGTCTAAGAGATCCTGCACAACATGCTTAAAAGCATGACAACCTTCTATATCATGGCCCGGGGCCCCAGAATGAAACTCACAGTGCCTATTCGCATCGTAGCCGAACGGGGGAGTTCCCGTTATCGGTGCCAGGGTTCTTTTCTCTACCAGATTCAATCCCAACAGTGTCTGCAATAAATCAGCATAGTTTGAGGGAGGTTTCTCGAACACCCTTCTCGGTTTACTGCCCTGGAATCTTCGTTGAGCTTGCTGTGCCCCCTGCTGAGGCTGCTGCTGCTGTGGCATTGGTTGCTGCTGAACCGGTTGCTGTTGCTGGATTGGTTGTTGCTGATAAGGAATGGTAACACTCGACACCTGCTGTGGATGACGATATTGATTTCTTCCCCTGCCTCGGCCTCGGCCTCGGCCTCCAAATACCGCACTTGCCTCGCCCTGACGGCGCCCACCATAAGCTTTCCTATTACTGCCAGATGCAGTTGATTCATCAACTTGGAACTTTCCTTGCTTAATATTACGCTCAATCTTTTCCCCCATCAGGATCAGGTCTGAAAAACTGGCCAGAGAAGTATGAAACAACATATCATGAAACAACCCTGTGAAGGTGCCAACAAACATATCATTCATTTCTTTATCTTCTACAGGAGGACGGACCCTGGCAGCCATATCGCGCCACCTTTGCGCGTACTCTTTAAAACTCTCCCCCTTCTTCTGCGAAAGCCCGGCCAACTGGACCCGATTGGGTGCCAGGTCGCTGTTATACTTGTAATGGGCTACAAATGCCTCCGCTAATTGCTTCCAAGTCTTGATATCAGTTGGCTCCAACCCCATGTACCACTCTAAGGAAGGGCCCGACAGACTATCCTGAAAGAAATGCATAAGCATTCTTTCATCAGTGGAGTATGCAGACATCTTTCTATAATAGGCTCGTACATGCACTTTCGGACATGTGTCTCCTTTGTACTTTTCGAACGCAGGCGCTTTGAATTTAATTGGCACCCTCAAGCCAGGTACCAAGCCCATTGTTGCCATGTCCAATCCCACAGCACTTTGATTTAAGACTCCCTTCATTTGCTCTTCCAGCATTCTAATCTTTTGGGAATCATCCATTGGTCCTTCAAAGCCTCCTCCGGAAAAGGCATCCTCCTGCTGATCCTCTTGCCACATACCGTTTCCAGCCCCGTACCCATCGTACGCATTATTACGTCCAGCTCTGACCTGATTCATCCCCGGACCTCGGCCTCTGTTGCCGTACCCTTGAACACCTCCAGCAGGACCAAAACCCATAAATCCAGTACCATTTCCGTTTCCAAAGCCTCCGTAACCCTGATTGACCATACCATAACCATCTTGCCCAAAGCCTTGAGCATTAAAGCCATACTTGCCAGTGTTGTCGAATCCTTGATCGTTGAATCCGAACCCAGTATTGACAAAGCCATTGCCTCCGAGATTATCTCCCACATTGACATCACCCAGCCCAGCATTATGGACAGCAGTTTCATTTCCCACTCCGACGTTACCATTCACAGCAGCGGTAGCGTTGTTGACGTTAGCAGCAGTCATATTGATTACGGGCGGAGCCACTGGCGTGGGCGTGCCGTCCCCATGAGCAGTATCAACCCGGACAGACTGATGATCTTCGTTACCATGACCAGCGTTGCGAGCCAACAGAGGCTGGACCATGGCCTGCAAATTCTCTTGCCCTTTTGCTATAGCTTCCATGGTCTGCATGAAGAGGGCGAGCTTCTCGCGCACGTCCTGCATCTCGTTCTGAATCTGGTCCATGACTTTCCGACAGTTGGAGCGTGTAGAATAGCGGTGCGGATGTTGATCTGGAATCCTGAAAAGTACCTGGTATAGAGCAGGGAATAAGACACCATTCAAAGATTACCTGTTATGCAATATGAATATGAATGCAATGCAATGTGTCTGTGCATTAGGGAAGTTCATTCCCCCAGTTCTAGTGCGAAGGTGCCGGTGCAGTGATAGTGTTGACAATAGGAATATCGGAGCTGAATCATAGAAAGCCTCATATATTGCAGGGAGAATCAATAAACCCAGGGTACAATATCACTGAGAGTACAAAGAAGGCATGACCTCAACCAACAATCCTGGTGATGGTCAGCGCTATGCAAATAAAGCATACAAGTTACTACATGAAGTGATCAAATCCTCCCAAAAGTCTGGTATTCTTCTATCAACTTCTTGGTCTCCGGATGGCTTGGTCGATCAAGCAGCCCTTCAACAAGCTGATTTCTCCTCTTAAGGACACGGCGTACGTCTTCAGCAGTTTCTTCCCATGTTGCTTCTCCGAAGCAATCTTCTAGCTTTCGCTTCTGAGACACTGCTTCATCTCTGGATTTGATTGCCTTGTTCAGTGCATGCTGGACACTATACCGGGTCATCACTTCCTCCTCACACTTCTTGATGCTAGACTTCAACTTCTCTTCGAGGTCGGAGATTTGCTGCTTCAGCTTATCTTCCCTCTTCTTGTTGTTGGTGAGTGTAGCATTCCAAGTCTTGTTGCAAGAAGATATCTCTCGGTGTGCTGCGTCGAGCGCCTTCTTTTTGGCTTCCAGCATGTCATGGGAGCTTCTGAACTCTTGCCCCAGACGTTCACGCTTTTTCTTTTCCTCAGTCAACTCAGCCCCTAACCTGTTTACCAGCTCGATCTGTTGTTGGAAGGCATATACGGCCTTGTTCTTCTCACTGCGTGCTTGGGCTAACTCTTGCTCTAACCCTTTGTTAATCTTCATTAAGGCTTCTTTCTCTCTCACAACTTGCTCGTAGACTTCCCTATAAACAGTAGTTGGCTCGGCTGCCGGCATAAGAGCGAGGATTGGTGCGTCTGGAAATGGCATCTTCAACTGACTAGCCCTCTCCTGAATCCAAACTCTATAAGGTGCATAGGCCTGACAGTCATTCTTTCCTAACAAAGGCTTCCCTCTTCGGTTAATACGCGTCCAGGCATGTTGCAACTTGGCTAATAACTCCCCCTTCACGTCACCGGTGAAGTACAGAGATTCCTGTACTTCTTCCTCCTGAGGTGGATTCTTCAGCGCATATCCGAACTGACGAATGAATAGAGAAGGATTGTAATTGATACACCCTTTTCTTCCTATCAACGGCACATTAGGGTACCCAGAACAGCTAAAGATGAGCTCAGATCCCAACAGGTCTCGATCAAACCATACAACGTCTTCGGAAGATAGCCTCATCAGGCGCTCTAGCCAACCAACTGGAATGGTGGTCTCTGCAGCAGATCTTCTCTTAGGAAGGTGACTCTCAAACCACATACTCAACAAGGGTACACAAAGATGAACATTCTTTCCTCTTCCTTTCTCATTCTTGTAATGCAGTGAGTGGTAGAAATCTCCGAGTAAGGTGGGTACAGGATTACCAGCGGCAAACAGGTAGAAAGCATCGAAGTCCACAAAATCCGGTATGTTGGGGAACAAAACTATACCATAAATGCACAAAGCCAACACAGCATTGAAAGCAACCCAGCACCCGCTCTTAGCGTACTCTTGGGCTTTACCAACTAAGAACTGAAGTGAGAAGCCTGGAACTCCACGGGAAACAGTAGTCACAAGTTCAGAAGCATCAACATGCAATGCTTTTGCCAATTCCTCCGGCTTGGGCTTGGCGTCATAATGAATGAATGGAACCTGGTTCTGCACGGGCAGCTCAACATACTCAGCGTATTCCTCCAGGGTTGGTCCCATAATAAAGTCAGAGAACGTGAAGCACCTCAAAGCAGGGTCATAGAATTGCATCAAAGCATACAGCCCCTCCAACTCTACCTCTGTAGGTTTGCACACCAATCTCAATAATCTACCATAGCTCATCCGGAAGCTCCTACGAACACCCTCATCAGCAAGAGAGATCAACCCCAGTAAAGGAACAATATCAGGCGTAGGCAATTTGTAAGCAACCGTTCTCCTTAAGCTAGTCATGATCAAATACTCAGAAGTCTGGGCACTAGAACTAGGGAAATGCAAATGCACCTGGAGCACAGACACACGTTAGTGAAATGCAAATGGTAATGGATATGCAGTGATGCAATGCAAGTAACATGCAACAGGGACCAAAGCTGTAGCTGAATAGCCTGAACCCAATCAAGAAAGGTCTCGGATAGACCATCCAGAAGTCATCAACCCTGGTCTCAGATAGACCTAAAATAAAACTCCAACACTGGTCTCTGACAGACCTCAAACCATAACTCCAACTGGTCTCTGATAGACCTCACATCATATCTCTAATTGGTCTCTGGTAGACCTCAAATCATATCCCCAATTGGTCTCTGACAGACCTCAGAACATATCTCCAAATGGTCTCTGACAGACCTCAGAACTCTCCATAAATAACCAGGATCCTGATCAAGAAACAAACCGGTGGTCTGAAGGTCTAGTTACCTGCATAACCCCAAATCCCCTCACAGGTGGGTGGCCCTATAACTGGCACAAGGTACGGCATCCTATGCGGTCGTTGGCGTCACAGACTTTCAGGGTTGATGATACGATTCCCAGAAGGAGTGGCATCATCAAATCCTGAAGAGGCCTCACTCAGCCAACTTCCAAATGATCGGTTCCCAGAGTCGACAATCCAACTAACCAGCAACCCACGCCAACCAAAGGAAGGGGCAGGAGGCCAACCAGAGGAACCTCGTCTGAGTGTAGATTTCATGGGACACCGAAGCAAGCAAAGCAAGCGGGCGCCCACTAATTTCTACTCTAATTCTAGGTGCACTCAAGCCCAGGTCCGGCTTATCTCTCAATATCAGAACACCCGTCACACCCCAAATACAGCAATAATAATCAATATACAAAGCTGAAAATACAAGGTTAGAAATATACAATAACTCCATACAAAATCCTCGACGGGAAAGCAAGCGTTAGGATTGACTCTCTTAAGGGACGTTGGATCCCAAATGCATAAGAACCATCGCAGTCCTTAGCAGCCAGGGGACGTTGGATCCCCAGCAGAGTCGCCAGCTGTCGCTACTGCGAAAATCGGCGCCGGCTGAACAGAAGAGTCGCCACCGTGCGTTATTTATCCCACGGGAGGGAAAGGAAACGCTCAGAGTAAACCTCGCACAACACGGGAAAGGTATGGTCATCGCAACCAAAACCGGGGTTCGGGAGTCGGTTACGCAAGGGGAAGGTATTAGCACCCCTCACGTCCGTCGTACTCGACGGGATCCACGCTTGTTTTCGGGTATGGATTGTTACTCTATCTAAACTATAGGTCAGGGGTAAAAAAGAAAAGAGAATGAAAATAAAAATGACTCGGCAAAGTATCGCACTTTATGCCTACGTATTCTCGCCTGGAACGAGAAATCAGAGTCAACGTAGTTCGCCTACCTACGGGAAAGGAGGGGAAGGTTGCTCGCTAGGATATCGCATCCTATGCCTACGTACTTTCACACGGCATGAAAGATCAGAGCAAACGTAGTTCGGGCCACGTACGACACAAGTCTGTCTTGTTTGTTTTTATTCCTTCTGAAAAAGGGTTTTCCTGATTAACAGTCCAAGCGGACAAAACTGACGTTTTGATGAGTTCACATTCTTTTACGGAAGAAGTGTCTTTTATTATGTTTGAAATCTTATTGTGTTTTTCTGTTTGTTTTGAGAGAGAAGAGACAGAACTCTAACCTACGGTTGCGAAGGGAAACAAACTAACCTAATGTTATCATGCATGGGTTAAGACCTAGTGTCTATCATGCTCCTCTCTGGCACAGAGAGAAACAGAGATCCTACGGGATAGGCAGAAACAGAAACAATATCAGATATATACAGTAAAACAGTAAAATGCATGGATGCAACAGTACAAGCGAGGCAAGGGAGTCCCACTCAACCTCGAACCTAGAAAACAATAGGCAAAAGTGAACAGACTTCACTTTCAACCCAACAGGGCAAACAGCAAACAATACAGTCAGGAAAACCAATCAATACATCAGCAAATGAAATACAACAGCAAAGAAACAGCATCAGCAGCTCTGAATCAACATCTGGCTTCAAGTAGTCTCCATTCAGCTACAGGCTTCAACAAGCATCAATCTCCATCTTCATGGCCTTCAGGCAAGGGCTTTGATCATCAGTCTTCCATCTGCAATGGCTTTTCTTCAAGCTCAAGCCTCCAGGATGAGGAATCAGTCACAAGAGTGAATTGGGTGTTAAGCAATCAGTTGACTACCAAAGGTGGTGAACAGACTGCTTCTAACACAAGAGACCTTTTCTCTCAAGAGTTCTATCTCATAGACACTATCACCAAGCCTTCCAAAGGAAGGGGGTGAGTGTCTTAGAGAGACTCTGAATCACAGAGAAGAATGGATGCAGACAAGGCAATCCATGTTTGAGAAACAATCATTCTAATCTAGAGCTCTGCCTAGCTCCTAAACCCTAGTCTCCTCAGCAGCTACTAGTAAGAACCTCCTCTCCAACTCTGGCAGTTGATCTTCAATCTTTGGATCTCCAATGGTCTTCATCTTCACAAGTCTTCAGCTCCCCAGGGCCCCAGACAAACCCAATACCCAAACAAGCAAGCAATAATCCCCAGAGGGCACACCACACCAGTCAATCAGATATACAGACAGTATTAATAGCAGTAGGGGAATCCTAACTTTTTCTAAGGGATCTAATAACTACCCATAGCCCCTATAGTCCCATAACTAATCTATTCAAATCCTAAGCCCTAAGGAAAAATCAAACTTCCTAAGTCATCACCTAAAAAACCCTAATTTGTACATGATGTTCAAACCTATTTTAATCACCTAAAATTAACTCCTAAAAAAGGGAACTAAAATATTTCTACAAGATCAACATCTCATCTAAACAATATAAAAAGAATGAACAAAAAATGTTAAGGCATGTGATAGAACAAAAAATATTAAAATGATGCATGAAATGAATCTACTTAATATGACATTTATTTAGAAAATATGGAAAAAATATGAAATGAAAATAAAAATGCAATTTTATTTTTCTATAATTTTCTAGATATCTCAAATAAAATGATGTAAAAAGAATGAAGTAAAAATGATTTTTTATGAATTTGTTATGAATTTATGAAAATTGGTAAAAATTAAAGTGAATTAAAAACAAATAAGCCAAATAAAATGAGGGAGGGAGGGGTGTATTTAGAAACCACGCGCAGTTCATATCCAGGATGGGCCAACAATAGGGGGGTGTGCGTAGCATTTTATATTAAGCCCAGAAACACTCAGAATTATTGAGAAAATAAAAAGCCAGCTGGGGGTGAGAAAAGTATCAAATTCACGTTCAATATGGTATTGGGCCTATAACCTGGGGGTGGGGATATCAATAGATTCTGAGGCCCGCCCGTTTCAATTAATGAAACGGTGCGTTTTGGCACCAGACTAATCTCCCTCCAAATCTGAAATTAAATATGAGCCATAAGATCATCTTCCAAGTCAAAAGTCCAACGCGCATTGAACGGACACGATTGTGTCTTCTTCCTTGGCCCTGAAACTTAGGGTTTCATCTTCCATGAAACTCCATGCACGCTCCAATTCGAGCTCTCGGTTCTCCATCACCAGGCCATGAATCAACATGCTTCCAACATGAAAGATGCTCAGAATTTCTTCCTCTATAATCCTATGGTTTTAATTCAGCCTGAAATCCCATATATCACTCAACCCGATGGCATCAAGTTCTGGTCACCATGGAATTACACTGAGATGCATCATGATAATTCTTCCTCAAACTTATCCTAATCTGTTCTATGCATAATGGTAGTTAATCTGCGCTATCAACCTAACATTCTAATGCACTAACCTAAGAGATTTAAGCCCTAACAGTTTATTGCACCTGCTAACAACCATCACCAAACCTCTCCAAATTCACCCTAACTGTTCTACTAACCTCCTACATTGCATCTAAACTAATAAAATCATGCCTAACTAACTGGATCAAGCAAATCGAATGAAAACATACCTGGTGCAAAAGCTTGAAAACAGCTATGGAAGATTGAGGATCTGAGGCTTTTGAGACTTGGATCTTGATCTACACACTCAATACTCAATTCTGTATGCAATATTTTGGAGCTTCCTGGCTTGAATTATGCTGTCCAATGGAAACTTCAACTTTGATGTTCTTGAAAAAAGTACTCGAAAATGGATCCTAACCACCTTGTTCTTGATTGAATTATACTCTATGATGATGGATCAGTATGAGAAAGTTGATTATGATGAAGATTTGGTGAAGAATTTGAGAGAATTGCAATGAAACTTCAATGAAAAAGAATGAGAAAGCTTGTGAAATTCTTGGTGCAAATGAAGCCAACCCTTGCTAAATTCTCATTTCATGAATATATAGACCTCATATGAACATTCTAGATCCATCTTGCACATTCCCTTGCTTTCCAACTTTGATCCATTTTGGTTATGTTTCTTCAATTACAAGTAACCAAAGATAACTTTCTTTTTTCCTTCTAAACTCAAAAAAGTGTTTGAACCATTGTTTTTAGAATTGTTTTTCCATTCAAAATCATATATTGGAAGTCTCCATTTGGACTTGTAAATCTCCCAAACCATTTTCCATCTTGAATTTATTCACTTTATAAGCCATTTTAGTTCATATTTTGACCAATTATGCAACTTCATGTTATGAGCTTCTCCAATAACTTGTGACCTTCTTTCTAGACTTAAAATCCCATTTGGAGCAAGTTTGATGTTGTAAGTTTTTCCATTTGAGGCCTCCTTGTATGAGTTTTGGACATAGGTTAAAATGACCTGTAATTCACAAATGCCCAAAATATCCTTTGCTTGCCAAGACCATAAGTTGAGTTCTCCACATCATATGAAGGCATACTATACCATTCTAGAAAGCTAAGACAATGAGGAACAATTCTTATGTTGACCAAGAATTCATTTGAAATCTCCTTGAGGGGTAAAAATTGCTTGGAAGTCAAGTCACTTTCACAGACAAAAATTCAGACACCTCAGATGACCTGTAACTTGCAAGGACCATAACCTGAGTTCTATAAATCTCCTTGATGTCTTCCACCACTCAAATTAAAGGTCTTGAGATCCTCTACAAGTTTCATGTTGGCCAAGAAGCCATTTGAAGCTAGCATTTTGACTTATCTTGTTTGGAAATTTGACCTAAACTAGGGGATTTTACAGAGAAACCCTAATTTAGAAACTCCTCTTCTCCTTGATTTCTCTTGAATTCTCCTTGGCATATCTCCATATCCTTCTTCATATGTCAAATGATGAACCCCACATCTCTCCAATAGACTTGAATGCCCTTTAAATCAGTCAATTGACCTAGGGTTGACCTGGGGTTGACCCAGATGAAACCCTAGTTGACTGTCCTCAACTGTAGCTCTTGTGCTCATATCAATAACTTGCCTCCTTCTCCAAATGACTTTATAAGCCTCTCCTAATGTCTATATGCTCTCCATGCCTTCAATTCACAGCTCATAACCCTTTTGTTGACCCTCAGATACCCTCAGCTAGGGGATGGACTCAAGGCTTGATCTGCTGAACTTTTTGCTTTCAAATTCTTTCCTGATGACTTGAATGATATTGAATTGGGATATTAACCTCTTGATAGGCCTCTAGAGATGAAAATAATGATTGGTCCCCTGTTGAATGACTTGCCATGCTCATGCTATGCAGATGATTAGTCTATGTACATGACTTTATATGCAAATGCCAATGATAATGAAACATAAACCAAGGAATAAGGTTGGGCAAATTTTAGGGTGCAACACTAGGGTTCTAGTTGAAGAACACTCCTAGTATGGGTAGGTTTCTTAGACTTCAAGCAAAGTCTAGAGGTTTCTTATTAGGGTTAGAATGACTTAACAAAGTCAAAGGGAAAACGGAGATTTTGGTCCAAGACATTGACAGTCAAGTGGACAGACCTTCCTTTGGAGGAACAGTATTGTCGGCAACTGGACGAAAGCTAACGAGCTTCGTCGCTTGGGGATAAAATAAAATACAAACATTATTCAAACATTCATGGTGACAATCAATACAAAGATTAAAGACGGAAAGCAATGATGACAATCAGAGCAATTGTTTTGGTACGAGAACCGTGACGACAGTTCGCACCTGGAATACCGTTAACAGACAAATGAGATAAACATAAAAATAATTCGAGGTAAAAATTCTAACATGTTGACAAACATATATAAACATGATAACAATCAATTTTCCTGAGAAAACACAAGAGGAAACCTTTTAGATTTCATCTGCAACCAAATAGGGTTAGTACCGTTGACGCGCGGATCGCGCACAATCAAACGTGGTGAAAAAAATAATCAAACATGGGAAATAATTACATGGCATGAAAGTACATATAAAAACAAACATAATGAAAAAAGAACGGACGAAAAACGATAAAATATGAGAGAGTTACGAATTTTTGAAGTTTATGTACAAAATGAAAAAAAAGTGGCAACAAGGGTTATCACAAGGGATCGAACCCATGCCAAGACTGATACGCGCGCTAGTCTCTACCGCTGGGGCGGCTGTTACATCCATTAATCAAATGGAAACCATAAATATACATGCCTTGTTTGGTTTCATGGCTGGGCAAAACACATAATCACAACCAAATACGTTTTATACCGTATCTCATTAACCGCTCATCGGATCGAGGCAAATTTTATATGAAAATTGGGTAGAAAAATGAGAGGAAGAGGATGGTGATGTTAGTTTTTTGAGATAGCCTCTGTGGTGGAAAACCCGATAATACCCCTCTCTTGGGCTTTGAAATGCATTTTCTCATGAGTAGCCTTATACACTCACATTCAAACCATGATAAACACATACATACCAGAGGTAAGTACAAAAGAGTGAATTCAAATCATATTTGGGGCTGAGACTGGTCTGATATGGAAAGTCATGTAAAAAATGCAAAATGACATAACCAATATGCATGACATGTGGAATTTCTGTTTCAGGGCAATAAGGATCAAAGTAATCTTGGAGACACATTCAATACATGATTTCAAGTGTGTGTATGTGGAAAAATTGGAGCTGGAACAAGTGTGTGGATATTTGGCTTTCAAAGTGCACATTGTGTTTGTTATGTGCATATTGGTGTGTGATGTGTGTTCCTCATGGGTTCAAGGCATTTGATTCATACAAGCATGTAAAAAAATGATCACATTATACTGTTATAACACAAAGCTTGCAAAGGAAATCATTAATCCAACATCTGGTATGTAGTATGCAAATAACAAAAGCAACTCATGAATGATATTATGGTACAGTGTATTTCTAAGCAAAACAATGGTTCCAACATCACATATACATCCAATACAAAGTGTGTGCAAGGTGTTTTGATGAAAAGTGAGTTGGTGCTAAAAGTGTCAAGTTGTGTGGATGTGTGTGATTTGGGAATGAATGTGAGTTTCATAACTTATGCACCAACAACCTAATGTAAGCACTTAGACAACTTTCAAATGTGATTCTAGACATGTGTGTGATGCCAAAATCAGTTTTCTAATGTGCTATGCAGAAGATGAAGTTCAACTGTTATGGTATTGGTAGTTTTGTATCAGCATACTTTGAAAATAGTACAAGAGTGGAAATGTGATCAATTTTAACAGTTCCAACATCAGCACAAACAAACCAACTTTGGAGCCTAAGCTGCTATCAAAAATGACTTTGGCAGACATAGTTCAATTTCCTGCATGTAATCAAAAAAAACTAAAGGAAATGATATAAACTGCTAGCACACTGAACTGTTATACATACTTTTTTTTTTAGGTTCAAACCAACCCTCCTACCATCAGTCAAAACCTACAGCCATTGAAACAAAAGCAGGGTAACCCTATTGAGAAACTCAAGTCAACCTATCTCATTATTTCACAAACCAGACTAAGTAAGCTAGATCCATGAGTTTGGTTTAGTAACAGTCCCCTGTCAAAATTTTCAGGCCTGCTGTAACCAAAGTAGCAGCCCTACCAAATCAAAATAATCAATTTAAAGCAAAAACTCAAACTTGCCTTGCAGCTGCAAGTCATCTGCCTAATGTTGTGGCATCCCAACAACTCACAATCATTCCTAATTCCCCAGTCTGCTGAGAATTAAGATTCCAAAATTAACACCCTGAGCTAACTCCCCACAACCAAACAGAAAGGAAAACTATAATTTAAAGGCATGAGGGCTTGACTGTGCTAAATACTTAAAACAACAAAAGCTTGAGTCTATCCATCAGCATTTCACCCCCAGGTCATAAGTATTGTCTTAGAATCAAAGCTGCCAGCTAGAGTCAATGACAAATTATTCATTTAAAAACAAAACTGGCTGTCATACCTCAGCTTTCAACAATTTAACAGTATGGAAACATTGAAATAGGTTGAACACAAAATGTTGGTGTGAACCAATATGCCTACACAAAAGAAGCACTTCACAACAGTCTGTGAAGTATAAGGATAAGCAGTTCATAAGCCAGAAATCCAATTTGATTTGATAATCCAATCTGTCCTAGATCACACACAGGCAAGATGTTGTCTAGCTGCACCAAGGGGTCCATTGCCAATCATACTCTACTAATTAAACTAAATGCACTAAACTGGGAATTTAAGGTTAACTCAAGGATGCTGTCAAACTGTCCTCAGCAACTACAACTATTCTGAACCAAATAGGGATTTAGAATTTAACAATGAAATCAAACGTTTGGAGCACTCACAGTCAACAGGTTTTGAAACAACACAAGTCTCTGCACAACATTTTGTGGATTGTTGGAGGGCTTTGAATACAACACAAGCCACATCACATAATTCCAATAACATGCACACTGGTATGCTCAACTAGGTGACCATTAGGTCATGCCAGCAAAATAGGCCAGACTGAGTTGTATAACTCAGTCTTCAAAGGCATCCTTGGATGCAAATCAGGCCAAGCCAACACTTAAGCAAAATCAAACCTGTCCAAAGTTTATACCCCTAATTCCTCATCTTAAACACCCTTTGACTTGACTGTCAGCTTAAGGATTGATATATAACAACCAACAAAGCCTAGTTAATGACACAAACCAAACAAAAATTTGAAAACAGATACAAACCTCAAACCTCACCCTGCTGTGCTCAACAAACATCATCTGTTCAGAGCCTACCAAAAGTCCCCACAGCAAATGCTAACTTAAATAGACAATCAAAAACTTGCTTAATTAGCTGCAAGTTTGATGATAAACACCCATCTTGACAAAACTCAGCTCCATGAGGACAGTCCTAGACATTTCCATAAGGATGAGTTTATGACAGAGCTAAAGATGTGTTCTTTAGGGCTATACACATGATCAATCCAAAATGATCTAGACAAGTTACCAAACCTTGACTAAGATGAAACTTCCAAGCCTTAAAAACCTACACATACTGCTCATTTAAACCAGTTTATTATGAGAAATGCTCTTGACAATTAATGGACACCAACTTAATTATAATAATGTCACAAACACCACCTGTTTCAGCAACATACCTAAACACAAAAACAAACCCTCCAAGTACTGCTGCAACCAGATTTTTGGTAATAAACACACTCCACATCATGACCACCATATAGTTACCAATTGAGGCCTTGTGATGAGTTATGACCAAAACAAACTCAAGACAGGATTCACATAACCCAAACATTACATTAGTGAGTTTTTGATCATCTCAGTATTTGGTTCAACAGGAAACAAGACCTGTACATGAAGTTAGCATACCTAGCCCAAACATAGAGGTACAAAACAACATGGTTGTCATATACACCAATTCTCATTATACCTTGTTCACATATGTATAATAGGACCTATAAATGAACTTTAAACCCAACCACAATATTAACCTTAGGCAAAACAGAATATGGCTCTTGGAATAAAACTAAGAAACAAACACAAAATGTCATGAAAAGCACATAATACTCATATTTCAAAATTCAAACACAATGGTCAAAAAGGCCAATTCTTGAGAACCAGTGCAAAAGTCAGTGGAAACTAGTCACATACCTCTTGCTGAAACCTTTGAATGTGCTAGAGCAGAAAGATACCAGAGATCCTTTATGTCACTTTCTTGCTTTGGCTCCTTTCTTCAACTCTAAGCAACCACACACTTATGATGCCAAAATGAAATTTATGAGTTTCTAATGATGGATAAGGGCTTGGACAGTTGAGATATATGGTTCTTGAGGTGTTCAAGTGGTTAAAACCTCAAGAAAAGGTTTGGAGCAAGATTTGGTGTTTTTTATGGATTTTGGTCAAAGTAAGCCAAGTGAAAGGTTGACTTTTTGATTTCTTGTGATTTTTGGTGGTTCAATGGTTTGTACACCTTATATATGTTATTTATAAAGTGTATGGATGATAGTTTGGGTGCTGGAACATGTAGAACTTGATGTGGTAGAGATTTCACTTCAAGGCCATTTTTGAGTGTTTTGGTGAACTTTGTGATTTTTGAGAAATTGAAGCAAGATGATGGAATTGTGATGACAGAGGTTATTTGTGGTTTCTATCAGAAAAGATGTGTTGGAAATGAGGTGAGGAAGCTCTCCTTTTATAGAGAAAGTGATTGAGGTGCTTGCTATGAAGTCTTGCTTAACCATGAAGCAAACTTGATATTTTCAACCACTTGCCAACTTGCTTTGCTTTTTCTGATCTTTGTTGTCTCCTTAACCCAATGGGCAAGTTTAAATGATGTTTCTACTGATAAATTGCAGCCTAGATGCTTGGTAGAGTGGCTGGAGCAGAATCACTTTCCACCTCATGCTTGGAAAAGTCAAAAATGACAACTTAGGCAATGAACTTCCAATCTTTAATTCTATGCTATCTCCATGCAATTTCTTTGATTCAACTTGCTTGAGATGTTCAATATATCAGATAGTATGAGTTTGACAAGTTAGAATTGGCCCACTTGAGTGATAGAGGTGCTTTTGCAAAATTGGTCAATGTGAGACTAGTATGACAAAATACCAACTTTGAACACATGTATCTCTCAGCTCATAACTCACCTTGAGATGTTCTTGTACAATTTAGAAAGCCCTCACATAGTACTAAAACTTTCATGTTGGCCAGAAATCTTGATTCTACTTCAAACTAGGTGAAAAACCCCCTTGAAGTTGGCTGATTTTAGCTTTTAAAGTGAAAATAACTTAGAGATTTTCTAAGTTATTTTCCCTTCTAGGAATGTTTTTGCTTATATCTCAAAACGTATGCATTTCCTGGTTGTGGACTAGTATGGGACTTTTGTAGGACTTGTCAAGAGCTTTCAAATGAGACTAGAACCAACTCAATTGGATGTGTGGTTAGGGAGATACGGTTTAGCCCTTTTCAAAACCCTAATTTCCCGATTTCTCGATTACTCTCTCATCTTTGATCCAATGATCATGAAAATTGATATGCAAGTCCATTATGACATAAGGAACAACTTTGATTGACAAATTGGATTCCAATTCTCAAAATTTGAGGAGTTGACTTTTCGGTCAACCGTACGATCGATCGGTGCCGATCGAGTCGCCTGTTGATATTCTGGACATCCTGGGACTTTGACACTTCTTGAATAGTCTTTAATAGCCTATATTAACTTCATGGACCTCACTCCCACCATTAAAACCTTTTCCAACATCAAATTCAAACCACAGTTGACTTTCCACTGGTTAAAAACCCTAATCGGGGCCTCCTGACTGCACTGTTCTTGATTCTGAAACGATTTCTTCAAATTGACTTCCCATTTGACTTTGATATTATCTTTGATTTCATTCCATGATTGAATTGGCCCAAATAATTGGCTAATCATTCCTTGGTTTCTTTGAATTTGTCGGTGCGAAAACCCTGGTTCGTCTGTAACTTGACAATAATAAACTTGCACTGATTTAGGGTTAGATAATGCATGATCATGCTTCTAAAAATGATAATGTGAATCTAAGGGGTCAAAATTTGGGGTACAACACCTAGTGTTAGGCCAAAAGAGTCGCCGTACTCTGTTTTAAGGTTTCCCGCCGTGGAATCCCTAATTTAACCCTATTTTAATTTTAATTAACATTTTTTTAACATAGAGATTGGAGTCTCTGAATAAACCTTGGCCACAGTCAAGACGTTTCTAACCTCCTTTTTGAGGGGAACTACAGTTACTCTGATTCCATTCCCGTAAGGATATGTAGGCACAAGATGCGATGTCTTGCCGAGTAAACTTAGAATTAACCCCTAGGTCTTTTTTAATTTTCAACCCTTTGTATATACCCTTAAGAAAAATAATTAATGAAATAAATAAAAAAAATAAACAAAAGGTTCCCGTAGAGTACTTCGGAAGTTTAGGGTGCTAATACCTTCCCTAATCTTAACCAACCCCCGAACCTTAGATCTCTCCCCTTTAGGTTTTTCCTTTCTTTTAACATTTCCTTCGGATAAATCAAAGACCGGTTGTAAATGAATTAAGATTCAAGTTAATCAATAGCTTGACATCCAAATTTCACCGCAACAGAAAATGGCGACTTCACTGGGGAGTCCTAACTATTGAGGGTTATCCCTATTTTGTTTATTTTTCTTTATATATTTGTTTTATTATATATTTTGCTCACTTGTATGTATATATTGGGGTATCTTACTTGGAGTTACTGTGTTGTGAGATAAGTCCTACACCCGGACTTGAGCGACCTTATGATAGGATGGCTGATATATTCGACGAGGCTTATAGGGAGTGAGTCCCGACTAAGCTAAATCGAGAATCACCGCTCAGTTGAGACACTTTCGAAAATGGTTCGGTTGATCGAGTGTAGTCATGAAAACTTTTACCGTTATCGATTGGAGTCTGTGATACTGGGAACCGTAGTACCTTTACACCATCTTGGCCTTATCTAGGACGTAGTGCGGGAACTATGTGGGAGTAGTCCTACAATGGTTGCTACGCGATACTACACTCGAACGAGGTTCTCTTGAGAATATTATCGACCCTTGAGTCAGTCGAGAAGTTGATAATATCCAAAAGATGGGCTGATGACTTTGGGCACTTTTTAGAACCCTTATTCTACAGGTACAATTAACCTATAGTACACACCACTTTGGGAAGGGTAGACCTTGACTCCATTCATTGTTCCTCTAAAATTAGGACCTTTTTTTGCTTATGTAGTTTGTGCTTTGCATCCATAAAGCATCATATCATTTCTAGTTTCAAGGAATTCAAAAGTCCTTTGCAAATTCAAGAAGTCCTACATTTTAAAGTCTAACAGCTTTTCTCGCTTTCCTAAAAGGGAATGTTTGCAATCGACCGTTGAAATTCTTGAGAGCATTGCATGGCATCAGCATCACATTTTTGCATTGCATTTATCCCCCAGTTTCTCCTTCTTGGTCCTATCGTCTTCTAGTGTACCTTTGAGTCGTCAAGCTGATTCCTCGACACAGATATCAGACCAGAAACGGAACAGGAGTCACTTTGATCCTATTCTCATGACTTACACATAGCTATATCCTGACTTAGTCCGGCAAGGACTGATTACTACAAAGGCTTTACCACCTCCTCTTAATCCTCCGGCTGGATTTAGGGCTGATCTCCATTGTGCTTCCCATGAGGGTGCCCCAGGCCATGACTTGGAGCATTGTTTTGCATTGAAGGCTAGAGTATGTGAATTAGTTAGAACTGGAATACTTGATTTTACAGACAGTCATCCGAATGTTCAGAAAAATCCCTTGCCAGTACATCAGAAATGAAGTTTTGTCACTAGGCCTTTTGTTTCTCGTTGTTTGCACTTTCCTTATTTTGTTTAAGTTGTTTGCTTTTAATTATGTTTGTACTTTCATTAATGAAATAAGCATTGCGACTTTTGATTCAATTCATTTCCGTCCATTTATTTGCATCTTTATGCTTTATTTTTCAAATGTTTACTTCTTGTCCAAAATTTTGATATGCTAAGATTGGAGGGAGGATGATGAAAACGTTATACCCATAATTGCTGTCAGTATGCTTTCAATCAAACCTTGTTGACGATGTAAGGCATTGTTTCAATTCCCAAACACTGGAGAAATAAGGAAGTTAATCCCTCGTTACCCCTTCGAGCCTAGAAGTTGGAGTTTCTTTCGTTACAAAAAACCCACAATTTTAACCTTGGGATGGGTAGTTCTCAGTTAACTTGGTTGTGTGTTCATACGATACACCTTTCATTAACAAATTTTCTTTCTCACACGTCAAACAAGTGTCGAAGATGTTTTCTAATCAAAAGGTCGATGATGGTTCACCGTAATCATTAAAATCAAACAATCACTTTCCTTCACACAAAAAAATAATATAAAAAAAAATCAAAAGAAGCCCGCTAAGTCAAAACCTATGAAGGAGACTTAGGCAAAACTGGGGCATCCCGCTGACTGTAAACTCTAAAATAAACAATTAAGGCAAAATTTAGGGATAATACAAAGAGATTTTTAAATCCTTATCTTGAAAATCCTCAATGTCAAAATAATCAAATGTTATAGGGGAGTAGTGGTTGCCTTTTCATAGGTCCTTTTGACTTCTGAGTCATCATTGCTACGATCAATGAAATCCCTAACTTATGGGAACCTGAATGCATAGTATGAGTTAACTGAGCATAGGACTGAAGATCATCACGTAGATTGGGTGGGTACAAATAAATTTTGAGCCTTTATCTTTTGTTTCATAAACTGTGAACCAGGCCACATTACAATCCTCAAAAGACCTAATTGAAGCAAGGTTATTTTGAAAGTATACTACAGCAAGGTTGTGTAACCTGACTCCAAAAGATCCTTGCGAATCATTTATTTTGGCAATACACTTTTATTTTAAACTTTGAGTGTCTTGAACCGCCTTGTTCTGACTAACGACTCATGTATTTTCCATCATTCAAAAATAATTTTTCAAAAATCGCATGAACTTTGCATTACCATGTTTGTAGGAATATTTTTGTTTGCAAACTGGCTTTCCTCTAAGGAATTTTCAAACAATGAGAAACTTGGTCAAGTGATCTTATCGGGGGCAAGTTCCTTTTACATCCTGTCAAAGAATCAGTTCAAGATTTGTTCAAGGAAATATCTTCTCAGATTTGGTTTATCCAGAGAATTGTTCAAGACTCAGACTGGGGCAAGCCCTCCGAGGATACAGCAAAACAGTCGATTCCACGAATCAGACAGCTGAAGCAATTATCAGTTCATTTGACCTGGGGCAGTTTACTTGAATAATCCCCAAGCAGTTATTCATCATTCCTACAGTGACTATCAACTTGATACAGTTTAACAGAATGATAGTGATCTCCGTGTTGAGGAATCAGTCCTCCAGTTTTGTCATCTCACAGAAAGAGTCGAGTCTTGTCGTCGACGTCTGCATTTGCATTTGATCATATGTCATAGCATAATTCCTTTACATTTCTATCTTGGGTGCTTTACTCCCCATTTACATTTCTAGCTTGGGTGCTTTACTCCCCATTTACATTTCTATCTTGGGTGCTTTACTCCCCATTTACATTTCTAGCTTGGGTGCTTTACTCCCCATTTACATTTTTATCTTGGGTGTTTTACTCCCCATTTACATCTCTATCTTGGGTGCTTTATTCTTCCCCATTTATATTTCTAGCTTGGGTGCTTTACTCCCCATTTACATTTCTATCTTGGGTGCTTTACTCCCCATTTACATTTTTATCTTGGGTGTTTTACTCCCCATTTACATTTTTATCTTGGGTGCTTTACTCCCCATTTACAAGTCTATCTTGGGTGCTTTACTCCCCATTTACATTTCTATCCTGGGTGCTTTACTCCCCATTTACATGTCTATCTTGGGTGCTTTACTCCCCACTTACCTTCTATCCTTGGGTGTTCTATCCCCCATGTACCTTTATCCCGGGTGTTTTATTCCCCGTTTACCAGATATTCCTGGGTTTACCTAACATCGTGGTGTTTTACCCCCATTTGCTTTTTTTTCTCCCTGAGGTCGTGTTTTACTCGCGTCTTACCTTGTGGGCAAAATTTATTTACTTGGCATCGTGGGTGTTTTATCCCCATTTGCGTTTTTCTCCTGAGCTCGTGTTTTACCCGCGTCTTACCTTGCGGACAATTTCTAATTTACTTGGCACCTATCAACAATTCTGTGTCGTGTCTACCCGACGTTCTTCCAGATATGACATGTCTTCTTCCCTAGTGCAATTCCTCGATGGGTCGTCCCCTGTGACGTTGTTTCGTCTGTATCCGTGCATTTGTCATTTTCATCATACGCATCATATCAGATTCATATCATATTTAGCATTATAGTTCGTTTTGTTTTGTCCATATCATTGCATAGCACTGCGTCTAAAGGCAAAATTTTCGGTTATCTGTATTTAAATCCCTCCACCACGATTTCTCGAGTCTCCGTTGCTCAAATCACCCGGTGAAGTTATTTAAATAGGGGCAACTGTAATACCCCAAATTTTGCCCTAAGATTTGTCGTCGCATTTCATTTCATTTTTATTGCATTTAATCAACTACTAACAAATTTGTGTAGTCGTTTGACTTTTTGCAGGTAAATATCATATGACATGCATTTTTTTTCTAAAAAAGTAAAAATGGCACAATTGGCAAGAGGACATGTGTAAGGAGTTGTGAGTGTGAGAGGTTGAGAGTTCGAATCTCACCTTAGTCACTTTTTGTTTTTTATTATTTTTACTCTAAATTTTTCTATCTTTCATTAAAAAATAACAAAAATAATTTTTTATTATTATTTAATTATTATTTTCGTATTTTAATTAAATCATTTTTTAAAATATTATTTTTTTTCACTTTTTTCTAAATTATTCATAAAAATATCCAAAAAATCATAAAATAAAAAATATTAGAAAAATTTTGTTCTTTTTATAATATTCTTGATTTTAGGAATCAATAGGATTATTAATTTTTATTTTAAGTTTATTTTAATTATTTTAAATTATTTAAATTTTATTTTTTTCTTAACTAATTATTTAGTTTGGGCTTTAAAATGGGCTTTAGGGACATTATTGACAATTTGGTGTTAACCCTAATTTGTTCCCTATATATACATGTGTTGCCGTGTTGAAAAAAGGGGGGTCAGAAGGTTTTCTTCAGAAAAGAGGAGAGAGAAAGGGAGAAACAAAGGAGATCCCCAGAGAAGAAAGGTGGTTGTTCCCACAACTCGTCAGAAGGATTGGAGCTCTCCAGTGTTCCCTTATTCAAACCTTTTTCACATTTACCGAAGCAAACCTCCGCTTCGTAGGTTAAATTACTAAACCTTTTGCCTTTTCATGTTTATGTGCATATTTTGCCATGTTAATGTGTTTAGGTCCGTTAAATTACTAAACCTTTTGCTTTTTCATGTTTATGTGCATATTTTGCCATGTTAATCTCCATGTGTGTTTAGGTCTCTAGATTTTAATATCAAAACCCTTTTTTATCAAAACCTTTTTTAAAATCAAAACCCTTTTTTTTTATTTATTATTAAAACCTTTTTTTAAAAACTGAAAAGCCTTTTTGTTCCGAAGAAAAAAAAACCTTTTTGTTCCCAAAAAAACTGAAAAGCCTTTTCCCAAAAAACTGAAAAGCCTTTTCCCAAAAAAACTGAAAAGCCTTTTTTTGGGATGAAAAGCCCTTTTTGTTCTAAAAAAAACTGAAAAGACTTTTCCCCCCAAAACTTTTTTTTATAATTTAAACTTAATTTTTTTTATAATTTTAACTTAAATATTTTTTATTAAAAAATTAAAACCTTTTTTTTTATAATTAAAATATTAAAAAATTAAAACCTTTTCGTAAGGAACTCCTGATGTTTGATGTTTGTCGTGTCATTTTATGTACCCTTTTATTACTTTTCTTTCTTTTGGCATTTCATGTGCATGCTCGAGGTTGAGATGTGCTTGTGGTGGCCACAACCCCACACTATTTTCCTCCCTCACTTCATTCTAAGTGTCATTACATATTTTCATATTCTTCATGTTTTCAGAAATGTTTCTTTGTTTCTTTATACCCTCTGCCTTTATTACTTTTCTTATTTTTGTACCTTAATTATTCCTCCATATAATGATTTGTCATATTTTCACATTTTTTTACAGTTTTATCCTTCCGAAGGATTAGGTCCAGCCTTTTGGCCGCCGAGTCAATAGCCTTACCCCTTTAATGGATCAAACCCTGTTTAGCCTAGGTGTCCCGCCGTGGGCAAAATTGCTTTTATCCTAGTGTTAGGCCAAAAGAGTCGTCGTACTCTGTTTTAAGGTTTTCCGCCGTGGAATCCCTAATTTAACCCTATTTTAATTTTAATTAACATTTTTTTAACATAGAGATTGGAGTCTCTGAATAAACCTTGGCCACAGTCAAGACGTTTCTAACCTCCTTTTTGAGGGGAACTACAGTTACTCTGATTCCATTCCCGTAAGGATATGTAGGCACAAGATGCGATGTCTTGCCGAGTAAACTTAGAATTAACCCCTAGGTCTTTTTTAATTTTCAACCCTTTGTATATACCCTTAAGCAAAATAATTAATGAAATAAATAAAAAAAAATAAACAAAAGGTTCCCATAGAGTACTACGGAAGTTTAGGGTGCTAATACCTTCCCTAATCTTAACCAACCCCCGAACCTTAGATCTCTCCCCTTTAGGTTTTTCCTTTCTTTTAACCTTTCCTTCGGATAAATCAAAGACCGGTTGTAAATGAATTAAGATTCAAGTTAATCAATAGCTTGACATCCAAATTTCACCGCAACAATAAGTTTCAACTTATCTTCTCCCTTAAGCTTCAGCTTCTTGATCAGCTCCACCTTCAGGCTTCACTATCAATCATAAGTATCAACTTGGCTCCTTCAGGATCTCCAGTTATCAAAGCAAGTATCAACTTCCTTTGTTCTTCAAGCTTCAGTTCTTCAGAAATGATCTCAATCACTTAGAAGTGTCAACTTCATCCTTCAGTCTATACTTCATCTTCAGGGGTCTTCAAGTATCAACTTGCTCTTGCTGCTCTTCAAGCTTCAGCTGGAATGGCAATACTCAAGGATTCATCCTCTTCTACACTCTTTATTGAAGTCTTCATCTTCAAACTCAAGCTCAAAACCTCTCAAGATAATCAAACCAGAGGAAATCACTTACTGGATAAGCTGGGGGATATTGAACTGTTTATTGACCACCAAAGGTGATCTTTAAGGGTTCAACATCGAAGGAATGGTTCCCTCAAAAGTTCTACTTCCTAGGTACCTCACTTATCCCTCCAAAGGAGAGAGCTGTATACCATGGAAGGACTTTGAATCATAGGAAGGAATGGAGGTGACAGATACCATCCATGTTTGAGAAAGAAGTTATCTAAGTCTAAACTCTTCCTAATCCTTAACCCTAAAAACAACAAAACAAAACAAAAAAGATCAAGATCTCAAGCTCCTCAATGCATCTTCAAGTCTTCTACTATTCTCCTCAATTCTCCTTAGAACAATACCAAGCTCACCAAGCCAAGGGAAAACTCCAAAGCAAAGCAACTAAAGCAAAAATACCCTAAAGGCAACACAAACAATCAACCAATACAAAAATCAACTAAAAATAGCATACTACTATTTTAAATCCTAATATAATTTCTAAGGGATCCTACATACCTACCCTTAATACCCTATATGTCACATAGTCTAATTTGTCCTAAAAACCCAAAAATCTAAAGTTATTGTGCACCTATGTTGAAGTTTGACCTAATTCTACACAACCTAATGTCATCTAATCAAAACTATCATAAAAATCATCACAAAATTATGGAATAAATCCAGGGAGAAGCTAAAACATATATCTAACTATCCTAAAAAGAATGACCTAAAAATACTAAGGTAATTACCTAAACAAAATTCTACAAATTCATGGATCAACATAAAAGAAATAAAATGCAATAAAGGTAGAAAATATACAAAAAATACTAAAAATGCATGAAAGGAAAATATTTTTATTTTTTATTTTTCTATACAAAAATATTAAGTGGGAGCAAAAATTCCCATTAAAAAATCATTAATTTTCAATTTGATATGAATTTTCAAAGTATGAAAGAAAATGGAGAAAATAAAATTGAAATGATGAGACTGGGGTGCAGGAAGCAAACATATGCAATGCAATTCACACATGGGCCCAGAATGGGGGGTTTAAACAGCAAGCGCGCTGGGCCCATTTCATCAGAAAAAACAATTAAAAAAAAACCAAAGAAAAATGAAAAACAAGCGGTGCAAAGAGTAAAGGATTTCAGTTCAAATCCTACATGGGCCTTGATGGGGGGTGGGATTAGAAATTGGATCCACTAAGCCCAGAACCACCATTTAATGAAATGGTGCGTTTCAGCTTGTTTCTGATTCCCTCCAAAATGAAATCAAATCGCGTCCATTGGATCTGGCCAAAGTCAAAGGTCTTGCTTGCATCTGATGGCTGAGACTTCATCTTCTTCCTCCAACCTAGGGTTTTCTGAAACCACCATGGAAACAGAGCTCAAGAACACTCATCTTCCTCAACTCGAGCTCCCTCAATTCCTCATCAAAATCCCAAATGTAAAACCCTAACATGCTCTAAATTTCATGCTGAACACGATTACAATCTCAAAATCCACCAAAACCTCCTAAATCAATGAACCCGATCCAAGATCCAAAATATACTCAGTCATCAATCTTAACAATTCTTGAAACTAATGGTCCTAATCTCATCCTCATGCTTCCCTGAACATTTCTTGATATTAAACTAAGCTCATCACTCAATATTCAGCAAGATACAAGGCCAAACAGAAATGGTGACCATTATCCAATCTTCACCAATTCTCTTCAAACTATCCAAAATCCACCACCTATTGGTCTCTAACAATTCTACACTAACAAATCAACCTAATTATGCCTAAAACATGGTGTAGGAAAGAATTTGCAAACCTGGTTAAATCGAGTAAATAGATGATGAAATCCACCACTTTAAGCCTTGAATCTTTCCCCATTCCTTCACTGAGTAATCTTCTAGCTTCTGTATGCAAAAAGAATGGCTGAAAATGCTTGATTCTTGAAAACCGATTTTGAATTGCTTCCTTGAAATCTCAATCACCAACTCTTCAATTCTCCATGGATTTGGTCTCAATTCAATCTGCACAGCTTCAATGTGATGTATAGAATGTGTTTGTGTGGAAAGAATGAAAGGAAATGAAGAAGAATGAAGAATTGACACTTGACTTGCAATGGAAGAATTTGGATCTCACTCTCTCTTCTCTAGACCAATTCACACCAACCTTGCATCTGAGCAAGTTACAATCATCTTATAGAGTGGTTTAGAATCATCTAGAACCCTCTAGGATCATCCAATGAGAAATTGAACTTTTCATGTCATGACATTTTGAATCCAATTCTCCTTACATGCTATCTCATGCCAAGCATCTCATAACCTTCAATTCTGACTTGAATTTATCCCCACATGAGATTTAGGATAAGTTACAATGCATAACCAACTTGTACATTGAGTTCTTTTGAGTTTTGGTTTGGTGCCTTAAGATGCAAGTAAGCCATTTCCAAAGTAGCCCTATGCTCCAAGCCTCAAATCAAAATTGTGGCTGAACCATTGTTCTTAGAATGTCATTTGGAGTCAAAATGACCTATTATATGACATGGTTTGGATTTATAGCTTGTGATTTCCAATTTTCAATTTCAACTTAATTAACTTATGCCTCCTTTTTAGGCCATTTTTATCACTTTTTGATACAAGCCTTTTCAACATCTCGTGACCTCCATACTAGCCTTAAAACATCATTCTAAGCAAGTTTGATGCTGAAGATTTTTCCATTTGAAGCTTGGAAATAGGAGATATGGCCTTATGCTTGAAATGACCTATAACCTCCAAATGACCAAAATGCCCTTGACTTGTCAAAGCCATAAGTTGAGTTCTACAAATCCTATCAAGGACTTCTTGTACTCTCTAGAAAGCTAAGAAGATGCTATTCAACATTCATGTTGACCAAGAATCCATAGGAATCATCCTACTAGGGCAAAAGTTGGATGCAAGTTGGGTGACTTTCAAGAGCCCAGATTCACATACCTCAGATGACCTGTAACTTGTCAAAGCCATAACTTGAGCTCTACAAATCCTATAAAGGACTTCTAGTACTCAAATTAAATCTAAGAACAAGCTCTACAACATTCATGTTATGGGGAAGATGGGATGACAATCACATCTTGAGCTAAAACTGCCTTGAAGATAGGGATCAAACTAGGGGATTTTACACTGTCAATCCTTAGAAACCCTAGCTTAAAACTTCTCAAACTCCTCAATCATGATGAGTTGGTCTAGGAATCATCCTTATAGAACTTCAATACATCATTCCATGATCACATGGCTCTTGGATTAGGTCTCAACCCTCTCCAAATCTTCAGTTGACCTAGGGTTGACCCAGTCAAACCCTAATTCCACCACTCATGGCTGAGTCTTCTGAATTCTTGTAGAATGACCTCTCTAGGCTTCATGATGGCTTTCAAGACATCTCATAAGCTTTCTCAAAGCTTCAAGTCCATCCTCATAATCTCAGAATCATCTGAGGAGCTCCCACAACTCTCAAGTTATGAGACACACAACCTTGGTTTCAACCAATTCCTCTGAGGATCTCTTGAGTTCTCTGACAAAGGTATCAACCTTTGAACACTTGAACAAACTTCTTGACTTTCTTCAAAGTCTCATACAACTCTTGATGGGTAAATAAATGTTTGCCAAATTTTGGGGTGCAACACTCGCTAGCATGTTCGCTAGGCGAGGCTGTAGCGAACGTTCGTTGTGAGCTCGCTAAGCGAGAAAGGTCGCGAGCGTGACAGGACAACAACTTTTTCTATAAGTAGCAATGTGTACTTTTTGAGACAGCCATATATTTTTTACTAGTTCTGCTCCAAAAGAGATGTTTGTGACCTAGAAACAAAATATCTCTCATTTCTTCATCTCTTAACATTATTCTACAAAAAGAAGGTGGATTCTCATCCAAGTTGGATTCTTCGACTCGGATGTTCATCAACCTTCTTCCTAAACTTCTTGTGCAAGCTACCATGAAAATGAGTAGCTAAGTTCTTCATTTTGTCAAGGTTAGATGTAGGTGATCATTAAGCTTTGTATGTATATGGATGATCTTCATTTATAAACACTTTGATGATGAATATATGGTGAAAACCTTGCTTTATTTATAACTCTTTGTGTTGGTTTATGATTGAAAGATATTTTCCAACTCTTGACCTAGGTTTTCACCCATCTATTTTCTTATGCTAGAAATAGTTTTGAATGTGGTTGTTCATGAAAATGTTAAACCTAAATGTTTTCATTTTGATAGATTGTGTGTGAAATCAACAATGAATCAAAATGGGAAAAATCACAATGTGAGTTAGAAATAATCACATTGGGAGGATGTTGTGAATGTGTTTATCATCTAAAGGAGCTTATGTGTATTGTTGGTCGAACATATACAAGCAAAGTGATCACCGAACCCTAACTTTGATAATCTTTATTAAATCGTAAAACAAATCTATTACCGCAATTTATTACTTTTTATGCAAGATATCGTGACTAAAAACCAAACCCCCTTTTGTTACTATAAAGTTAAGAACTTGACAACTGTCGAACGACAACAATATCTTAGATTCCTTGTGGATATGATAACAAAAACCTGACACTCTATCACTGTTTTAACAAAATGGCGCTGTTGTCGGGGACTTTGAATTGATATTGCGAGCATCACAATAGTTGTTGAAGTTTTAACTCTTGAATTTTTTACTTGTGCTTGTTAATTTGTTTGGTTTAGTGTGCAACTTTCGTTTTATGCGAGGGTAGATTCCTGAGGACCAAATTCTTTTTGATCCCGAGATCAAAAGAACCGCAAGGAGACTGAATAGTAGAACAAGACGGAGGAGGCAACAGGCTAGACAACGACAAGAACAAGGAGAAGGTTCTGCTACAACACCACCACCTTTCATACCTATCATGGATCCACCACCACCACCGCCCGTTTCCACACCATGTATCAACAATCCAAGAAACACTGCTCAGTTTGCCAGCCACATGAGAAGGCAAGCCAAGATGAAGACGGGAACTCTTAATTTGCTATACGGAAGTTCATTCACCGGAATGGACCAAGAAGACCCCTTTGCTTTTCCCACCAAATTTTACGAGATGGCATTGGCGGCGAGAGTTGATCAAGCTCAAGAGCTACCGTTGTTCAAAAGACTTTTTCCATATGCTTTGCTCGGCAAAGCCAAAGATTGGTAATTGGATCAAACACCTGCGGTCATGACGGATTGGAACATGTTGGAAGAGAAGTTCATTGAAAGATTTTTCTCTCACAACCGGTTCATGGAATCCAAAACGGCAATTTCTGTGTTTTCTCAAGGAGCCAACGAATTATTGAACGAGGCATGGGAAAGATTTAAATTCATGCTTCGAATGTGCAAAGGTCATGGTTTTGATGAATTGACGCAAATCCACATTTTCAAAAACGACCTTCAACCAAATTGTAAGACTTTATTGGATGCCACTGCGGGTGGTTCTTTGTTGTCTAAAAGCGCCGATGAAGCTACGGATATCATCAACCGTATGGCTCTAAATAACCTCCAAAGTCAAAGTAGAGGTAACACTTTGAAGAAACCTGGAGTGCTTGAACTTGGGACAAACGATGCTATTCTTGCCCAAAATAAACTCATTTCACAACAAGTGGAACTCTTAACTCAACAAATAAAAGAGTTGAAAGAGCCTTCAAAAGCTAAACAAATAGCTTGTTGTGAGCTTTGCAAGGGTGAACATGACACCGGATTTTGTCCACCTCCCGGGTTCGAAGAGGTAAATGACATGGCGAATCAACGAGACTACCAACCGAGGCAACAACAACAACAACCGTATCAACAACATCCTCAAAACCAACAACAACAACATTATCAACCAAATCAAGGGTACCAACCAAGGGGTAACTATCAACATAACCAAGGTTATGGGGGTGGTAATTCTAGCCGTCAAAATCCTTATCAACCTCAACAACCGCCGGTCGTAAATTCAAAGTTGGAAGAAACATTGACGCAATTCATGCAATTGTCAATGGCTAATCAAAAGAGCAACGATGCGGAAATCAAAAATCTTGAAACTCAAGTCAGACAACTTGCTAAGCAACTAGCAGAACAACAATCCGAACCTTCTTTTTCGGAGAACACGCAAACAAATCTAAAGGAGCGTTGTAAAGCGATAACAATGAGAAGTGGAAGGGAGTTAATTAGTGAGAGTAAAAAAAAAGATGAGAGTGAAAAAAGAGAGGATGAGAGAAAAGATGAGGAGAAAAAAATTGATGATAGAATTGATGCTGAAGTTGGGGAGGAAAGTGAGGAAGAAGTTGAAAAGAATGAAAGAATGGTTGAAGTTGAAAATAAAGAAAGTGTAGAAGTAGAAAAAAATAAGAGTGATGAAAAGATGGTGGAGGAAGTTAAAAAGAAAAGAGAGAGGAATCCTAGAGCTTCTAGAGGAAAGGAGGTAGTGGGCGCTACTCCAATCCAAAACCTTCCATATCCGCATGCTCCATCTAGGAAGGAAAATAAACGGAATTATGCCCGGTTCATAGATATTTTTAAACAACTTCAAGTAAACATTCTGTTTGCCGAAGCTTTGGAGCAAATGCCAAAGTACGCCAAATTCATGAAAGACATACTTACAAAAAAACGGAGGTATATAGAACCAGAGACCATCGTCCTAGATGCTAGTTGTAGTGCCATCATCCAACGGACTCTTCCAACAAAAGAGGTTGACCTGGGAAGAGTTACTTTTCC
Source organism: Lathyrus sativus (assembly GCA_963859935.3). Lineage (NCBI taxonomy): Eukaryota > Viridiplantae > Streptophyta > Magnoliopsida > Fabales > Fabaceae > Lathyrus > Lathyrus sativus. The sequence goes on along the minus strand of OZ012741.1, from coordinate 483,180,947 downwards.
GGTTACTATCGGTGATGTATATGTCGGAAAAGGACTAATTGACTTGGGGTCAAGCATTAATTTAATAACTTTGTCTATTGTGAAAAGGCTTAGCAACATTGAAATGAAAGCCATCCGGATGACGTTGCAATTGGCCGATAAGTCGACTACCCATCCTCATGGGTTAGCTCAAGACGTATTGGTTAAAGTTGAAAAATTCTTCTTCCCGGTTGATTTCATTGTGATTGATATGGAAGAGGATGATGATGCCTCGCTAATCCTAGTCCGACCTTTCATGAAAACCGCGCGCATGATGATTGACGTGGACGACGATTTAATGAAAGTGAGGGTCCAAAATGAAGAAGTCACTTTTGATCTTTTCGAAGCTATGAAGCATTCAAAAGATAATCGTGATAGTTTCTGAATTGATGTGATTGAAGAAGCAACTTTGGAAGTTTCTAAGCATATTCATGTGACATCTTCTATGAAATTAGCTCTTGAAGATTCTTTTGAAGTTTTTACAATTGAAGAAGAGCAAGCTCTTGATGAATGTCTAAGAGAACTTGATAGTCTTAAAGAGTTGCATCCGTGGGAAGTCGAAGAGGAAGTGTTGAAAAAGGAGGTCCATGAAAAAAAACCACCAATTGAATTGAAAATGCTACCTTCTAACATGAAGTATGCATTCCTTGATGAAATCGAAGAAAATCCCGTTATCATAAGCAACCTTTTGTCTGAAAATGAAGAATCCCGTTTAATTGATGTATTGAAAAAGAATAAAGAAGCCATGGGGTGGACTCTTTCCGATCTCAAAGGAATTAGTCCTTCCTATTGCATGCACAAAATTTTAATGGAAGATGATTTTAAGCCGGTAGCTCAACCTCAACGCCGCTTAAATCCTGCTATGAAGGAAGTCGTTAGGAAAGAGGTTGTAAAATTGTTGGATGCGAGAATGATTTACCCAATTTCGGATAGCCCTTGGGTGAGTCCAGTGCATGTGGTTCCAAAAAAGGGTGGCATTACCGTCATTCAAAATGAAAAAGATGAACTGATACCGACGAAAGTGGCAAAGGGGTGGAGAATGTGTATTGATTATAGGCGGTTGAATACCGCAGCTCGAAAAGATCATTTTCCACTTCCGTTCATGGACCAAATGTTGGAAAGATGTTCGAGGCAAAACAAGTCGTCCGCTTTGTGGCGTTACAGAAAAGGAAGATACTCCCTGAAAAGAGGTTCATAATTGACCCACAAGGCGAATACAGAACTTTTGCGGGGATGATTAATAGTAAAAGGTGGGACAGGCTGGTTTCTCCACTCGAGAGCTACATCATTGATATAGTGCGCGAGTTCTACGCGAACGCACTGCCTAACGGCGACGAGCCTTTCACATGGACGACAAGAGTGTTAGGCCGTCAGGTCAATTTCCACAGGGATTCCATTAACCGAGTGCTTGGCGAACCGCTCCATCTGGGAGAAAATGAGTTGGATACATACACCAGGAACCTGAGGTTACGCAGGGATACAAATGACATTTCTGCTGCCCTGTTGCTAGAGGTAAATCGGTTGAGCTAAACCAATTTGGACATCCTATGAGATATCATAGGGAGGACATGATTACTATAGCTCAGCTGATTTTACTTCTGGTTCTGACAAACATCGTGCCAAAATCCCACACATCGACCGTGCGGATCCCAGTGGCACACCTTGTCAATTGCATACTCACAAATGTCCAAATTGATGTGGCTCGGATTATTGCTAATGAGCTGAAGTCAGTTGTTGAGAGAGGTCTAAAGTCGGGGGCGCGAGTTAATTGCCCCCTTATTTTTCCTTGCCTCATTATGGCTCTATGCTCCCAGTCAAGGATGAAGCTTCCATCCCGCAATTTGGTGAAGATCCCGACCGCTATTGATGATAAATATGTGGATAAGTATTGTAGGCCAAAGAAATACAGAGGTGGTGCAACTGCTAGTACCGGGACTACTGATGGTCCCGACGCTTTTTCTAAAGGGTTCGACCCTTTTCAGCAGGCAGTGTGTAACTATAATTGGGATTGAATGGCGGCAACGCAGCGAGCTATAATAGATATTCACGATTCTATGCAGGTACTGCAGCTTCAGATCCGTGACCCCTCCGTTGCGCGTCCTATGATGACGCGTGAGCAGTTTATGTAGCACGCGAACTGGCCTGTGGACAGGCCTGTTTTTGGAGAGGGGGTGGGTGCTAGTGGTTCTGTTGGTGATGATGCTGATGTTGGTGCTGATGACGATGGTTCTGATGATGTTGAGGGAGAGGAAGATTTTGATGTTGATGGTTCTGATGATGAGGAGTATGAGTCCGAAGAGGACTAAGTTTTATATTTATCAGTTTTTAGTGCTTTATTTTGTTTTCAGGATATTTTATTTTGTTTTCTTTTTTTTTTTGGTTGTACTTTTTGGGGTGTTTTGTCCCTCACGCACATTATTTTTATTTTAATGTTTAATGTGTTGTTTTAAATTATTGTGTTTGTTTTAAATTATTTTGTTTAATAATTTTTGGGGTTGTTGGGTGTCAAAATCTTCTAGATTGATTGCTCTCTGAAAGAAGTATTCAATGAAGGTGCATCCGAGCTTGGATGACAATGATAAAAATAAACAAGCGAATAAGGCTAAGGTACATGGTTACCTTCTGTTCGAACTTTAGAATGCATGGAGAACTTTATTCTTGTTGTAATTGAATATTGTCCTTTTTGGAACATAATTGAATGAATGATTCACTTAGGACTTAAGACCACAAATTGTGAGGAAACCTTCATTGTACAAATAAATGTTGGATTCTAATAAACTGTGTTGATTCTCTTAATTTATGCTTTGTCTTTTATTATTGTGAATTTGTGGAAGCAATTAGAAATGATCAAGGCACTTATTTCTTTCGAGCACAACCAGTTCCAAATACAAACTACCCATGAGCAGAGAGTATTTGTTAACCCCTTTGAGCTTAAACAGTTGAATCTCATCTTGAAATAAACCGAGACTTAAAAAAAATATTTTTCTTGAAAACCTGAAAAAAAATTATTGTTGTTCTTTTGCCATTAAAGCAAAGAGCATTCACTTATGAATGAAGTAGAAGATAAGTTGGGGAGAACGAAATTGTAAGTTGGTAGTTTGCCACAACTCTTGAAGAACCAAGCAAGCATTGAAAAGAAATTAGAAAAAGAGAAACACTTGTTTTGTGAATACGGTGTGAAAAAGAAAAAAAAAGTGATCAAAAGAAAAGAATGAAAATGAATGCTTGCTTGTAAGAAAAATATTGAAAAAAATTGAGTTGTGAAATAAGAGTTGTGAATGTTTCAAATGAGAAACAAGTTGAATGAAGTTGAGATGTATGAATAGTTTTACAGTGAATGTCTCTTTTGCATCGACAACTTCGTTTTCAATGGCCTTAGATATATCCCTTATTTGTAAACCTGACCAAGCTACAACTGAAAAAGACCTTAGTGATCTTTGTGCTTCCGCATTTTCATTTATAATTCTTAGACATTGTATGAATTGAATTGAGTTTGGCATTGTTTGTTGAAGAGTGAAATTATACCCGCAGTTGTAAATGTGTGATCTCTTCAATCCTTATTCGAAGAGGAGCGATAAGGTGATTCATTCAGGATATCATTGATTGTTGATGGATACATGTTTTGCATTACTATAAGATTTTAGTTTTTGTGTATTGTGTTGTTCTAACCATTGGGTACGCATGACTAGTTGATTCTCTTGTTTTTGAGCCATTTGATCCGAGTTCGAAAAAAACCTTTTTCTGTAAGCAAATCCTCTTGTTCTTCTAGAGGCATACTTTTCTTGAGGGAAAGCAAGATTCTAGTTGGGGAGAGTTGTTAGATGCCCAATTGTGCATATTTGAGCTATCAAATGTGGGCATCTTTCGCTCCTTTTTGTCTAGTTTGTGTTCAAAACCGCCTTGCTTTTGTTTATATGAAACATTATGTGAAATGCTCTTGATCCTTTTAATTTGTGTGTTATTGTGCAGTATTTAAGCATGAAAGAGTAGAATTTGAAGACACAAGAAAGATGACAAAGGAATCAAGAAAGAAGAAGAGCAAAAGCTTGTTCGCTAGGAGAACATCTGGCGAGTGTTGCAGCGAGATGTTCGCTAGGCGAGCTCGTAGCGAGCTGCTAGCGAACAATCCCAGACTTGGGCAGAATCAAATTGGCATCATTCGCTGGCAATGAGGAAGGTGGCGAAGAACTCGCTAGGCAAGCACCTAGCGAGCAAGTAGTGAAGCATTCCAGAATCAACTCCTCAGTCCTCGCTAGCATGTTCGCTAGGCGAGGCTGTAGCGAACGTTCGCTGTGAGCTCGCTAAGCGAGCAAAGTCGTGAGCGTGACAGGACAACAACTTTTTCTTTAAGTAGCAATGTGCACTTCTTGAGACAACCATATATTTTTTACTAGTTCTGCTCCAAAAGAGATGTTTGTGACCTAGAAACAAAATATCTCTCATTTCTTCATCTCTTAATATTATTCTACAAAAAGAAGGTGGATTTTCATCCAAGTTGGATTCTTTGACTCAGATGTTCATCAACCTTCTTCCGAAACTTCTTGTGCAAGCTACCATGAATATGAGTCGCTAAGTTCTTCATTTTGTCAAGGTTAGATGTAGGTGATCATTAAGCTTTGTATGTATATGGATGATCTTCATATGTAAACTCTTTGATGATGAATATATGGTGAAAACCTTGCTTTATTTATAACTCTTTGTGTTGGTTTATGATTGAAAGATATTTTCCAACTCTTGACCTAGGCTTTCACCCATCTATTTTCTTAAGCTAGAAATAGTTTTGAATGTGGTTGTTCATGAAAATGTTAAACCTAAATGTTGTCATTTTGATAGATTGTGTGAGAAATCAACAATGCATCAAAATGGGAAAAATCATAATGTGAGTTAGAAATAATCACATTGGGAGGATGTTGTGAATGTGTTTATCATCTAAAGGAGTTTATGTGTATTGTTGGTCGAACATATACAAGCAAAGTGATCACCGAACCCTAACTTTGACAATCTTTATTAAATTGTAAAACAAATCTATTACCGCAATTTATTACTTTTTATGCAAGATACCGTGACTAAAAACCAAACCCCCTTTTGTTACTATAAAGTTAAGAACTTGACAACTGTCGAACGGCGGCAATATCTTAGATTCCTTGTGGATACGATGACAAAAACCCGACACTCTATCACTGTTCTAACAAAATGGCGCCGTTGTCGGGGACTTTGAATTGATATTGCGAGCATCACAATAGTTGTTGAATTTTTAACTCTTGAATTTTTGACTTGTGCTTGTTAATTTGTTTGGTTTAGTTTGAATCTTTTGTTTTATGTAAGGGTAGATTCCTGAATAGTAGAATAAGACGGAGGAGGCAACAGGCTAGACAACGACAAGAACGGTAAGGAGACTGAATAGTAGAATAAGACGGAGGAGGCAACAGGCTAGACAACGACAAGAACAAGGAGAAGGTTCTTCTACAACACCACCACCACCTTTCATACCTATCATGGATCCACCACCACCACCGGTCGTTTCCACACCATGTATCTACAATCCAAGAAACACTGCTCAGTTTGCCAGCCACACGGGAAGGCAAGCCGAGATGAAGACGGGAACTCTTAATTTGCTATACGGAAGTCCATTCACCGGAATGGACCATGAAGACCTCTTTGCTTTTCTCACCAAATTTTACGAGATAGCATTGGCGGCGGGAGTTGATCAAGCTCAAGAGCTACCGTTGTTCAAAAGACTTTTTCCATATGCTTTTCTCGGCAAAGCCAGAGATTGGTACTTGGATCAAACACCGGCGGTCATGACGGATTGGAATGTGTTGGAAGAGAAGTTCATTGAAAGATTTTTCTCTCACAACCGGTTCATGGAATCCAAAACGACAATTTCCGTGTTTTCTCAAGGAGCCAACGAATCATTGAACGAGGCATGGGAAAGATTTAAATCCATGCTTCGAAAGTACAAAGGTCATGGTTTTGATGAATTGACGCAAATCCATATTTTCAAAAACGGCCTTCAACCAAATTGTAAGACTTTATTGGATGCCACTGCGGGTGGTTCTTTGTTGTCTAAAAGTGCCGATGAAGCTACGGATATCATCAACCGTATGGCTCTAAATGACCTCCAAAGTCAAAGTAGAGGTAACACTTTGAAGAAACCGGGAGCGCTTGAACTTGGGACAAACGATGCTATTCTTGCCCAAAATAAACTCATTTCACAACAAGTGGAACTTTTAACTCAACAAATAAAAGAGTTGAAAGATCCTTCAAAAGCTAAACAAATAGCTTGTTGTGAGCTTTGCAAGGGTGACATGACACCGGATTTTGTCCACCTCCCGGGTTCGAAGAGGTAAATTACATGGCGAATCAACGAGACTACCAACCGAGGCAACAACAACAACAACCGTATCAACAAAATCCTCAAAACCAACAACAACAACACTATCAACCAAATCAAGGGTACCAACCAAGGGGTAACTATCAACATAACCAAGGTTATGGGGGTGGTAATTCTAGCCGTCAAAATCCTTATCAACCTCAATAACCGCCGGTCGTAACTTCAAAGTTGGAAGAAACGTTGATGCAATTCATGCGATTGTCAATGGCTAATCAAAAGAGAAATGATGCGGCAATCAAAAATCTTGAAACTCAAGTCGGACAACTTGCTAAGCAACTTGCGGAACAACAATCCGAACCTTCTTTTTCGGCGAACACGCAAAAAAATCCAAAGGAGCATTGTAAAGCAATAACGACGAGAAGTAGAAGGGAGTTAATTAGTGAGAGTAAAAAAAAAAGATGAGAGTGAAAAAAGAGACGATGAGAGAAAAGATGAGGAGAAAAAAATTAATGATAGAATTGATGGTGAAGCTGGGGAGGAAAGTGAGGAAGAAGTTGAAAAGAATGAAAGAATGGTTGAAGTTAAAAAGAAAGAAAGTGTAGAAGTAGAAAAAAATAAGAGTGATGAAAAGAAGGTGGAGGAAGTTAAAAAGAAAAGAGAGAGGAATCCTAGAGCTTCTAGAGGAAAGGAGGTAGTGGGCGCTACTCCAATCCAAAACCTTCCATATCCGCATGCTCCATCTAGGAGGGAAAATAAACGGCATTACACCCGGTTCATGGATATTTTTAAACAACTTCAAATAAACATTTCGTTCGCCGAAGCTTTGGAGCAAATGCCAAAGTATGCCAAATTTATGAAAGACATACTTACAAAAAAACGGAGGTATACGGAACCGGAGACCATCGTCCGAGATTCTAGTTGTAGTGCCATCATCCAACGGACTCTTCCAACAAAAGAGGTTGACCCGGGAAGAGTTACTTTGCCGGTTACTATCGGTGATGTATATGTCGGAAAAGGACAAATTGATTTGGGGTCAAGAATTAAATACCTTTGTCTATTGTGAAATGGCTTGGCAACATTGAAATGAAAGCCATCCGGATGACGTTGCTATTGGCCGATAAGTCGACTACCCATCCTCATGGGTTAGCTCAAGACTTATTGGTTAAAGTTGACAAATTCTTCTTCCTGGTTGATTTCATTGTGATTGATATGGAAGAGGATGATGATGCCCCGCTAATCCTAGGCCGACCTTTCATGAAAACTGCGCGAATGATGGTTGACGTGGACGACGATTTAATGAAAGTGAGGGTCCAAAATGAAGAAGTCACTTTTGATCTTTTCGAAGCTATGAAGCATTCAAAAGATAATCGTGATAGTTTCCGAATTGATTTGATTGAAGAAGCAACTTTGGAAGTTTCTAAGCATATTCATGTGACATCTTCTATGAAATTAGCTCTTGACGACTCTTTTGAAGTTTTTACAATTGAAGAAGAGCAAGATCTTGATGAATGTCTAAGAGAACTTGATAGTCTTAAAGAGTTGCATCCATGGAAAGTCGAAGAGGAAGTGTTGAAAAAGGAGGTCCATGAAGAAAAACCACCAATTGAATTGAAAATGCTACCTTCTAACTTGAAATATGCATTCCTTGATGAAACCGAAGAAAAGCCTGTTATCCTAAGCAACCTTTTGTCTGAAAATGAAGAATCCCGTTTAATTGGTGTGTTGAAAACGAATAAAGAAGCCATGGAGTGGACTCTTTCCAATCTCAAAGGAATTAGTCCTTCCTATTGCATGCACAACATTTTAATGGAAGAGGATTTTAAGCCAGTAGCTCAACCTCAACGCCGCTTAAATCCTACTATGAAGGAAGTCGTTAGGAAAAAGGTTGTAAAATTGTTGGATGAGAGAATGATTTACCCAATTTCGGATAGCCCTTGGGTGAGTCCAGTGCATGTGGTTCCAAAAAGGGGTGGCATTACCGTCATTCGAAATGAAAAAGATGAATTGATACTGACGAAGGTGGCAACGGGGTGGAGAATGTGTATTGATTATAGGCAGTTGAATACTGCAGCTTGAAAAGATAATTTTCCACTTCCGTTCATGGACCAAATGTTGGAAAGACGTTCGGGGCAAAACTAGCCGTCCGCTTTGTGGCGTTACAGAAAAGGAAGATACTCCCTGAAAAGAGGTTCATAATTGACCCACAAGGTGAATACAAAACTTTTGCGGGGCTGATTAATAGTAAAAGGTGGGACAGGCTAGTTTCTCCACTCGAGAGCTACATCATTGATATAGTGCGCGAGTTCTACGCGAACGCGCTGCCTAACGACGACGAGCCTTTCACATGGACGACAAGAGTGTTAGGTCGTCAGGTCACTTTTGACAGGGATTCCATTAACTGAGTGCTTGGCGAACCGCTCCATCTGGGATCAAATGAGTTGGATACATACACCAGGAACCTGAGGTTGCATAATGATACATATGACATTTCCGCTGCCCTGTTGCTAGAGGGTAAATCAGTTGAGCTAAACCAATCTGGACATTCTATGAGATATCATAGGGAGGACATGATTCCTATAGCTCAGCTGATTTTACTTCTGGTTCTGACAAACATCGTGCCAAAATCCCACACATCGACCGTGCCGATCCTAGTGGCACACCTTGTCCATTGCATACTCACAAGTGTCCAGATTGATGTGGCTCGGATTATTGCTAATGAGCTGAAGTCAATTGTTGAGAGCGGTCTAAAGTCGGGGGCGCGAGTTAATTGCCCCCTTGCTTTTCCTTGCCTCATTATGGCTTTATGCTTCCAGTTAAGGATGAAGCTTCCATCCTGCACTACGGACCACGAAGAAACGAAAAATCCGAACTACAGATATATAAGAGCCAAAACTGCTAAGGGCATTCCATCCAACATAAGCATCTGGATAATCTGGAATGCAACGTGGCATACCCGAAAGCCCTAAGAAATGCATGGGGAAAAGGGTCAGATTAACCCCGAAAAAAGTGATCCAAAAATGGATTTGACCTAAAGTTTCAGGGTATGTCCGACCAAAGATTTTTCCCACCCAATAGTGAAATCCTGCAAATAAAGCAAAAACGGCTCCCATAGAAAGTACATAATGGAAATGTGCAACCACATAATAAGTATCATGTAGAGCAATGTCTAGCCCTGAATTTTCCGGGACTATTCTAGTGAGTCCTCCTATGGTGAACAAAAAGATGAACCCTACAGCAAATAACATGGGTGTTTTGTATTGTATCAAACCCCCTCACATGGTAGCGATCCAACTAAATATTTTAATTCTAGTGGGGACAGCTATGATCATGGTGGCAGCAGTGAAGTAGGCATGGGTATCAACGTCTAAGCCCACAGTAAACATATGATGAGCCCAAACAAGAAATCCAAGAACACCTATACTGATCATGGCATAAACCATGCCTAGATACCCGAAGACCAGGTTTCCCAAAAAAGTCGAAACGATATGACTTATGATACCGGATCCAGGCAGAATTGGAATATACACCTCTGGATGACCGAAGAACCGAAAGATATGCTGGTATAATATGGGGTCTCCCCCTCCTGCGGGATCAGAAAAGGTTGTATTAAAGTTTCGATCGGTTAATAACATTGTAATTGCCCCTGCCAGTACCGGAAGTGATAATAAAAGTGGGAATGCTGTTACTGGAATGGACCATACAAATAGGGGTGATTTATGCATAGTCATTCCAGGTTCACGCATGTTGGAGATAGTTGTTATAAAATTGATAGAACCTAAAATGGATGAAACACCAGATAAATGAAGACTAGAAATTGCTGAATCAACTGCTCCTCCAGAATGGCTGGTAATACCACTTAAGGGCGGATAGGACGTCCACCCAGTGCCGCTACCCACCTCTACTAAGGCTGAGCTTAATAGGAGTAAGAGACTTGGCGGCAACAACTAGAACGAAATATTATTTAATCGTGGAAATGCCATGTCAGGTGCACCTATAAGAATCGGAACAGAGCAATTACCAGATCCACCTATCATCGCCGGCATAACCATAAAAAAGATCATTAAAAAAGCGTGAGCCGTTATTAAAACATTATAAAGTTGATGATTCCCACCAAGAATTTGATCGTCGGGTCGTGCTAATTCCATACGAATCAATACTGAGAAGCATGTGCCCATCACTCCAACAATGGCACCGAAGATGAAATATAGAGTCCTTATATCCTTGTGGTTAGTGGAGAACAGCCATCAGACCAGATTTGTCATAAAATGGAGATTCTTTCGTTTCCTTCCTTATCAGAGAGGGGCCACTTCTTAGGGAGCGGGGCTTCACAACATATACTAGAAGTACATGATGTATTTATTTCAACTGGAGATAAGATAAATCTCCCTCCATCCTCTTCAAGTATATAAGGGTGATGGTTAAGGAAACTCGAAATGGATCCTTAAACCTAGAAAATGGGTACCTCGAGGAAGGCTTATTTTTTATATCCTTTTTTAGACAATTTGGTTCAAGAGCTAATGGACATGTTCTTGACCAACAAATTGAAATTTGAAATTGGAAAGCCCTTCAACAGAAGGAATTTGAAAAACATGTCCTTTATCACAACTGTTGTTGATCCTTCAGAGCTTTTGGACAAACCAACTATTGGCACTAGAAGAACTCCAGTTGATGATTTCCCCATATGTACTCAGGAAGATTCTAAGAAAGTTCCGCAACTATACATTGCAGATTGTATTGCAAAAGGTGAAACACTAGTGGCTTACTCCTTCGAGGAGTTTCCTGAAACCTATCCAGATCTCCAATCTTTGAGAAAGAGGAAATCAAAGTCTACTAGTGAAGGACCTTTTAGAGATTCTCAGCCCCTAACCAAAATTTCCAAAACTTCTGAAATTTTGAAGAACATTCTGAAAGACATTATGGGATCTGGAGAAGCTGACAGTTTTGGGAACCCCGTACCTTCTAAAGTTGTCACTCCTCAGACTAAGCTTCTGGTAAGTCCCCTCTTATTGAAACTCATTTTCATTATGCGTTTACTACTTCATCCACTTCTCAACCATCTTCCGCACCAACTCAAACAACCTCTCACATTCCTTTTAGAACAATAACAACACCCATCTCAAAACAATCATTTGTATCTATCACCACTCTAGTATCCACTATTTTTGTAACACTCCATATACCAATCCAAACAATGACTGAATCAACCACCATCATTTCAACTCCAATTCCATCTGAACCAACACCACCACCAAATTCTGAACAAAATCCTACTAACCCTCAATCTAACCTTTCAGAAGAACACTCTTCTGATTCAAAGTTTTCCACACTGTCTTCTGTCTCACTCGCATTACTAGAAGCCTGTGCCTTTCCAGATGACACCCCAACTCCACCCGCTCAACCAAACGCAGTTAATAAACATGTCTTTGATACTTTCTAGGAACATATTAGAAATGATGAACCATTAATTAGCGATTCCTCTGACGAATCAGATCATAATGATTTTGATGATGATTCATATGTTAAAATCATTGTTAAACCTAAAATAACACCTCATTTATATTTTGACCAAAATCCTTTTCAAACCAACATTTGTCCTACACCCTTGGATGAATTGTCTATGTAGTTTGAGAATGAGGTTATTGCTAGATTGAACTCTCTTGCTGAAGTTTGCAAATCCAATGCAAATGTTTCTAAAGTTCATGCTCTGTGTAACGATTTCATAAAATGGATTGACTTCAATTCTAAGGAGCTAGAATTTATGTGCTTGAAGGAGACTCAAAAGAACTTACATGCCAGATTATCTGGTATAGTTAAACCTCTGCTTCATAAGGTTCCTCCAACCTTTCTACTCCCTACACCTATTGTGGAAGTCTTTCCTCCTCTTTTTTTTAGATACAAAATTAGGATCTGTTTCTGGAAAAAAGGACATTGTGGAAGCTAAAGATTCAGGCTCTAAAACTTCTTTAGTGTTGAAGACTCTGTAAGAGCTAAAAATTGATAATCAGGTTGTCAGATCGCCTTTGGACAAGAAAGATGAGATGTTCAAGGAACAGGTTGTGACCAAAAACAAGATCGAAGGAATGCTACAAGTCGTTCTATCAAGACAGTCCCCCCTTCTTAGAAACATTTTTTAAAAAACTTGTTGTGTTTCTTGTCTTATTATCATTTTTGCACCTTGCTTTTGTACCTTTGCTTCTGCATATTTAATTAAATGAGATTTAGGTGTCTATTATACATTGTCTATCTTTACTTATTGTTTTTTGATTGATGAAAAAGGGGGAGAAGAGTGATATGATTTTGATATACCTATTCTCATTAGGAAACCTAAACATTTGTCTTTAATAATCTTATTTCTAACTTTGATTAACTGTTCTGTGAACTTTGAATAAGTTCATCATGTTTCAAGTCAAGCAACTTTTTCAGGAATTAAATGTTTTTTCAGATGAAGTTGATCCAATTCTGATTTATCTAGGAGTTTATAACCAGACGTATACAAGCTCTGACGATAACCAGACATATATAAGTTCTGTCAGATCAAGCTCTGATACAAGGTTGATAACCAGAACTTCTGATACTCAAGCGTGTCAATTCTGAAACACTTTTATAACCAGGCATATACTTCTGTAACCATGCTTCTCCGTTTGGGAAGTTATTTCTTTCATGTTGATTAAGATATTTTATATGTTAAGATTATTTTAAAGTCTTAAATTCAGAGGGAGCTTGCAAACCTAACTCTAAAATTCTAAGTTGAAAAATAATCTTAATAATATAAAATTTAGGGTGAACTTACAAACCTCACTCTGATGTTTTTATATGACTTAACCAAGTAAAATTTGTTCATCAAAATACATGGTTTTGTCATCATAAAAAACGGGGAGATTGTAAGAACAAGATTTGATTTTGCATCTGGCCTTTAGTTTTGATGATAACAATACATTGTTTCTTAGAGAAAAATTTTATACCCTAATGGTTTTGTCTAGCATGTAGCTTTTGCTAACAGGTTCTGACTATGAATATTTGGCATGTGACATCATCATATTATGGGCTCGACACACTTTGACTCTGAAGAGATACAAAAGTGCGCTTTACAAGATTAAGTCAGGTTCTAGAATACTCTTAAACAACGGTTTTTATGAACGTTTGTGTTAAAGCTTCTGACTATGACTCTGATAGTAGAGCCTTTAAATATTTATTAAGCTCTCAATGTTCTGAAGACCAAGTTCTAAAGACTCTGAAGACCAGGTTCTGAGGAATTGTGTCAAGACTCTGAAGAGAAGGTTCTAAAATTTCTCCCAACCAGACTCTTGATCCTTCTAAACATGATTCGACAACCTTTACTTAGAAGCCTCTAAATATTATAAGATAAGATCAAAAGGTTTTACGTGATAAAAATAGTACACATTACAAGATCAAATATTCCTTCCACTACGTTGATTTTGTGGAGTAAGGACTGTACTATTGTACCATTTTGTCTCCCACCTTTGCAGACCGTTATGCAAGGTGAAAACTCATTTGTGAAGATTTATATTCTACCCTCCAATGGATATTTTCATTTCCTACATAAAGGAGACTTGGAAGAATGAATGTAACTGCCGAGTTAACACAACATCACAACGCTTTTACTGAACATATTATTCTTGTGAATATAGAAAAACACACATAAATATTTTGTTCATTTTTGTGTGATAATCTCATTGTACTTAAACTTTGTGTAATCTGCTTTTTTAGAAGCAACTTTGTAAACACAATTCTTGTATCTCATTATTTCAGGTTGTATTCCTTGAGAGACTAGGGTTTAGTCAGGATTCTCGAGAAGACATTGACGGGTAGTCTTTGTGTGTTTGTAATCAATTAATTATAATGAATTAAGTCCTTGTTGATAAGACAAAATCACCTTGACGGGTGGAATGGACTAGCTTCATTAAAAGTGAACCATGATAAAAATATTTGTGTTCATTTATTTTTGTTCTTGTTTTATCTTTGTGTGTCTTGGGTGCAAATTTTTTTTTAATCTTAGAAACCCAATTCAAATCCGTATTTTATTGTGTATTTTGTCACCTTCAGCTGTCGTACCACAAATTTGTCCCGCCACTTGTTTACCTCTAACTATTTTAACCCATTGTATTGCATAGTTATAGTACCACAATTTTGTTCCACCATTTGTTTATCTCTAACTATTTTAACCTATTGCATAGTTATAGTTTTTTCATCTGCATACTATGACCACTGCATTCAGTCACGCATTTCATCAATCAAGATAATTGAATAGGAATTAGAAGGAAAAGTTAGAAGGTTCATCTTTTTCATATGGTTCACCATAAATCATTCCTCAGCAAGCAAGAGTTTGACTTTTTTTTTACCTTATCTAATATTCTCATTTGCATAAATTATAAGGTTGATTAACAAAAAGAGTAAAAAGTCAAAAGTATGACTTTTCCTTTGGTCACATCGCATTCTTGTATTTTGGATATAACATTTTGAAATTTCATTAAGAAACCCAAGTGCATTTTTTAATCATCAACATTATAAGTATACTGCATCATTTTCTAAATTAATTTGCATATACATTTTCAAATCAAATGAGGTATAATGGGAATGAGATAAGATTTTTTTGTTATGGCTTACACTTTGAATAAAACAGGTTTAAATAAGACAAATAAATTAGAGTAAGACAAATGGACATTCTTTTTATTTCATTTAAAACCATATATGAATATCGATGGGTTGCACCCTAAAATTTGACCAACCGGTGCCACTTTCGATTTATGCTTCGACGCATTTCGCATTCGCATTTACATACTGCATATAGTGCATTTCCTCAATCATGGTGATTTTATCGGGATTACAGCCCTGCTGTCGCTTTTCGGGTATCTCAGACCGGTTCGGATAATCGAAGGTTATTTTGAGAAGTCGCGCGCTTCCTGGGTGTTTTCAGCTTACGCAGTGATTTTTGAGATTTTTGGTGTCCGGGTTACTGTTTTGCTTCGATCTGGTCTCGCGCTCCCTTTTATATTGGTTATTTGCCTTTGTCTGTGTTTTTTTAGGATTTAATAGCCTTTTGTGGATTTTAAATAGGCTTTATAGATTTTTCAGAATTTAAATAGATTTTTTTAATATTTTTAATAGCTTTAAATCATTTTTAGAATTTTATAGAGTTCTTAATAGATTTTCTCTTTTATAGAAATTAATAGATTTTTTTTTAAAACCTTTTAGAATATTAATTGAATAGTTTTTTAATAGATTTTCTTTTATAGAATATAATAGTTTTTAGATATATTTTTAATATAGGTTTTAATAGCTTAACAAATTTTATTTTTAAATAGATTTTAGATATTAGTATTAACTGAAGTGCTAGAAGTTTAATAGATTTTAATTAGGTTTTTAGGATATTAATTGTTAGAATTTAATTAGGGTCAGTTGTTTAGATTTAAGTAGTTTTAGTTGATTGGGTATTAATTAGTTTAAATCAGAGTAATTAGCCTTAATTCCATTTAGAATATCCATTGAGTTGGTCTTAATCCATCACATTAATCCATATCAATTTGTCCAGTTATCAGTTTTGTGTTGGGCTTTTTGTCCATGAATATTCAGTCAAGGCCCACTTCAGCAAGGTCCACGAAATGCCACTTGTCCCTTATATAAACACGCCACGCGTGTACTTCTAAAGGGGCCACATCACATTTTCCACTTCACCCAGAATTCAGACACATCACCTTTCCCTCTCTCTCCCATCTCACACGTAACCCTCCACTCTCTCAGCACGCCACCACACTCACCTGCATGGCCACCACCTGTCTTCCACTCACTCTCTCCCTCTCCCATCGCTTGCCACGTATCTCCCTTGCGTGTCTCCCCCACACTCAACGCATGCAAGCACGCCGGAAACTCGTCGGCGAAATCAAACGTGACCGGTAACGGACGCCGGCAACTGTAAAACTCGTCGGAATCTGCAAGATCTCCAGCAATCTTCATCATCCTTGTGAAGATTCTCAAGAAGCTTCCATCAACGTCCATCAACGTTTCCAGAAACCACCGCAACCAACGACTTCCGACCACTCCCGGCTAACTCCGGCCGCCGTAACAGTTCATCGGATAACAAAAAAAAACACCATAAATCACAAGAAACTCATCTTTCTCCTTCGATCCTCTTCATCATCAACGTTTAAGTGTGCATCAGAAAGACTTCAATCTTCATCAACATCAACAATATTTTTCCAGATCTTTCAACAACGATCATCAAGTTCATCTTCACCGGTTCTTCAAAGATCCATAGATCGAACTTTATCGCCAATTCGTTCTGCACCAAGAAACCTTCATCGTGTTTCCAGAACATCACCTTCTCAGATCTAATCCGTCAGCGACATCATCTTCAAATTGTTTTCCCAGAATCCTCACACATTCATCATTCATCAGAGAACACGAATCTGCGCCTTGAATCTTCTAGAGGTTAGCAATTAAATTCCTTTTTCCAGATTTCATATCTTCATCGCTTCACAAGAAACTCATCAGTTCTCCAACATGCGCACCTCAAGATTTTTCATCCATCGAGCCTTCGTATTCTTCAGTTCTTCAAGCATTATCCTCGCAAGAACGTATGACTTCAACACCTCTAATGGATTCATCTGAGATCTTCAGACCGTGGTTGATTCCTGCTTCGATTAATTGCTTGTTATGTCGCTGGTGATTACGAGATTACGGTTGCTTTTGGTTTGTGGTGTGAGCGAAGAGGTTGGGGAGAAAGATTGAACGAGAAGTTGAAGTTGGAGGGAAGATCAGAGAGAGACGGATACGAGAGGTGAGACGAGAGCATCGGCGAACGGCGCTAGGTTGGAGTTCTGTGAACAGTGATTAGGAGAAGGTGGATCAGGGTTTCTGAGGAGAAAGGATTGGACCAGGTGGATTGGGCCTCAAAGCCCAATGTTTTTTTGCCATATGCGTCCGTTTTTTTTGTTTGTTATGGATCGGGCTGGACCAGCAGATGCTATCAACACTCCCCATTCCGCTAACTGCACCCCCCTTCCCAGCATTTTTGTTTGAAGGCTTAGTTGGGCTGGGCCCTTAACATTTCTGTGTTGGGTTTTTGCTGCCTCACCCCTGGGTCTGCAGTGTACCCCCCCTGGTGTTCCTTTCTTGTTTTTTTTATTTTCTTTTCTCTTATCCTCATTTTGTTTAGATTTTTTTATATGAAAAAAGAAAAGATTCAAGAAAAAGAATATTGAAAAAAGGATTGAGAAAAGAATGTTGAAAAAAAAGATTCAAGAAAAAGAATATTGGAAAAAAGAAATGAATAAAAGATATTGAAAAGAAAATGAAGAAAAATAGTTGAAAAAGAATATGTGAAAAATAAAGAAATAAAAAAATAAAGAATATATAGATTTTGATGTTTTTCTTTTAGGACAATTTTTCATAGAGTTTGTTTTACCTTTTAGAGGTAGTTTTAAAAGTCCATTTGTTAGGGGACTATTTTCCACTTGATTTTCCATTGTAGATGGATAGGATAGTATTTTCTAGGAGTTTGTTTCCCGTATTCAATCATTGTAATCCTTTTCAGAGTATTAATAAAACGAGATTTGAGTTGTGGTCCCGAAGTAGCCGAACTACAGCTGCTCTGATTCCTCGTACTGAGCGAGGATATGTAGGCATAGGATGTGATATCCTAGCGAGCACACTAACAACTAACCCTTTTGTTCTCTTGCTGCTGTGCGATCGAGACTTTCCCGCTGACGACTGATTGTTTCCTTTTCTCTTGCCCGAGTGCATTTGAGACCAGACCGTAGTTTTTCCCATAGGTTCCCGTACCTGTAAAACCAATTTAATTTCTCACTCCTGTGTGAGAACACCCAGTCTAGCCGTAGTTAGCCTGAACTACGTAAGCTCTGATCTTCCATGTAGTGTGGAAGTACGTAGGCACAAGACGCGAGGTCTTGGCGAGCCAATTCCCTGTAGTTTCCCGAACTACGTTGACTCTGACTTTCTCTCTTGAGAATACGTAGGCATAGAGTGCGACACTCTATCGAGTCAATTCCCTTCCGTTTAGATTTAGCAGCCGTAGATAGATTGTTTGCATCCTTTAGACAAACCAAGTAAGCGTGGATCCCGTCGAGTACGACGGACGTGAGGGGTGCTAATACCTTCCCCTTGCGTAACCGACTCCCGAACCCAGGTTTTGGTTGCGATGACCATACCTTTCCCGTTTTTTGCGAGGTTTACTTCGAGCGTTTCCTTTCCCTCTGTTGGGATAAATAACGCACGGTGGCGACTCTTCTGTCAGCCGGCGCCGATTTTCGCAGTAGCGACAGCTGGCGACTCTGCTGGGGATCCAACGTCCCCTGGCTGCTAAGGACTGCGATAGTTCCTTATGCATGTGGGATCCAACGTCCCCTAAGAGAGTCAATCCTAGCGCTTGTTTGCTTGTCTTTTGGGTGTTTATTTTTTCATTGCTATTATCTGTTGCTGTTGTGCTGGGGAGGGTGATACTTTGAGTGATAGCCGGACCTGGGCTGCTTGAGTATGCATTTAGACGTAGTTGTGGAGATTAGTGGACGAACCTGTTTGTTGAGCAGACACAAGTTCCCCATGAAATTCACGCTCAGACGAGGTTCTCTCGAGGTGCGTCTTTCCGATCCTGAGGATCTGAGGGGAGTCCAGACGTGAGGATTGTCGACTCTGGGGACCGATCAATTGGAAGTCAGCTAAGTGAGGCCTCTTCATGAGATGATGGTGCCACTCCTTCTGGGAATCGTATCGTCGCTTATGAAAGTCTGTGACGCTGATGACCGCATAGGATGCCGTACCTTGTCAGATTAGGTCCATACCTGTGAGTGGAAGGGTTTTTTGCAAGAAACTTAACCTCCAGACGACCCGATTTTTTGGTTTTCGCTTCAGAGTGATTATCTCCGTCAGCAGTACAACAGTATTCAGAGCGTGCTGTGGGAGCTGTGATCCCGTGTTTGCTGCATTGCATTGCATTTGCATAAGCATCTTTGCATCATATTGCATAGCATTTCTCCAGTTAGCCAGAGTTCTGATCCAACCTTTGTTTCCTGAAGGTGAGTACCCGAAGTTTGAATTGTTGAAGAATCAGCTGAGTCAGCTCACGGAAACCATAACAGCTATGAATAGAGAAGAAGCTAACATCCAAAGAACTCCGGGGAACAATGTAGCTCAGCCTGTGCAAACCCCTACCAGAGGTATACCTTCTCTCCATGGCACAGAATATCACAGTTTCACTTTCTCTACGCCAGGTTCTCCGAGGATTGTTCCTTCTCCATGGATTGTTCCACCTCTAAGAGCTGTTCCACAGGTTAATGTTCAGAACCCAAGGACTGTTGAGTATACGAGAAAACTTCAGCTGTTGGAAGATCAGATTGATGCCTTGATGAATAAGAATGCTCTTGATCTGAATGTTGCGCGCATGTGTTTAGTGCCAGGCCTTATGTTGCCTCCGAAGTTCAAGACGCCTAATTTTGAGAAGTACAAAGGGGATAGTTGTCTGAAGTTACATTTGGTTATGTTCTGCAGAAGAATGACTTCGCACGTCACCAATGACAAGCTCATGATTCACTGTTTCCAAGATAGTTTGATTGGAGCATCTTTGGATTGGTATATGCAGTTGAAAAGTGATAGCATCAAATCATGGTCAGATTTAGCCAATGCCTTCGTGAAGCAGTACGATTACAACCTGGATATGGCTCCTAGTCTCGTACATCTGCAAGAATTATCTCGGGCGGAGAATGAATCATTCAGAGGGTATGTGCAAAGATGGAAAGAATTGGCTGCTAATGTTCAACCACCGCTTCAGGAAAGAGAAATGGTTGACCTCTTCTTGGGTACTCTGAAAGGCCATTATTATGACAAATTGTTCGGTTGTACAAGCTTTGTGGGCCTGATGAGAATGAGGGAGCTTGTTGAGAGAGGACTCAAGAGTGGAAAGCTTCGAGATGCTCCTTATATCCCAGTTGATAAGAATGAGTCAGTTGTCAGTTCTCAAGAAGAGTGGGAAGAAGGAAATGACGTCGTCTCAAAATCTCTAGCATCTCAGGATCGGTTTTCAGACATTTCAAGTCAACGATCATCCTGTCGTCGATCGCGTCAGCACGCCCAACGAAGACCAAGGAAACCTGAAAGGCAGTTTACTCAGCTACCGGTGTCGTACAGTCAGTTGTTGCCAGATCTGGTCAGAAGTGGATTGATAGTGCCGAAAGAGACTAATCCAATGATTCCACCATATCCTCCAGGTTTTGATGCCAGCGCCCGCTGTGAGTACCATGTTGGGGCACAGGGACATTCAACAAATGATTGTAAGGTGCTTAGAAGCCAGGTTCAGGATCTGTTAGACTCTAACCGGATTTTCGTCGCGCCCCAGGGTTTTGTTCAGATTAACGATTCTCCGTCATCCAGTTGTGTGGGTTCGTCAGTTAATGTCATGGAAGACTCCACGGGAAGTGTGTGTTCTGAAGAATATCAAACGGAGAGTTCAGTTGAATATGGGAGAAGTTTCTAGAGGTTTCTGTGCCGGGGGTCGCATCTGTTTTCTCTGCCTAATCCGTTTAGCTTTTGTGCATTATTGTTTGCTGACCATCACCAGGATTGTTGGCTGGGGTCATTGTATTCGTACTCATTCGTGCTTACGTGATGCTTTTGTTGGTTGTACATATGTGAGAGGTGTTCGTCTGGGTGCTTATAGCTTGAGTTTCTCTTTGTCTTGTCATGAATATGTGTTTGCTTTCTGCATTGCATTATCATTTAACAGGTACATCAGAACAGTGGATCTTATTTCCTCATCGTCCAGTTTGTTGCAGGAGTTCCTTCAGAGATATGGAACAGAATCAGGTTGAATTGATTGAAGTCCGAAGCCAGCTGGGGCAGATGATGAGAGACATGCAAGAGATGCGTCTGGAGCAGAAGATCCTCAAAGAGGAAAATAGTCAGCTGAAGACCCAAATGAGCTTGATCATGGAAGTAGTCAAGAATGTGCTTAGGAAAGGGGATGATCAGCTATGTGAAGCCGCAGTGAAGGAGATCGTGCCACCTGTGCATGGGGAACCTGAGCTTAACGAACGTGTTAACATACATCAGCAACAACAACAAAGGATACATCCGGCTCAACAGAGGATTTAGGAGGGGAGGCCAAAGAGGGTATTTGAGGCGCCACCTTCAACGTATGCTGAGCTCTTTCAGACTTTATTAAGGTTTAAAATGGTTGAAAAAAGAACAATGTAACCGCCCAAGGGAACGATACCGCCTTATGGGTACGATACCAGTAAGCAATGTGAATTTCATTCTGGGGCACTCGGACACGACATCGAGAGTTGTCATGCTTTTAAGCACAATGTTCAAGACCTGATTGACTCAAAAGATATTGAATTCACGCCAAGCGGTGTAGCTGTACGTATGGGTCCTATCCCAGTTGATGCTAAGATGATGGATGTTTCTAAAGCTGCAGTAGGTCAGAAACGTATCCTGGACTCCATGGTGTCAGAATCTCCGTGCCCACAACTGTTGCCTATTCCTGGGGCAGATCTGAGAAAGAAAATGGCTGAGCATAACGAGTGCCTTAATCAGTACGGTGGAAATCAAGAAACCGATGTTGTATTTGCTACGAAGGTTGTTCAACAGTCAACCCGGGTACCAGCGACAACAGCAACGACCTCAACAGCAGCAAAGGCGACAGCATCCCAATCAGCGAAGAGCTCAAAATCAGAGGCCGGTGAGGGTATTTAATGTGCCTCCGATGCCGTATGCCGAACTTCTTCAGACGTTGCTACGATTACAGTTGGTTGAGAAGAGGAAGTTGACCCCGCTGACAGGTACGCCTCCAGCAGGGTACAATATCAATGAGCACTGTGATTTCCATTCAGGAGCACCGGGGCACAACATTGAAGATTGTCTGGCCTTCAAGCACAAGGTGCAGGACCTACTTGATAGTGCAGCAATCAACTTCGGGCAGGAAGGGCCCAAAATCATCTGAATGAGGAGGAGGGGCTCTATAATTTGGTTGGGTCGCTGAAAGCAGATCAGGACAATATCGAGTTGCCTCTAATAACTGATTGTGAAGATGGCTGGTTCAGCAGCAGGACAGATGTAAAAGCCCGGTTCTCGGAAGCTGGCATTTTTCTTTGTTTTATCTTGTCATTTCTTTACGTTTGTAGTTTCTTTCCTGTTTAAATTGCAATCTTGTTCGTAAAACTTGTTGTTTTCATTCAATTGATGATAATGAAATAAATATGCATGTTTTGATTAAATCTATTCATGTTCACTAATTGTTTTTACAAATGTCCAATGCTTGGTTAAGAAGGATCTGAGGAGGACGATGAAAGTGAACGACATGCAACTTCCGATATTGTATGCTTTTGAAATAAAACCCGCTGATGATGTACAGGCATTGTTTCAAATCCCTAAACACCGGTAATATAAGGAAGATAATCCCTTGCCAACCCCTTTGAGCCTAGTAGTAGGAGTTCTTTCTGAAAACGAAAAACCCTCCATCTTTAACCTGGGGCAGGGTAGGTGTTAGCTAATTTGGCCGAGCGTTCAAGTTGCAAAAGGAGTGTCCGTTCGAGGATCAATCACACCTCTAGAGGTCGTGCCTAAAAAACCACAATGGTTAAATCAAGAGTGAGACAGTCACATTATCCCCCAATGAGTCAGACAACCAGTGTCACACGACTTGTTCGAAAAAAGAAAAAAGAATCAAAAGCCCGCTAAGTCAAAACTTCAAAACAAATGACTTAGGCAAAAATGAGGGCGTCCCGCTGGACTTAAAAAAATCAAAAGAAACTCCAAAGAGTCAGTCCAGGCAAAAGTTAGGGATATGAAAAGAAAAAAGATGAAAGGATGACAAAAGAAAAATCCTCGGACAAATACGAGTCGTGTGACCCTAAGTGTCAAAGACGAAGAGTGAGTAACTGTCACTCCAAAAATTCAAAGTTTCTCGAACTATCACTCCTATCTTTCAGCCTCTGAGAGGTGAGCGCTAAGGTCGAATTAGCTGAACGTAGGATGGGAGAACATCAAGGAGAATGGGTGGGTTAAAATAAACTTTGAGCCTTTATCCTTTCCTTCAAAACCGTGAACCTGACCACGTTATAACCTTCAAAAGTCCTAATTGAAGCAGGTTTTTTTCGGAAGCACACTTCGGTAAAGATCGCGTCGAAACTGACTCCTAAAACGGTTCTTCATACCATGTTGGTATTGATGTTGATATTCTTGATAAATAATTTGTGTATTATATGCCATAAACTGTTTTTTCCTTTTCCCAGTGAACAGATTGGATGTCAAAGCTGTCATATGCGTTGCATTAGTATATCTTTCATGCATAACAACTTGTTTTACTTGCGAGTAAGCGTTTGACAACGGGAAAGTTTTTTACAATGGAAGGTATGGTCAGCATAGAATACAGAACGCCCGAATGTTCCGAGAGCCGGGGCAAGCTATCATCCAGTGATCCCCAGTCAGGTCAGCCTTTCAAAGTCAGTTATCCTGGGGGCAATCAGGTTGAGATTCGGTAAATATCTCGTAGTCAGGGGCACTACTCTGAATCAGATAATTAGGGGCAAAGTCATTGCAGTCAGGGGCAGGCCATCTTAAGAGCGCATAAGTTATTCTATATTCGAGAAGCATTTGATGTGAAGTATCTCTCCGAAGTTCAGAATGCTGGGGGCATTTCATATCAGACCATCAGGGTACAGATTTTCAGATTTCCTTTTGAGGAGCATCACCACAGAGGTCCCGCAGGCTGGGGCATATCAGAAGCGAAGGGATTGTTCTTCTCCATATCATCAGAGTTATTCAGAGCTATTCGAGCAGATTCAGCCAATTTTCGAGTGCGAGACGAATGTCGGGAAGTCGTGTTACTATCCTTTGACCCTTCAACCAGAAAACTGTGTATTCAGATAGAATGTTTTCCAGCGTCAGTTGTACCTGACCCATCACAGATAGCCTAAAAGCCCAAATCCATGTTGGCGGTCACTGTGAGGCCCATCCATGTTGGCGCATCAGTTTCCAAATCCAATCTTCATCAGTACGCAGGAAGACTCCGTCTATTTTCCCCAGCAAAAGTCTAATTTTTCATTGGCACGGGTAAGCTATCCCCAGAGAAGTCTAATCATACCTGGCACATATGTCATTCCCCAGCGGAGTTGATTTCACTCTTCCAGCATTTATTTTGCTGGAATAATTCTGTGATATCCGGTTTATCCCCAGCGGAGTTGGCTTCGTCTTCAGCATTTATTTTGCTGAAGTGGTTTTCTGTACCCGACTTTCTCCAGCAGCCCGAGCCTGCATTAGCATATTGCACATATCATCATATTTGCATCATACTTGCATTTTATTTTCAAAATGCGTAGCATTTCCATCCTAAATGGAGCATTACGCCCTAGAAAGATTCAAACATATGCATATGCATACGAAGCATAAGCCAGGTTTTCTATCAGCCTCATATGGCACGTGAATTACTCTGTGATCAGTTCAGGGGCATTCATCCAGCAGCAGTGTTCAGACAATTCAACAGTTTATTCGTATTTCAGATCATACAACAGTTATGCTTTGATCAATCAGTCATCTGGTATCGACAAACTTTTCTTCCCGTCAATTCATATTGACGATGTGTTCCTCCAATAAGTGGATTTCTCCGTCTATCATTAGACGTCTTGAGTTCGAATATGGCTTTCTTCCCTTCTATCATTAGACGATGTGAAGTTTCGGGTGATTTTTTTCAGTGGGGTTTCAAGATGGGGTTTCTCTAGCAAGCGGTGTTCTTTCCGTCTATCAGTAGACGATGTGAAGTTTCGGGTGATTTTTTCAGTGGGGTTTCAAGATGGGGTTTCTCTAGCAAGTGGTGTTCTTTCCGTTTATTAGTAGACGATGTGAAGTTTCAGGTGATTTTTCAGCGGGTGGCGAAGTGCGTATGGGTGTCTTTCCGTCTATCCTTAGACGATGTGAGTATTGAATTTCTCCTTCGGGATGGGTGTCTTTCCGTCTACCCTTAGACGATGTGAGTATTGAATTTTTCCTTCGATTTGGGTGTCTTTCCGTCTATCCTTAGACGATGTGAGTATTGAATTTTTCCTTCGGTTTGGGTGTCTTTCCGTCTATCCTTAGACGATGTGAGTATTGATTTTTCCTTCGGGATGGGTGTCTTTCTGTCTATCCTTAGACGATGTGAGTATTGAATTTCTCCTTCGGGATGGGTGTCTTTCCGTCTATCATTAGACGATGTGAGTATTGATTTTTTCCTTCGGGATGGGTGTCTTTCCGTCTATCCTTAGACGATGTGAGTATTGATTTTTTCCTTCGGGATGAGTGTCTTTCCGTCTATCATTAGACGATGTGAGTACTGAATTTTTCCTTCGGGATGGGTGTCTTTCCGTCTATCCTTAGACGATGTGAGTATTGATTTTTTCCTTGGATTTTGGGTGTCTTTCCGTCTATCCTTAGACGATGTGAGTACTGAATTTTTCCTTCGGGATGGGTGTCTTTCCGTCTATCCTTGGACGATGTGAGTATTGCATCGGGATGGGTGTCTTCCCGTCTATCCTTGGACGATGTGAGTATACTTTTCTTCCTGTCTATCAGTAGACGATGTGAGAGGATCAGGTGTTTTGTTGCAACCCTCAGGTTTGTTATCTGTGGAGTCACACAGGTGACTGGTGTTAAAGTCAGCTTCTTTATCAGATGATTGATCAGTTTGTTGCCGTGACGACTGGGTTCGGTTCTGGATTATGTCTCCCCAAGCAGTTTTGCAGTATATTCTCACGGTTGGCAAATTTTCGGGTTTATTGGTATTCAACCGTCTCGTACCTCGATGTTTGAAGGTTGCGCGCTCTTCAACCCTTCAGGTCCAAGCCGCTTGAATAGGGGCAGCTGTTGCACCCTAAAATTTGACCAACCGGTGCCACTTTCGGTTTATGCTTTGACGCATTTCGCATTCGCATTTACATACTGCATATAGTGCATTTCCTCAATCATGGTGATTTTATCGGAGGTTATTTTGAGAAGTCGCGCGCTTCCTGGGTGTTTTCAGCTTACGCAGTGATTTTTGAGATTTTTGGTGTCCGGGTTACTGTTTTGCTTCGATCTGGTCTCGCGCTCCCTTTTATATTGGTTATTTGCCTTTGTCTGTGTTTTTTTAGGATTTAATAGCCTTTTGTGGATTTTAAATAGGCTTTATAGATTTTTCAGAATTTAAATAGATTTTTTTAATATTTTTAATAGCTTTAAATCATTTTTAGAATTTTATAGAGTTCTTAATAGATTTTCTCTTTTATAGAAATTAATAGATTTTTTTTAAAACCTTTTAGAATATTAATTGAATAGTTTTTTAATAGATTTTCTTTTATAGAATATAATAGTTTTTAGATATATTTTTAATATAGGTTTTAATAGCTTAACAGATTTTATTTTTAAATAGATTTTAGATATTAGTATTAACTGAAGTGCTAGAAGTTTAATAGATTTTAATTAGGTTTTTAGGATATTAATTGTTAGAATTTAATTAGGGTCAGTTGTTTATATTTAAGTAGTTTTAGTTGATTAGATATTAATTAGTTTAAATCAGAGTAATTAGCCTTAATTCCATTTAGAATATCCATTGAGTTGGTCTTAATCCATCACATTAATCCATATCAATTTGTCCAGTTATCAGTTTTGTGTTGGGCTTTTTGTCCATGAATATTCAGTCAAGGCCCACTTCAGCAAGGTCCACGAAATGCCACTTGTCCCTTATATAAACACGCCACGCGTGTACTTCTAAAGGGGCCACATCACATTTTCCACTTCACCCAGAATTCAGACACATCACCTTTCCCTCTCTCTCCCATCTCACACGTAACCCTCCACTCTCTCAGCACGCCACCACACTCACCTGCATGGCCACCACCTGTCTTCCACTCACTCTCTCCCTCTCCCATCGCTTGCCACGTATCTCCCTTGCGTGTCGCCCCCACACTCAACGCATGCAAGCACGCCGGAACTCGCCGGCGAAATCAAACGTGACCGGTAACGGACGCCGACAACTGTAAAACTCGCCGGAATCTGCAAGATCTCCAGTAATCTTCATCATCCTTGTGAAGATTCTCAAGAAGCTTCCATCAACGTCCATCAACGTTTCCAGAAACCACCGCAACCAACGACTTCCGACCACTCCCGGCTAACTCCGGCCGCCGTAACAGTTCATCGGATAACAAAAAAAAACACCATAAATCACAAGAAACTCATCTTTCTCCTCCGATCCTCTTCATCATCAACGTTTAAGTGTGCATCAGAAAGACTTCAATCTTCATCAACATCAACAATATTTTTCCAGATCTTTCAACAACGACCATCAAGTTCATCTTCACCGGTTCTTCAAAGATCCATAGATCGAACTTTATCGCCAATTCGTTCTGCACCAAGAAACCTTCATCGTGTTTCCAGAACATCACCTTCTCAGATCTAATCCGTCAGCGACATCATCTTCAAATTGTTTTCCCAGAATCCTCACACATTCATCATTCATCATAGAACACGAATCTGCGCCTTGAATCTTCACGAGGTTAGCGATTAAATTCCTTTTTCCAGATTTCATATCTTCATCGCTTCGCAAGAAACTCATCAGTTCTCCAACATGCGCACCTCAAGATTTTTCATCCATCGAGCCTTCGTATTCTTCAGTTCTTCAAGCATTATCCACGCAAGAACGTATGGCTTCAACACCTCTAATGGATTCATCTGAGATCTTCAGACCGTGGTTGATTCCTGCTTCGATTAATTTCTTGTTATGTCGCTGGTGATTACGAGATTACGGTTGCTTTTGGTTTGTGGTGTGAGCGAAGAGGTTGGGGAGAAAGATTGAACAAGAAGTTGAAGTTGGAGGGAAGATCAGAGAGAGACGGATACGAGAGGTGAGACGAGAGCATCGGCGAACGGCGCTAGGTTGGAGTTCTGTGAACAGTGATTAGGAGAAGGTGGATCAGGGTTTCTGAGGAGAAAGGATTGGACCAGGTGGATTGGGCCTCAAAGCCCAATGTTTTTTTGCCATATGCGTCCGTTTTTTTTGTTTGTTATGGATCGGGCTGGACCAGCAGATGCTATCAACACTCCCCATTCCGCTAACTGCACCCCCCTTCCCAGCATTTTTGTTTGAAGGCTTAGTTGGGCTGGGCCCTTAACATTTCTGTGTTGGGTTTTTGCTGCCTCACCCCTGGGTCTGCAGTGTACCCCCCCTGGTGTTCCTTTCTTGTTTTTTTTTATTTTCTTTTCTCTTATCCTCATTTTGTTTAGATTTTTTTATATGAAAAAAGAAAAGATTCAAGAAAAAGAATATTGAAAAAAGGATTGAGAAAAGAATGTTGAAAAAAAAGATTCAAGAAAAAGAATATTGGAAAAAAGAAATGAATAAAAGATATTGAAAAGAAAATGAAGAAAAATAGTTGAAAAACAATATGTGAAAAATAAAGAAATAAAAAAATAAAGAATATATAGATTTTGATGTTTTTCTTTTAGGACAATTTTTCATAGAGTTTGTTTTACCTTTTAGAGGTAGTTTTAAAAGTCCATTTGTTAGGGGACTATTTTCCACTTGATTTTCCATTGTAGATGGATAGGATAGTATTTTCTAGGAGTTTGTTTCCCGTATTCAATCATTGTAATCCTTTTCAGAGTATTAATAAAACGAGATTTGAGCTGTGGTCCCGAAGTAGCCGAACTACAGCTGCTCTGATTCCTCGTACTGAGCGAGGATATGTAGGCATAGAATGCGATATCCTAGCGAGCACACTAACAACTAACCCTTTTGTTCTCTCGCTGCTGTGCGATCGAGACTTTCCCGCTGACGACTGATTGTTTCCTTTTCTCTTGCCCGAGTGCATTTGAGACCAGACCGTAGTTTTTCCCATAGGTTCCCGTACCTGTAAAACCAATTTAATTTCTCACTCCTGTGTGAGAACACCCAGTCTAGCCGTAGTTAGCCTGAACTACGTAAGCTCTGATCTTCCATGCAGTGTGGAAGTACGTAGGCACAAGACGCGAGGTCTTGGCGAGCCAATTCCCTATAGTTTCCCGAACTACGTTGACTCTGACTTTCTCTCTTGAGAATACGTAGGCATAGAGTGCGACACTCTATCGAGTCAATTCCCTTCCGTTTAGATTTAGCAGCCGTAGATAGATTGTTTGCATCCTTTAGACAAACCAAGCAAGCGTGGATCCCGTCGAGTACGACGGACGTGAGGGGTGCTAATACCTTCCCCTTGCGTAACCGACTCCCGAACCCAGGTTTTGGTTGCGATGACCATACCTTTCCCGTTTTTTGCGAGGTTTACTTCGAGCGTTTCCTTTCCCTCCGTTGGGATAAATAACGCACGGTGGCGACTCTTCTGTCAGCCGGCGCCGATTTTCGCAGTAGCGACATGATGCATCAACATATTCACGATTATTACAACACATTTACAAATACAAAAAAAATCCATTGTATCTTGTTGCACATCCATCATCATCATCTTCAAGCTCACGCCCACCATCATGCTTTAAGCTCCTCATAACATCCATATGAAAAACACAAAAATAAAATCAGTTAAGTATCAAGCATCATCATCACAACTTCAACATACATAACACATACACACTTGAACATACATACATCACAAGTTAGGACCACTCCACAAAATTCACGGTTACAACAAAAGTAATTCGCATTTCACTAAAATTTCATTTGAATTTAAACAAGCACAAATCAAATGGAATAAAAACTCCCACCAACAGAGAACACATTCCAATTGATCCTCGCCTTTGATTAAGCCTGCTCACACGGATCACTAATCATTTTTCACTTTCCCTCCTAATGTAAACAGAATTTCTCACACCTCCCTCTCATTCACTCCCATATATAGAGAGAGAGCCAATGATTAGCAATCATGACGCAACATAACCTAACCTCTGCCAAACCCATTCCTTACTTCACTCAGAGCTCAACCCCTTTTAAGTTCATCAACTTACCCTCGCTTATGGGCTCTTGTTTTAACATCTACTTTAATTGGGCCATCACTTTAGGCCCAGTTCGAAGTCAGTATGCCACCTATGTTTCACTTGGTGCAAGTCCGGGTTGATGTTCTTATTTGGATGGGCCTTGTTATATTTTTTAAAATAATTTTTTAATGCACTCCATATGTTTTTAATGCACCATGTGAATTTCCAACTATGCCTCCTGATTTCGAAGATACATCTTCAAACGCACTTATTTCTGAATAATTATTAACATATTTCAGAGATACATCTCTAGAACCATTTTAAACATTCAGAACAAGCACCCATAAACCATTTAAATTTGAATTGTTTTGAAGATGGATATATGATAATTTTCCGAAGATACATCTCTGAATTGTATCAGAACACGTTGTTTTTTTTGCTTTAAGATGTGCATTTCTTTTCAGATGAAGTATGAAACATGAATTTGAATGAAAAAATAGACGTACAAAATAATAAGAGACTAATATTGGGTGTGCCGAAAATAATATAGCAATATAATAAGAACACGTCGTACAATCGAGATCCAAAATATAGTATCAATGTCATAAATAAAGTACAAACTATAATAATACAACAAAATAATAGCAGACAACTGCTGGGTGTGCTTAACAACCTCTCCTCTGCCTGCTATGCCTCATCGGCCATCAATCTCCCCAGTCCTCCGGCGATGTCTCCGGTACAACACTACCTCATATGCCTCCACCACCATGGTATAGCAGACCCATTAGGAAAGATACTTTTGTCAATGTTTTCTCACGTAATCTCCACTATGCGATGACATCGAGGAAAGATATCATCAATATGATCTAGTTGAGCTTCCTCCTTCTTAAGTATCTCCTGATGAACTGGTTTTGATAGATCTATTGCAGCAGTCTGCACCATGTACGAATGTGACACCCCGAATAACCACCTGATGTACTCATTGACGTAGCTCCAGTCGTTCAGCGCTATGGTAGCTCGTGCCTTGTCCAGTAACAGATGACTCTGAAAATTAACAAACATCCCCACTATTTGTTTATAAGATAAGGTAGGAGGAGGGGAGACATTATGGTGTCTTGGGATGGTCTGCGTGTACCTGAAATGCCGCATCACGGGCTCGAAAAAATGAGGAGCATTGATACATGATCTGTAGGTGATAAGTGCTAAAAAGTATTGATTTTTAGTGTGAATAATTGGCACTTATTGGCTTAATTCAACCAATAAACCTCAACTTTTGTGCATATGTTGTATAGTTTATATTATAGTGTATATATTGTGTATCGCGTAAATATCATTGAGTTTAATTGTTTTTCTCTCATTTTTGTAGGTATATAAGCAATGATATTTTTTCATTGTCTTATAGAGCATTGAATAAGCTTTCCAACGCTTCCGACCGCGCGTAAAACAGAGTTACGGTTTAAAAGTTATGGTCGAAACAAGTGTTGGTCTACTGTCATGTTCGATGTGTGAACTGGAGGCGAGCAAACTCGCCAAGATTTCGCACTGCGAACTCAAGGAGAATAAAGATTTCCGAAAGCATCGAACTGTTTTGGCAGTAGCTAAGGTGGCATATGTTCGCTGGGCGAACGGAAGTTCGCAGTGCGAACACCGGAACCCATTTTTCCCTATTTAAGTGATTTTTCAGCATCTTTTAGGTTATGTTGTTGGGAACTTTTTACCTCAACTTCATCAAAAAACATTCTTGAGTAGATTTAGCTTAGAAACAACATTAGAGTGTGCATCTTGATGATCCAGAGTCGAATCCACTTCAATCAGAGTTGACAGACTGTGAGATTTGTGTTCTTCTTCTCTCTTCTCTTTGTACTCTCTATTTGTTGGGGTTTTGTATGTAAGTTTATCTTGATTGTATGTATATTTATGAATCTTTGTATAAAATCTCTTTTACAACTCTTTATCGATGGTTATCTTGGTGTTTTCTATCATGTTTATGTTTTCCATATCGATGTTTTTGTGCATAGTTTTTTTCTTTTTAATTGGTAGTAGTCGGTGAACTAAGCAACATGGAGGAACATATGCATAAATAAAGGCGTCGAGCTTACGATGTGAAACAAGCGCTTGTTGGGAGGAAACCCAATGGTTTTTGAGTTTGTATAGTTTTATATTTAGTAGTATAGTTAATATAAAGTGAAAATGGATGGGTTGTGTGAGAAAAAGAATATGAAAATTGAAGTTTTCCTGCCCGCGCAGAGGGCGCTTAGCGCGCCTTGTTTTGCAAATACAAATCTCTCATTTTCCATCCACTTTCACCAATTTTGGTCTTTGTGTTTATTTAGTTTGAATTCAATTTTTTTAGGTTGTTAGAATAATGTTTGTGTTTACTCTCAAGTTCGTTTTTGATTAGCTTGAGGATGCATTTTTTGATTTTTCAAGTTTGATCGTTTAAACTTGCGAATGTATGGTTTTGATATTGTTTGAAGTTGGTACTTTGCAAGGTACTCGTTTATCGCTTTCTATAATATAGCATGATTAGGAGACTTTTCATTTGTATAATTTTCATGTCAGTCATTCTTTTGCCATACTTGTTCAGTTTTGAATCACTTTAGAACAAAACCTTTTTGTGAGGAGCTTTCCATTGTTTACTATATGCAGGAGACCAACATTCTTGTTTAACTAGGTTTTATTATGTTTAATCTTGTATTTGTGTTGATTTGTATGATAACACTAAAATGATCAAGGCATTTTGTTTGATTTTGAGTATACCCGCTTGACCAAATAGTCAATCTACCTTGTGAGTGAGCGAGAATTTGCTTACCCCCTTTGAACCTTTGTTAGAATCCATGTTGGTGTTAAGTTCATTTTTGTATGGATTCTAATACTTTTTCTTGAACTATAACCATGACTTATTATTTGAGTTTTTTTTACCCTTGTCTAATAAGTTTGGGAGAATTCATGTCACTATGTGTGATTGTATTCAAGTTGGGGAGAAGAGGTTGAGAAAAAGAAAAAG
This sequence comes from Lathyrus sativus, assembly GCA_963859935.3. Classification (NCBI taxonomy): domain Eukaryota; kingdom Viridiplantae; phylum Streptophyta; class Magnoliopsida; order Fabales; family Fabaceae; genus Lathyrus; species Lathyrus sativus. Next base: position 483,147,648 of record OZ012741.1, on the reverse strand, counting down.
TTTGAAAACGAAAGAAAAGAAAAAAATGAAAAAGAAAAAGAAAAGGAAAAGAATTTAAAAAAAAGAAAAAAAAAATAGAATAATGTTATGCTAATAAGTTGTGTGGAATGGTGTAACAATTTGGAAAAGATAAAAAGGTGATTGGAATTTGTGAGTGCTTGAGATTGTGAGAAATGATCGCTCTCATTTGATTAGGCAAGTTTTTGTTTCTTTTACCTTGAGAAAAATAATTGTTTGTTACCCAAGCCACATTACAACCCTTAAAGAACTTGTGATTTTTGATTTTATATTGTTCAATGTAAGTTTTTTTCTTCATGAATACATAATTTAACTTGTTGTTAGCATGATTGTTGGGTGAGTGTTAAACCCGTAATGTTTTTTTATTCATCTACCGATGAAGTGTGTGCTAGGTGTGATTCATTTTTGAACATTGTATTGTCTTAGAATTTTTGACATGTGTTTTGTATTTAGGAGTTGTTTCATTTTCATATTATCTTTGTAGTTTAGTTGTATGTTTTGCTTTGCATGTACGTTTTTGTGTTGAACCATGCATTTGTTTTTATTTTTCAAAACTTGTTGAATCGTGATTGCTTGATTATTACACTTGTTTCCTTGAGTTAATCGATTCTTGTTTGAGGATAAACAAGTTTAAGTTGGAGAGAGTTGATAAGTTCTAAAATGTAATGATTTTTAGTGTGAATAATTGGCATTTATTGGTTTAATTCAACCAATAAACCTTAACTTTTGTGCATATATTGTATAGTTTACATTATAGTGTATATATTGTGTATCGTGTAAATATCATTGATTTTAATTATTTTTCTCTCATTTTTTAGGTATATAAGCAACGCTATTTGTTTTTGTCTTATAGATCATTGAATAAGCTTTCCAACGCTTTCGACTGTGTGTAAAACAGAGTTATGGTCAAAACAAGTGCTGGTCTACTGTCATGTTTGCTGTGCAAACTGGAGGCGAGCGAACTCGCCAAGAGTTTGCACTGCGAACTCAAGGAGAATAAAAATTTCCCGAAAGCATGGAAAACACTGTTTTGGCAGTAGCTAAGGTGGCATATGTTCACTGGGCGAACGGGAGTTTGCAGTGCGAACACGAGAACCCATTTTTGCCTATTTAAGTGACTTTTCAGCATTTTTTAGGTTATGTTGTTGGGAACTTTTTACCTCAACTTCATAAAAAAACATTCTTGAGTAGATTTATCTTAGAAACAACATTAGAGTGTGCATCTTGATGATCCGGAGTCGAATCCACTTCAATCGGAGTTGACAGACTGTGAGATTTGTGTTCTTCTTCTCTCTTCTCTTTGTACTATCTATTTATTGAGGTTTTGTATGTAAGTTTATCTTAATTGTATGTATATTTATGAATCTTTGTATAAAATCTCTTTTACAACTCTTTATCGATGGTTATCTTGATTTTTTACTTAATGGGTTTAGATTGCTACAGACATATACGGTTCGAACTCGATCTAAGATCAACATCTGTTAGATTCTAAACTCTAGACATAGATTTAGGACTAATATTCACATGGGTATTGATTCTTAATGCTTCGTGTTGTCTAGTTGCGTAAGACATCATCGATGAGAAGATACGGTTGATCTCTCGACTTTGCGTTAGACATAACCTCTGTTGTGAGCGATACGTGATGATATAGACGAGCGATTTAGGTTGCGTGCATTTGATCCATATATTTTTGGTGCATGATGGGTAGAACAAAATACAACTCCTGACGAGTTTTCTCATTTCTTAAGAATGTATTTATTTTCTTGTTTTATGTTTTTTCCTTTTTGCATTTTTATCCCAAACCATTAAAACCAAGCTTAGAGATGTATAGATTTTCGAATGGCGTTCTTTCCCTCGCACCGATCCCTGTGTAGACGACAAAACTGGGTACTTAATATTTTTGCTTGCTGCTTTACCGCTTCAACAGTAGGCCAACCATCTGAAGTATAGATATATGTCGTTAAATGGCCGCATCTAACGTTGATTTGCATAACTGTTGAAGTGCATGTCCTTAGCAACCAAATGATCAAGGTAGACTCTAAATGGCTCGACCGCCTGATTCCCTCTTAGCGGGATAAAAGCACAGGCACGAGGCATGTCCTCTGTGTACTCATCCACACTCACCTAGCCAACGATGTGCGGGAAGTTCTGGAGGGTGCAAGCCTTAGAAAAAAATAAAAAGAAAACATTCAATGATAAAAAATTATCGGCATCGGTTTCATAAAAATGAAATGAAAATGAAAAAAAAAACATTCCAGTGTCAAGAATTATTACCATCAGTAGTGTCACGCTGCCTGTGACCTAATTCGTCCTCCACCAACATCCATCTCTCAACTTCGAATAAAGATAGCACATGCAAGCCACCCCCAGTTATACTTATGCATCTGAGTGAGATCCAAGAAGTACCAAAGGTATGCAACGTCAGTATAAGTGGTACTCGTGTCAAAAAAAAATGCAAGTGCCAACCAATAAAAGAAAATATTCCCTCAAAGCATGAGCCTTGTGTATCACCACCTGCTCAGAATCACCATCAGCCTCCTGTGCAGCAACAATGGCATCATCATATATCTCCTTCAGGAACTCAAACCTAGCATGAACGCCCTTGTTCCTATCCACCTACTTTATCATCTTTCCTGGATCAGCCCTCTAATGCTCTACCATCATCTCGACTGCCTCATATTTGGTCATTCTACCATGATCGAGGAATTTCCCTCTGATCAGAAGATGTAACAAACACGAGACATCATCCAATGTGATAGACATCTCATTATGCGGGAGATGAAAAGAAGAAGTCTCACAATGCCATCTTTCCATGAATGCATTAAGAATCTCGTGGTTAATGCATAGGTCCTTCAACCCAAATAAGGTCAGAACCGACTGAAACCACTCCGCAATCGGCTGAGCTAAGCCAGTGATCTTTTTTCTATAGTTCAGAAACTTCTGGGGATCACGCACCTGAAATTTTCCAGAAATAATCAATGTTAGTAATAATTAATGTTAGAAATAATCAATGTTAGAAATAATCAATCTCGACAATTTAAATTAACGTAAAAAATAAATCAAAAATCCAACTAATATTACCTCTTTGCCTTAGATATGTCTAGCAATGTGGTCTGGATATAGAGAAGTAGGGACAAATCAGATGGACCTCCTCCAAATCCCTCTAGCTCAGAATCCTCAATAACCTCACCCTTCGGAGGTGGCACTGGATCACGAGGATCATTAGCGGGAGGTGGCACTGGATCAGTAGAATATGGCATTGGTGAATCCTGACGCCTGCGGGAGGATGTGGGAAGTGACACGTCAACTGGTGAATCACGTCTCCTATAGGAAAAAGAAGAAAAAGAAGATGGAGTGACCTGAGATGAAGTGGCCTGAGGTGAAGGATGAGCCCCAAGAGTAGATTGTGCCCCAGAAGTACCTACTACCTCCAGAACCTGCTGCCTCCGCTCCCACCGAATGAATGCGTGTTGGGCAACTCGACCATGTCTCAGTCTGTCTACTTTGTCAGCCATAATGCCTGCAAGGTAAATTAAGGCGTATAACTAGTGCAGGAAGACAACATAAGCAAATAAGAAAATTAAAAAAAAACAAACAACATGATATTCAGGAGATATATCTCCGGAAAGATCATAAAACAATAACGAACAATTTCAGAGATGCATATCCAGAAACACCATAAAATTATTATCTTTGAATAGTTCCGGAGATGTATCTACAAAAATTCCTAAAGGATATGAAACTCCGAACTATTTTGGAGATGTATCTCCGGAAAGTTTTGCAACTCAGAGGTCGCGACAATCGTGTAATGTGGCTCATGCAAGTTGAAAAAACATGATCTGGTTGCCATTTTGAGCCAACAAACAAGTCATATACTAAGTTTAAACTAGATTACATATGATTCCTACACATTTCTAACCCTAATCATTGATTTATACACATTTACACAAAAACTCAAAGTTTATCCGAAAATTCGAAAGTTTACCTAAAATTTATGGTTTTGATGATGTTGAATGATGTCATTGATGATGTTGATGTTCCTCTAAGCCATGTTTGATGAAGTTTGATATTATGAAGAAGTTGAAATTTTATGTTGAGATAAGAGTTTGAGAAGTGTGATGAAGGAGAAGAGTCTGGCGCGGTATATGCTTCAAATTATTCCAGTGATATATCTCTAGAATATTCCAATGTTCAATGAACTTTGGGTGCATTCAGAGATATATCTCTCGAATTAGGGTGTCACACCCTAATTTTTAACCCTAAGATTCCATCTTATTTGCATCATTTTTAGCATGACATCAATAATCTCATGTGTGTGTGTTTTATGCATTCTAACCCTTTGAGATTACAAGAGTTTGTGCTTTGGTTTACTTTGACTGAAAGCTAGGGCTTTGGCACCCAATAAGCTCAGGAGTTAACCAATCAAGGGGTTTTATATGATACTAAACTATCCAATAGGATCAAGAGTTCCCTCTCATAAAAAATCAAGTGCAAAATTCCACCTATACCATTTCATTAAGCCCTAAGTCATCAGATTCACCAAATTAGGGTTTTGCCCTAACTCATTCCTGAGTTGAATTTTTGAGAAAGGCATGATCCTACACCTCAAGACATTGTTCCAAGGACCTAAAGGACATCATCTTAGCCCATCGATATGGTTGAATTGATCCAAGAAGCTTGATTCACTGACAGTTGAAGGATTTGAATTCATCTGGAAAAAGTCAATTGTTCATCAAAGTCAAAGTTTGAATTTTCATATTTTTTGTCAAACGTGGACTCCACAAGTCAAAGATCATGGAAATATGATGGATGATTATTGCAGTGAGAATCGGATATCAAGATATTAATTAACTTGAATCACAAATCATGAAAGTTCACCATCGAGCTTTGATTTATCCAAAGGAAAGGGTAAGGATCGAAGAAAACCCTAAGTGCTCTATGTAACAACAAAGCTAGAGATCTAAGGTTCGGGGGTTGGTTATACCTGGGGAAGGTGTTAGCATCCTATATTATCTGTAGTACTCTACATGAAACTCTTGTTAATATTTGTGTTATGCTAAAGTTTGCTTGCTAAGGAAAATATGCTAAGGTAAGACCTAGGTTATATACACTAAGTATGCTCGCCAAGATGTCGCATCTCGTGCCTACGTATCCTGACTAGGATGGAATCAGAGAAACCGTAGTTCACCCAACTAGGGATGATGAACTCTTGATAACGATCAAGGTTCCAAAGGAAAGTAAGTATTCATAACCATGATACTTACACAAAGTTAACCAACTCTCTAAGTCTAAGTTGAAAGACTGTCTAAGGTTGACTTTAACAAACGTCAAAGAGGGGAAGTAAGTACACATCACAATGGTACTCACACAGAGTTTACAAACTCTACACCTAATTCTAAGCTATTAAACCAATTGGTTCTAACAATACAAAAATGAGGGAGTTAAGTGTTGGTTGTTAGTGGTTAGAAGGCTTGACAAGATATCTCATCTTGTGCCTACGTATCCTGCCTAGGAAATGGGAATCAGAGCCTCCATAGTTCGCCCAACTAGGGATGAGGAACTCTTGATAATGATCAAGGTTCCAGAGGGGAAGTAAGTGTTCATAACCATGACACTTACATAGAGTACGGTGATTCCAAACCTAAACTAGGTTACAACAGGCAAGACTCTTACAAGGTCTCGGAGGAAAGATGGACAAGGCTATCCAACATGACTTACAAGTTAACAAAAGTGATCCCTTCCTTTGGATTCATTAAGAATAAATTGTCGAACAAAAATAGGCATTATGACAGTAATGTCCCAAAAAGTACAAAGCAAAACCTCAAACATCAGAGCTAAACTCAAGGACAGATAACAACATGTATACAAAGTAAGGACCAAGACATGTAATCAACTCACAAGACAAGACATCAAAAATAAATATCATCAATTAATTAAGACAAAGTATCAAGAATTAATCGAGGAAAATCAAGCTCAATTAAAAAAAAAAACTAATCAATTAGTAATGATAACAAATAATGGAAGTAAAGTCTAAAAAAAATAGAATAACTAAATTAAAAAAATCAAACTTATCAATTGAAAATTAAAAACATAAAAGTCATTTTTCCTAATCTAATCAATTAGCTATGATAATTAAAAAGAAAAAAAACATACAACACTCTTTTCAATTCAATGCTTAACTTTTCTACATATAAAGCATGCAAGCATATGCTAAAGCCAGTAATTTAAAAAAAAGGGCAAATCAAAAATGGCATGCGAATTTTTACTGTGCTTGATTTTCAAAAGGATGCCAATCCACTTCCTGTCATAATCCTAGTATTATTCATATTTTGTAAACAAAATTACATCCTAAAATTGTTTTACATGTAATTTAAGGGAGAAAGCTGTAATAGAATGGAAACATCAATATACACTTAATTTACACAAAGATGAAACAAAACTATTAAACATAATAAGACACCAACAAGTAAGTATATCAGTATATGTTAAAAGTAATAAAAAATGATCTCTCATCTCTACTCTCACGATCAACTCCATATTTAAACCTCAAAGCAATAACAAACACTCACTTATGAAAAAAAAAAACTTATACATAACATAACAAAACTCAAATTTAGACAGCAACAATAAAATAATTCAGCTTGTCTTAAGCAAAAAAATCAAACTCTTCTAAAACTTTTAGTTTCAACTTACACTGATAAAATTGCTTCAACCGAACGATAATGAAAATGAAACAACAACCATAAATCACAATAATGAAAACTATAACAAAAAGGTAATTGAAATCCTGGCAAGTACACGATGCATGTTATCACGGATGTTATAACATCCACTATAACACAGATTATTGGGATAATTAAAAAGTTGTAACGAGAAGCAGTAAATTAACACAGTAATTATTTACCCAGTTCAGTGTCAATAACACTTACATATGGGGGCTACGTAGCCAGGGAGGAAATTCACTATCAGCAGAATTAATTCAGAGTTAAACCTCTAGTTTACAGTCTTCACTTAAAACCTACCCAATGACACTTCAGCCTAGAGACACTCTAGACCTGAGTATTCCCACTCACTCCCCCTCAATCACACCACAGTGATATCAATACACAATTACTAATGACTGTTGAAGTTATACTTCAAACACACCTTGATCATCCTTCACAGCTTTGATCAAGAACACACCACTCTTGCTTAACAACTTTGAGTGTTACACTAGCTTAGAAACAACCTAACCAACCAATGCAATTCTACAGCAGACAATTTCTTGGTGAACAAGTATTCCTAAGCCAAAATAAAAATGTGAAGAACAATCTTCTTCACTCACAAGGACTCTCTATACGACTCTCTAATCTTCTGTCAAAAGCTGCTCTTCTAGGATTGCTCCTTCTGTTATTTATAGCAGCAGTCAGTCCTTGGGCCTGGGTGCATAAATTAGGTTTAACCATAACAAAACCTTTCTTCAATAATATGCACGCTTGCCATTTAATTCAGGAGCACTTTGTTTCTCTTTAGGGCTTCTAAAATGTCTTCTGTCTTTCAGCTTGGGCTTCTAATAAGTTTCCTGATTTCTAGCTACCAGAAAAACTAATCTGCTCGCTGGATGTCATACGATCAGAGTCATGACATTCTGTATGACATTCAACTTAACTAACATTTAGCTAAGTTAACTTACCCTACAAAATCCATATTATGTATGTAATAACACCAGTCATGACATACATACATACTCTAATGTTTTACCACAAAATGCAGCCAATCAAGAGCACTTACAGTAAGAAAAATGTAAGGGATTCAGAAGATAAAACTACCGACGAAGCGGTTCTGTTTCACATGAAAAGAAAGTGACGGCGACGACAGTTGTTTTCTAAAGACGGTGCTGCGTGATGCAATGTCACCGATGCTAGAAGAAACACTATCGTTAACTGAGTTACTCGATATTGTTAAGGTTGTCGAAAATAGAACAGTGGAGGAGTAAACATGGTGGTGGTTGTCGAAAATAGAAAAAATGTGTTGATGAGAGTGAGAAGAAAGGTTTTTGTGAGCTGCCTTGTAAAATGTTAGTGAGGGAGGTATCTTTTTCATGGTTTTGTTTTTTTATGTAGGAAGGAAATGCTAGATGTGTGTGTGGGGGAAAGAAGAAACAAGACCAGATTTCAAAATCCTTTCTCTTGTGTGCAGTATTTTTTTTATTTTTCTATGTAACATAAGTATCGGACAAACTATACTTTCCTTTCTTGTTATATTATTTAAATTGAAATGAGAAAATGGTACAAGTAGGTGTGCAGGAAAAGTGAGGTCAAGGGTGGGTCGAAGGATTTTCTGAAGGAGTGGTATTAGTTTCCTTTTTATTTTTTCCTTTTGCTTTGGAAAATAATATTAAAATTCAAATGGAAAAGAGAGCAATGGTACGCCTAGCCTATGCCAATTCTACATGTATGCAGTGCTATACTAACATCAAAATGAAGAAAAAATGAAGAACAAATTTATAAACCTTAATATGCAAGTTTTTCCAAAACTAGGATAAAGACAAAGAAATTAAATATTATTAAAAAGAAAAATGACAAATAAAAAAAATAAAGAAAATAAAAAACAAACTATAAAATAAAATAAAATAAAATAAAATATTTGATTAAATAAAAATAATTATTAATTAAAAAACAAAATAAAATCGGTTAAAAACGTAAAATCAGACCGGTATCGAAGTGCTCGAAAGAATAAAATGAATGCACCAAAATGATCAGCAAAAAATATACGATTCAGAAAAATACAGTAATTGGTCAAATTTTGAAATAAATTTTACTCGTTAAAATGGTTTAAACTATCCAAAAATGCGACTGAAAAGTTGTCGAAAAATTTAAATGAGCATGCCAGGATAAACTACGCAAAACATATATCGATATGACTGACGTTTGCAGGCTCAATTTTGAAAATTTTCACCCACTGATTTTACGCACAATTGACTTTTGGGTTTGACCGGTCCGCTGTAACTCCAACAAGTTATTTCAGCTGATAAATTGGGAATTATGTAAGAAATGATTGACCTAAAATGATATGTATAAAAGATCACCGAATCTGAGGGTAAAATTTGGGGTATGACAATGATTTCATTTGATCATGATTAATCAAGAAAATTAAGAAGAGATTCAAAGTTAGGGAAATTAGGGTTTTCAAAATTTTCCAAGTTACAAAACTTTGTGAACAAATTCCCTACTTACCAAGACCATAACTTCTTCCTCAAGCATCCAATGGACTCAAAATCATTTACCAATTGGAAGTTATGATTGTTCAAAGTTGAGGTTTTTGAAGGTGTGAAAATGTCCAATACTTAGAAATTTTTCTAGGTATAACTCAGTGAAAAGTCCAATTTTGGCGGACATTTTTCTCCATGATCCAATTGATTATTTTCAAGTGATCAACATTAAAATTATAGTATGTGATCTCATCTTTCTAATGGTACCAAGTGCATGAAGAGATCTTGCTTGCGTATGGAGTTATCAATTTGCCAAGTGGTCATGGTAAGACATTTTGACTTAGGCAGATTTACACAAGAAGCTCATAATCAGATTTTTACACGAGTTGATGATCACTTTTGGCCAAGTTTCAAGAATTTTCTGAACTTGACATCAATTGGAAACTTGTTCCTTATCCTAAAATCTTCCCAAAGATATCAAATTATGCAGAATTGGGTCTTGTTACACCATAGAAAAGCATCATCCAACATGCCAACTTGATTAACTTTTGGATATTTGACAAAAAGCTCATTTTTACTCCCAACCACTTTCCTTGATTTAAGGAGGTCTCATATACATCAGAAATAACTTGTACAAGTTATGTAGCCATGAGAAACATCAGAAGCAAGGTCAAGTTTAGAAGCTAGAAAGCAAAAGCCCATTTTTTTCTTGTACTTGAAGCAACTTTATGCAAAAGGTGAAATGTCCATTGGATCTTGACAACTATTTGTCCAAACTCTTGCCACTTGCATTAGATTGTTTTCACTATAAATATAACATCATTCCCTCAGCTAAAACACACAAGCATTGAGCAAGAAATCCCTTATAATCTCAGCAAGCATATCGCATTGCATCTTGCTCTTCACTTTTTCTCCAAACCACCAAACTTTCCAAAATTCACCTCAGTCATAAAATAACCAAACCAATCATCCAAACACACCACTGTCGCTACCGCGAAAATAAGGTGTCGACAAAACAGAAGAGTCGCCACCTTTCGTTATTTATCCCTCAGAGCGGGAAAGGGAACGATCGGAAAAACCTGACGAAAAAGGTATAAGACAAGGTCATCACAACCATTGTCTGGGTTCGGGAGTCGGTTACGCAAGGGGAAGGTATTAGCACCCCTCACGTCCATCGTACTCAATGGGATCCACGCTTGTTGTGTTTACTGGACGAGTTGGTTTTATCTATCTACCTATCAAGGCTGGTATAAAAAGAAAAGAAAATGACTCGGAAAAGCGTCGCACTTTATGCCTACGTATTCTCATCAGAGAATGAGAAATCAGAGTCAACGTAGTTCGACTAACTACAGGTAACGGGGAAGGTGGCTCGCCAATACGTCAGTATTGTGCCTACGTACTCTCAACAGGTATGAGAGATCAGAGCTTACGTAATTCGGGATAATACGGATTACGGGAATTCAGATTCATCTGTTTTATCGAGTAGGGTTAACAAACAGTTCCAGCAGTTGGATATACGCAGCTCGACCCTTGGAGACTTAGGCGTTACCGTTTGCGGTAGAACTGGGAGTTAACGACACTCTTTTCTTCAGAAAAGCTTCCTTTGAATTATGGGCCCACGGGGCAAACAGGTTTGAAGTTTGTTTTCTGTCTTTTACGGAAGAACTGTTTTTTTATGGATGTTTGCAATCAATATCGCACTAGAGACTACGACCTGAGAGTGAATGCGTCGCATGTCACCCAAAGTGTGCCACACTAAACATCCAGACTGTTGAAAAGAAACTCTCCAACAATCCTTTCTCAGATAGCTTAAGGCTCGTAACATACGACGTCAATTAACCTTTATTACTGTATTTTAATTTGTTTTGAGAAGAGAAGAGAGAGGGACAACTACGGGGAGACTATCAAGTCCTAATGTTGTCATGCCAAGGATTCATCCTATGGTTGGAGCTTGAAACAGGGAACTCCTAGAAGTTATCATGCATGGTTTCAACCTAAAGTTCTATCATCACTTCCTTATCAAAGGAAATGAGAGTCCTAGGGGATCATGTCAATGATAGACAAAAACAGATAAAGCATCAGCTTAAACAGTAAACAGTAAATAGTAAACGACTGTAAAATGCATGCAATGCAAGTGAGGGAGGAAATGTGTGTGGGGCATCAGCCTCCCCAAGCTCGTCTCGACCTCAAGCCAGATATGAATAACTGCAATCATACAGAAGAAGTGAAATTAAATAAGATGCCATCAAGCAAATCACAAACCACATAGGCAAGGGAGCTGGCCTCTACCGAATACCCGCAAGCAAAGCCATACAGTAAAAATACAAGCAGAGGAAGCAACTCAGCCTCTAGTGCAATCATGCTCCTAGCTTAACACAATCTAAACATGAACTTATTCTAATGCATCAAGCAAATCAAACAAGTCACATCAATACATTTGCACAGAAAGCAAACAGACAGGAAAGAAAGCAGATCAATAGCTTCTACAGCTTCACAACAAAGCTCTTCTGACACCAGCTCAGCCCTCAGTCTTCAACTTTTCTTCAGGTCTTCATCTTTGATAGCAAGTATTAACTTGCTTCTTCAAACTTCCAATACCTCAAACATAAGTATCAACTTATTCTCTCTTCTTCAAGCCTCAGTTCCAAAGTAGACTCCACCTTCAGGCTTCAATCTCAATTGCAAGTATCAACTTGTTCCTTCAGGCACTCAATGCATTGAACACACAAGTATCAACTTGCTTTCCAACTTCAAGCTTCAGCTTCCTCATTCAATCTCCACTTGATCTTCTTCACTCAAGTGTCAACCTGCTCTTCTGGATCCTCAAGCCTCAGCTTCAATGGTAGTCTTCAAACACTGGGAAGTAGCAACTTCTAGCATCTTCAATCTTCTAACAAGGAACTCCACCCTCTAGCAAGGGAGAAAGATTCATCTAACAAGAGCAGGGTTTGGATAATAGACAGCAGAGTGAAGACTAAAGGTCACCACCAAGCACTCCATCATCAGAAAGGAACCCTCAAAGGTTCTACCAACTTGTGAAGAACCACACATCCTACCAAAGGAGGGATGAGGCATTCACAATGGGACCTTACATCATACGGAAGAATGGAAGTGATCAACACCTTCCATGTTTATGAAAGGAGATAATCTATCTAGAAGCTCTGCCTACAAACCCTAATCTTAAAACTTAAACAACACTCAAACCAAAAGAAAGGAAATCTTCACATCCAAGCTTCTTCAAGCATTCCTCAGCAACCCAAGCTTGTCTTCAACATCATCCAAGAACAAGCAAAGCAAAACCCTAATCTAAGGGAACTAAAGAAATCAATCTAGTTGAATTAGCAAGTTAGGATCACCTAAAACCTAGTACTAAAGTTAGTCCTAACTAAAAATACTAAAACCAATTGTAAAATCCTACAAAAATAACTATGAGACCCTAATTCAATCATGAACCTACCATACAAAATCCAGTGGTTGAATCATCCACCAAGTCCTAGAAATAAAACCTAGATTACAAGGTACTAAGCATAAACCCTAAAAATAGAGCACCTAAAGTTTCAACTTAAAACTACCACCTAACTGCATCACAAAAATGTGAGAAAAATCTAAGGGGAACATGCATATCTATGCTAGCTACACACAAAAAATCAAGGCAAGAATCATCACCAAATGCTCAAACAAAATTTAACAAAACAAGGTATCAACCATGGCCATTTTAATATCAATTAATATTCAAAAAATTCAAATAAAATCAAAAATGCATGAATCATTAATATTTTTAATCTACAAAATTCTAGATTCAATCATGAATCAGGGGAAACAAGTTTGGAATTAATTGAGTTAATTTCCTATTTTTTGTGAATTAATTTCTAAGTCATATGAAATGAAGAAAATAAAAAGAAAATAAAAGAAATTAATAAGCACGCGTGGCAAATAGCAATCCAATACAGTTTATTTCAAAGAATTGGGCCAAAGGGGGGTGTGGATATCACTCTGAGTGTTAAGCCCAAAACCATTAAATTAATGAAACAGTGTGTTTCATTTGGAAATTCTCTTCAGCGCTGAGATGCAATCGTGGCCCTCCAATGCTCGCCTGAGTCCAAGGTCAAACCATCATCCAATGGCCCATGTTCATCGTCCCCATTTGAACTCAGCTTGGGGGGAAAATACAGACGGTGGCCGGAACAGTGGCGCCACCGTCTTCTCCGGTGAGACAACCTCCACAGTTCATCAAAACTCACAAAACAAATCATCATTTCACTCCAAATTTGATGCTAATCAAGAATCCAACCTTAGAATTATCTAATTCCATCTCTAACTCAAAACACGATCACATTTTCAGAGTTCATCCAAATCTTGATTTTCACCATTCTTCAAATTAAAGGTCTCAATTCAATCCTCACTCTTCACTGATCAATTTCCACCATCCAATCATGAATAATCCTTCAAGAATCTTGAGATATCAACCTCAACAGAAAATGATCACATGCCTAATTTGTCTCCAATTCACCAATTTCTGATCCTAAATCCAACTACATGTTGCAAGGATCCTAACCACATACGAATTGCTAAGAATCTCCTCCTAAATCATGCATAAGGGTGAAATGTACAAACCTGGTTTCAGAGAGGTAACAGAGGTAGTTTTTGCTCACTTCAACTGCCAAGATGATGCAGACACGTTCCAAATTCACTCCCAAAGCCTTTGCACACCCTGATTTGGCTTGATTCTCCCTTGAATTGAAAACCCGATTTCAACTTGCACCTTCAAAATTTCAATGGCTCTTTCTGCAACCAGCTTCAATTCCTTCCAAAAAAATGGCTGAGTTCACTCAATGACTTATATAGAAGTGATTGGGATTGTCTAGAAACTTCTGGATCCATCCAAATGAGATTTTGGATTTTCAAAATCTCTTCAAAATCTCATCCATGGCAATCACTATTCTGAATCCCTCTTGGCACGGCTATCTGTGTAATCAAGTTCTCATGAGATTTTGAATGAGTTTGATAAGTTATCTTCCTTGTTTGCAAGCCAAAGGTGTGAGTTGGATGTGTTGCTTCATCATGAAGAAATGAAATGGAATGGTATGCAAATGACCTCAAATCAAAATTCTAACATTTCCATTGTTTCTAAAATCATGTTTCCAATCAATTTGACCTATAATTTTGTTTCATTTGGTCACAAAATGAATTATTTGAATTTTTGGTCATTTAATCCTTTTAATTCTTTCTTTTTTCAAAATTTCTCGAACCAAGTCTCTCCTTGAGCCATTTCAATGCCTCCTTGGTGCATGGTCAAGGTTAAAACCCCATTTTGAACAACTTTCTAGTTGAACAAAATTTTATTTGAGGTGTCTAAGTTGGTGAAAATGACCTATGATCACAAATACCCAAAATACCCTTGACTTGTCAAAGCCACAACTTGAGTTCTACAAATCCTATCAAAGACTTCTAGTACTATAAGGAAAGCTAAGAGAATAAGGAACAACATTAATGTTTACCAAAAGTTCATAGGAATCATCCTTCTAGGGCAAAAGTGTCATGAAAGTTGGGTAACTTTCAAGCTCCAAATTCACATTCCTCAGATGACTTGTAACTTGTCAAAGCCATAACTTTAGCTCTACAAATCCTATCAAGGACTTCTAGTACTCAAATTAAAGCTAAGATCATGCACTACAACAATCATGTTGGGGTCAAGATGAGATGAAGATCATATCTTGAGTTACATTGACTTGAATATAGGGATCAAACTAGGGGATTTTACACTGTCAAGTCTTAGAAACCCTAGCCTGAAACTTCTCAAACTCCTCAATCATGATGATTTAACCTTGGAATCATCCTTACAAAATCTCAATTTATCAATCCGTGATCACATGGCTCTTGGATTAGGTGTCAACTTCCTCCAACTTTTCAGTTGACTTAGGGTTGACCCAGTCAAACTCTAACTGCACCACTCATGGCTGAGTCTTCTTAATCTTGCATAATAACTTGTCTAGGCCTCAAAGTGATCTTTAACACATCTCTTAAGCTCTCTCAAGACCTCAAGTCTAACTTCATGGCTTCAGAATCATCTGATGGCTTTCCACAACTCTCAAATTAGGAGACACACACTCTTGGTTTCAATCACTCTCTCTGAGGATCTCTTAACTTCTTTGACAAGGATATCAACCCTGGAACACTTGAATAAGCCTCCCAGCTGGCTTCATAGTCTTGTATAGCTCTTTATTGGTAATCATACCTCTTGATCTCATGCATATATGTCAATGAAATGCAAATGATAATGCTAATGTGAATGAAATGAAACACAAGCTAGGTGAATAAATGTTGGGCAAATTTTGGGGTGCAACAACCACAAATCATTCATAGAAGTTTTCCAAACCCTCCAAAACACCAGAAAACCATCCAAGACAAAATTCAACTCTCCTTTGGTCATTTTATTGACCAACGAGCTAAAACTCCATAAATCTCCATTGTGACCGTTTCCACTCAATCTAACACCTCAAACACCTTACGCAAACATCATACAAACTGTTCCAATCATCACATTTCAAATGTAACATCCCTAGCACATAGATCACATTTTCATTTTTGTCACTTGCAAGAGGATTCGAGGTAAGGAGTTGAAGAAGTTTCAAGGAAAACTTAGCATTGCAATAGCTTCCTAGAGGTTCAGTGAAGTTAACTGCATCATTATCCACCATCTAGAAGTGAATTTGAAGGGGCATTGGACTTACTCTAATAGGTAAGTTGGTCACTTCTGAAACTCTATGATTCACGTATCATTTTCATCCATTTAAGTTGCTAAACTGCTTGCCATAATGTAGTGATTAAAACCTCTATGCTAATTGGCCTTGATCGGTGATATTTATGATTTCATGTTGATTTTGAGTTTTAGGGTTCATGTTGCTATCTGATTCATTGTTTACAGTAGAGTGAAAATAAATTAAATTGATTAGTGCCATTAGATTCCTTGTTAAGTTCTGAGCAATTTTGGTTTTTACATTTTTTAATTTGGTTGAGAAATGAAAAAATTAGAATTTGAAGAAATTTAAAAATGGAGGATGAATGCTCGCGGGGAAGAAGATGGTCACATGGCGCAAAATTTATTTTAATTATCATGTTTAATATATATTATTTTTTTTCCATATTATAAATGAATTTCCATTGCACCCCAGTGGTTAAAGCTGGTTCGTGTGTTTGTGTGAAGCCAAAGGTCTGGGGTTCGACTCCCCCATTTGATGTTTTTTTTAATTCATTCACATTGAAGCTTCATATATTATTCTCTGCACGCGCCTTTAGTCAATATTATAGTCCATGACCTAGTGGTAAATGTTTTAAGCAGCAAGCATTAAAGCGTGGGTTCAAACCCCTTTGGCAACATTCCTTTATTTTTGGCACTTGTTTTCCTTCTCTTTTATTTCTATTTCTTTTTATTTTATTTCTCTTTTAATTCTTGTTTACACGTTTATTTCTTTTCCTTCCCATTTATTTTATTACCCTAAATATTTTCAAAAAATACAAAAATATTTTATTTTTATTAAAGTCTTGATTTTATTTTATTTAAATATATTAATTAAAAATCAAAATATCTGTTTATTAATCTTTTTCTTTTAATTATAAAACCCTAAAAATACTTATTTTTTTTCTTCTTGCATTTATTTATGAGAACTTGTGTTTACCTTTGAGTTGTCTTGAACTTTGTTCATGTTAACGTGTGACTATGTTCTTTAAAAAAATGTGAAAATGTCATAGTTTTTGTTCATGTTTATAATATAAAATATTTGTGTTCATGTGTTGTTTTTTACCCATGATGCTTGATCCATGACCTATCCATGCTTGCTCTCAATGCCATCTTTGTCTTGTTTTGAACGCCTTAGTTTATTAATTATTATCCATGTTTTGATGCAAGTTACCGATGTGTTTAAGGATTTTTTCTTGACCTAAAAATGTGATGAAATTATGCCATAATCTTTATCCTTGTGTTGATACTTATCTTTGTGGATACATGTTGTAAATATTTGTACCATGTTTACTTTAGATAGTTCATAATTATCTTGCTTTGATTTAAGTCATGATTTTGGTCCTTAACTTGTTTTGTTGAAGCATTCCTTGTAAATAATGTATCCATGTTTCTTATTCATGTGAATGTTGTATATCATGATCAAATGTGTTATTTATAAATCTTGCCCATGTTTATTGATCCATGTTAACCTTGCTTGTACCATGTTCTCATGCTTAATTCCTTTGTTGAATAAATGGTGTATGCTTGTTTATCATGTTGCCTAAATCCAAGGAAGTGACTTATTGCTTACATCTTTGTCATTTTGCATATGCATGTTTACATTCTTGTACATATCTCTCATGTTGATTAAACTTGCTTTCCCTTAGGATCATTTACAACTTAGACAATTCAATTAAGGTTTCTCCTCTCTCAAACTCAAAACCACTTTCAATAAAAACCTTGACTTTAGGTCATTGATTTTTCAAATTATTTTCTTAATAAATACTTCAAGACATCTTAAGGATATTCAAAACTCTTTCCAAGACTAAAAGACACAAATTTCATTCAAACCTTTTGCCACTGTGGATTTTCAATTTAAAACCTTTTCAAATAGATTAGATATTAGTCATCCTTAGTTGAGATATAAATCTCCTACCCCATGACATTATTGAGAAAGATGTTGATTTTTTTCCACTTGAGAGAGGTATGTGACATACTTGTGGATTATATATCCAAGTTGAAGCCCTTCTCGCAATGGTGAAGCAAATATCCCTCTTCCACATGTTTGTGCTGGTTTAGATGAGTATTCTTCTTAGGATGACAACTTATCTCTTCTTTAATAAAATTCACCATAACAAACCCTTTTTAATTTTTACCCCGAACTACGAGGTTTTGATCCTTTATTGGTATGTAGGTCTTAGTATAACCAACCCCCAAACCTTAGACTTTTTTATTGCTTTGTCTTTGCATTGCATATTTATGGATAATTCTTTCTTTTTCCATTTCCTTGGATAAATTAAAGATCAGTGGTTATATCTTAAGATTTGTGAAGCCTAGCTAACTTAATAGCTATGGTCTCCGATTCTCACCGCGACACAGGGGGCATTTGAAGAATTTCATATGGTGCGTTAGAAATGCATAGGGTGGAAAAATAAATTATCTTTATTTTTTTGCCATGTTTGCACCCTTTTGTTTCATGTTTGTTGTTTTAACTTAATCAATTAGTGAAATTTGCTTTAATTAAATTTAATTAACTTGTCTATATGATTGAATTATTTTTTAATCAATTAATTATAATAATGAATTATAATTAACTTAATTAATTAGTTAAATGAAATTTTATTCAATTAATTTTGTTAACTAAACATTAATCTGTTTTTTAGTTATTATTTACTTCATTATATCCCTTTAATAATCATGCATTCCCATTAAAATTCTTATTTCATAATCATTTCTTTATCCATTGCTTTTGTTAATTACTTTTTTAATTAATAATTAGATGATAAATATTAGGATAACTTTAAATGATATTTTTCAATATTATCAAACCCTTTATTCAATGTCAAGTGGTCATTTTTGCAATTCGTATTTCGATCAACTTTGAATTAACACAGATAATATCCTTTTCAAAATAAATAGCCTTAAGACGCTTTTCGTAATAAAAATCGATAGAAAAATATTGGGTCGAACGTACTTGTTCTTCGTAATCACGAATTTTCGTGTGATGGTCGTAGTTAGCCTACCGTTCGAATGTTCATCAATCGCATAAAAACACTTTAAATAACCAAATCAAGTTTATTCTTTCAAGGAAAAAATATTGAGTTGAACGTACTTGTTCCTCGTAATCCCGAGTATTGTGTGATGGCCGTAATTAACCTCCCGCGCGAATATTTTTCATCCGTTAAAGAAACATGACTTAATTCGCCACATGATTTTCATAAATAATTTGATTGAAATAGGTTTGGTTAAGTGTACTTGTCTTTCGTAATCTCGAATATTCGTGTGATGGTCGTAATTAACCTACCTTTGAATATTCGTCAATCACCTAAAAATACTCTAACACATCAAACTATTTTTTCACCCCCACACGATCAAAAAGCTTTTAAAAAGAACATTGTTTAGTCTATTCTACCGCAAATACAAACAAAAAAAAAAAACTAAGCCTCAAATCGCGAGCCCAAACCACATTTAAGCGATAGAGCACGATCTAAATAGTCGTTTAATAAAATCAACCAACCAATACGTAGCTTTCTATGCAGAGCTATGTTTCTTTGAATTCCTCATTGTTATCGACAAACATTTTCTCTTTCTTTTAAGGGTTTTATCGAGATTTTCCCTTTCCTTCTATGGAATAAATAAAGTTCAGAGGCAATTCTCTTCAATCATTCCGCAAGCACGCGAACGCTCATGAGGTCATATTTTTTCGAGATGCAAAAAGTAAGTATCATGAACCCTAAGTCCTATTTGTCTCATAATATTTTAAGTCATCTTAATTTTAGTTGTTTTTCCAAAAGTGATTTTTATTTAAGTTGTTTTATAAAAATTCCAATTTCTGGTCACTCTAGATATACACTGATATAACAAAATTCGTAATCAAGTCTTTGGCCTATGTGGTTCTATAACTCTTTTCACTACTTCTCACAGTCGTATACGTGCAGCGTGTCAGTACTCAATTATTGGGTTCTTTAGGGTTAATTGAGGTACAATTAGGAATCCATGTCATTTTACCATTGGAACTTGAACGTTCCTAATATGACAAAGAGGCATAATGTGTCACTTATCAGCACAATAATGACAAATAACATTAGATGAAATTATTTTTCTATTTCTCCTAGTGCCGTTAAAGGTTTTTCTTAAAACTGGTGCCTCTATCACTTGGAGAACTAAAACTAGTAGAAGATAGTGAAATAACATGTGCTATTGTCTTTTTATATTTTCAATTTCAAGTTTTAAAGTTGGACAAGTAATTCACTCTACTTTTTCTATCTTTTCAACTAAAATGTCAGAAACATTAAAACACTCTTCAACTAGTGATGTATTCGCTTCCTTAAGAGAATCCAAAGCGCTATTAAGATCATTTATCTCCTTTTCAAGTTTTAAAATCATTTGTTTTTAGAAATAAGTTTTCTTAAAGAATTTATAGAATCCACATACATATCATTAAACGCTTTCGATAACTCACTATAAGAATACTCATTATCAAGATTAGAAGTATAAACCTGTGAGATTTCACCTTTATTACATTCCATCAAACACAATTTGGCACAATCATCATCATAACTTGAGAAAGAATCTAAGGAAGAACACTCATCCTCTTTTTCCAACACGATATAGGCTCTACGACCTTTGGCACTTTTGCCTTTCGTCTTGTGGACGTTAGGTGTAACACCCAAATTTTAATAATTATTTATATATATTATATTAATTAATTAATTGTGTGATTTTGTGCGTAACTAATTTATTTGGATTATTTTATTTGTTGGAAATGATATAGAAATAATAGAAATAAGATAATTGGGCCTAATTGATGAGAATGTGAAAAGTAAATGTGGGGGTATGAATAGTAAGCTCATTAGTTACTAGAATTAGTTGTTATAAGGGTTTTATATAGAAAGAGTAAAATAGAGTTAATAGGGGAAAAAGTAGAAAAAAAGCTAACATAGAGAAAAAGAAAAGGGGAAAAGAGGAGAAGAAAATCTAAGGAGAAAACTCAAGAGTTCATCAAGAAACCAAGGTAAGAGTGTTGGAAATTTGGTATGATAATCTTGGATATCTTCGAGGAATCGTGTTCGTACATTTTCCGAACAAAGTATTTCGACCCTATTATTTGTCTGGGTTCACGAAATCTTTGTGGGGATAATTCTTGAAGAACAATCTGCTTCTGGAAATAGAGAACAAATCAAGAATGTAGAGAGAAATATGATTTTTGTTCAGTGTGTAAAACTGAGGCCAAATGACTCCTTATATAGGAGATTAAATAACAGAAAATGAAAAGGGATATCTGTTCAAAATTTTTGAACGGGTTCATCTTTTCAAATTTAATTTCGAACGGATTCAAAATTTCGAACGGGACCCCAGCCAGGGGCTCTGCCCCTTGGAACCCCACGGGGCGCTGCCCCGCACCCCGCCAGGGGCTTCGCCCATTGGAACCCCATTTCAATTATTCGCATTCAATTGCACGTTGGCTCGACGAGCGTGCACTCCAAACTACCCTAACTCGTTTCCAAGCTTAACGTATAATTGCATCGGCCTACAGTAAATCACATTACTACTAAAATACATTGATGATACTAAAATCACCAACAAAGAGTGTGTCTTTACATGGTTATGTGATTGTATGATAGTGTATGATGGATAGTATCATATTTAGGATAAAAATCTCTAATTTTAATGGTTTTGAAATTGATGATTACATGATGTATGATGTTAGGATCCTTAAATATATGTTGTGGGCTGTTATAATTGTCATATAATGGTAGTAATTCAAATTCTGGCACTGGAACTTTTTACGGAATTGAATTATATGTGACACTCTTATTTGAGATGCATGTTATCTTATTCTGATTTATGACATATTATTTCATGGAGTTTAGAAGGGTGTTACATTAGGGATGGAAAAAAATTCGTACCCGCGAATATCTACGGATAAAATTTGTCACGGATATGAGACATATAGTTTAATGGATATCCATGGATAAAATAAATGGATATTTAAATATCTGTTTGTTTATGGATATGAGTTTAATGATATTCGTGTCCGTGGATATCCATATCCATTAATAAATTATAAAAATCATTTAAATATTATTAACTTATTATACCTGATCTTTTCATCTTCTATAAAAAAGTAGTCTTCTTATATATATATATATATATATATATATATATATATATATATATATATATATATATATATATATATATATATATATATATATATATATATATATATATATATATATATATATATATATATATATATATATATATATATATATATATATATATATATATATATATATATATATATATATATATATATATATATTTTTAATTTTCTTTGAAGAAAACCTTTCACATTTCATAAAATTCAATTGGTCATTTCATATTTAAAATCTTCATTACTTCATATCTCACTTCAACAATTTCATAGTCCAACCAACTAGTGTCGTTGTTGCTCTATCAAACCAGTGTCTGCCTTCCTACTCCTCTATCTTGCGCTCTTCTATCATAACTCACAATAACAGTATCTTTTATTTGTTTGGTTAAAAATGAAATGTATGGATATTTTGTCTGGATCTAATTATGTTTTGTTGAATGAGAAGAAAATTAATGCAACGAAATTTTATTGTTAAATTAAGAGCGAATTGTATCGATGTTATGTGATAATATCTTTTTGTGTCTTTAAAGAAGTTAAAAATATTTTTTTCAAAAAAGAATATTTTCCATGGATATCTGTAAATATCTGTGGATATCACGCGGATTACCCACTTAATGAATATCCGCATAGATATGGGGTGAATATGAATATCATATTTATCCAATGGGGAGGATACGGATATCATAGTATCCGTCTCCATGGATATCCATTTACATCCCTAGTGGACGTCCTTATCTTTATTTTTATGTTGTTTTGTGAGACTTGGACAAGTAATTCTATAATGCCCCAATTTTTCGCACTCATAACATGTGATGTCATCATCTTTGTTCTCATGTTCTCTTCTAGGCGGATGAGTATTTGTAAAATTTACCAATTCTTTGTGTGAATGTTTAAGCTTGTTTCTTTTCAAATATATATTTTAGTGCCTAGCGAATAAAACCATTTCCTCTTGTTTAGGAGCTTATTCGTCAGAGTTATCATTTTCTTCCTTTGACTTCTTTCCTTTAGATGACGAAGCTTTCAAATAAAGATCCATTTTTCTTTTTTCCCTTTCTCTTTATTTTTCAAATTTACTTTTCTATCCACGAGTCATTTCAATTCATTTTCATGCTCTGCCAGCTTCCCAAATAACGTTGTGATATCCAAAGTTCTAAGATCTTTATGTTCTTTTATAGATGTAACTTTTGGTTGAAACTCTCTGCATATAGAACTTCATATTTTATTAACACAATCTTTGTTATAAAAGGTTTTTCCCAAATTGCTTAGTTTGTTGATTAAGTGGAGGAATATAGTCTGCATGGAATCTACAGATTCCCTGGGTTCTATACTAAATATTCCAAACTCCTCTGTAAACATGTTAATTTTAGAATCCTCAACGTTATCCATTTCCTCATCGAGAGTTTCGAGAGCGTTTCACATACCTTTATCACTCCTATGATGTGAAGTTAAATAAAATTCTTTCACACTTAAAGCAGAGAGAAGTATGTTCCTCGCTTTCAAATCATATGAAGCTTGCATGGTTTCATTAATTATCTAATGCTTTAGGTGTTTAATAACATCATTTTCTACCTTAGAAATAAAAGGTCCTTCGGTAACACCAACCCTTATATTTTTGTCAATTAATAGTAAATGTACATACATGTTCTCTTTCCAATAATCATAATTATCTCCTTTAGAAAAGGGTGCTCTATTAAATGCTCCCTTTGGGTCGTTATCGTCTGCCATATTCTCATACTTTTGGAGTCTATTAGACTTAATCAAAACACGATATTTTTATGTTAGTTGTTGGATTAGAATATGGAGTAGAGAAACAATATATAAGGGGGGGGGGATGAATAAACCCTTATTAAAAAATTAAACGATTTTCCAAAAATAGATTATCAGAGGTTTTTCAAAATTGTGTGCGGATGTCGTAAAGTGAAAATAAATACTTGTGCCTTTGTTTGGAATTCAACCACATTGACAAATACACAATTCATAAAACTCGCATATTGTTCAATGAAATTATTAATTGAGTAATTGTAGATTACACGAGTTATGTCATGTACAATTGATTTAATTAATTTTAGATTCTAGCAACACTAGTTTATCAGAATTTAATCACCACTAAACCTCAATTAGGTATCAATTCTAACAAAACCTAATATTACATAATAAATCTCAACAAATTGAATAAATGATCAACTACACTAAGAATTGATAACCTAAGAATGAAATTATCATGCAAAAAATAAATGAATGAGAGAGAGAGAGAGAGAGAGAGAGAGAGAGAGAGAGAGAGAGAGAGAGAGAGAGAGAGAGAGAGAGAATACACTAGGATGTATAGTTGTTTGGAGTTTGTCCTCGCTTTACCTACTCTTCTCTTAAATGGTTTCCTATTGGAACCTATTTTGTTCATTTTATTTTGAATAATATTGCAATAGTTCATACAATCACTAATCCAAAACATTGTTGAGAAAAATAAGTCTTCTATCTGGATCTTGACTAGTGTACATCTTAATGCTAAACAGTTATTCATAATCTTTACTCGATTCACCTTTCTTGAATCTTCCAGCTTCACCAATCTTCTCACAATCTTCGTATGTGGTAATCACCCCTTGATCTCACCCATTTCTTGAGCAATAAACTATCTGAAGATTTGAGAAGAGCTCCATCTTGTCTATAGTCATACATACAATCACTACCAAGGTCACCTGGAGAGAAGAACCTCCTTCTTTTCACTAGAATTTATCAGCAACAATGACAATAACTTTAATCTTGCAAGTTCTCTAATAATATTTATCAAATCTTAAAGAACAAATAGTTTCAAGACATCGCCTCCCTCAATCAATTACAAATATCTAGTTATCAAGATTTGAAATTAAAACTAGAGGTTGAAGATGAAAGAATTTTTGTTTCAAGATTTTTTTAGTTTTAAAAAAGAAAGTGTCATCTTCACAAAATCACAATATAGATTATGAAATTGTTGTTAAGTTGTAAAGTTGTGTTTTGAAATGAGATGACAAAATGAATTTATATGTGTTCGAGATTAAGCACAAAAGTGGATGGAAAAATATAGTTAGATTCTATTCATGAAAATGTCATGATTTGAGTCAAGTAAGCAAGTGAACTGGAATAAGAAAACATAAAGAATTTGACCCATTTCTTGTGTGATTTGAATCACCTTATAACTTTAATTCGAGTCAGAGAGAGTCATGATTCAAATCAAGTACAAAGTTTGATTTGATTCAATTTGGACATAGCCAAATAGAGAAATGTGAAAAACTTCTTGATTTGAGTCAAGTGTAAAGTCTAATTTGAATCATATGAAGCAGATGTGACCCAAATCTATTTGATTCGAATCAAATGCATCTTGTGATTTGAGTCACAAAGCTTCCTGATCCGAATCAAGTTAAAAGTCTTATTCAAGTCAGAGTGTTTGAAAAACTTTGGTTTACTTGTGTTTAATTTGAATTGAGTTCGAATATGTACATGATTTGAATCATCTCACAAAATCTCAAATTTTCATGATTTTCAAAATATTTTTATGATTTTCTTTCCACCTAACTTGAACCAATAACATATACGTTTTACTAAGGCAATTGACTAAAAACATCATGTGCAATCATTAAAATATTTACAAGAAACATGTATATAAGAGTTTAATATGTTTGTAGTCCCTTTAAATATACAAATATTTTTTTTAGTTCCTCACAAAATTTTCTTCAAACAATTGTCTTCGTAATATTTTTCTTTTACACTTTGGTCCCTCTTATTAACGACTATTAACAAAAGCTTAGGTGGCATATTAGGTACTGTTTCAAAGTTTACGTATGATGTTCATCTTAGCAACAGATTTAGCGTGAAACTTATCGTTGCTATAGTTAATTAATATTAATAATGTAAAATGATAACAAACTGTCAAGTGACATCCATGTCAGCATCTTTGTCACGGTAACACTAATATGCCAATTTATTAATAATGTAGGCTCAATTGCCAAAAAAAAAACTTTCACGTGGTGTTTCACAACAATTTCTGTTAACAAACACTAACAGAAAAGATCAAAAGTGTTTATAGAAAATATTAAAAACATAATTCTTTGAAAAAAATTCCTAAAAAAATTAAAAACAAATCTTAATAAATTTATAGGACCACAAATATATTTAATAACAAGATTTTAAAATAAATACACTAAAAAGTTTTTAACAATATACTGCATGTTTATTATAGATTCTCTATAAATCATTTTTGGTATAAATTATTTAAAAATTATTTAATACAGAGACATTTAGAAAAATACAAATCAAAGTTGAAAAAGTATCTAAGTTAAAAATAATGCATTTAAAACAATTTTTTGTAAATATAGTTGAAAAAGTATAATATCATATATAAATTATGATTTTTCGTTCTTTCAAAAGAAAAATAAATTTATTTAAAAGGTATTGAGAATAATAAATGTAAGTTAGAAAAAAATTTGAGAAATAAAATGTGAGGAATTTTCACATTGATTAAAAAATTGAAGACTTGAGCATTTATAAGTGAGAGAACTCACACACATATCACCTTAAGATTTTGAATGAGTATGTGGTGTATCTCTCATAAAGTGTGTTGTTCATAAAAAAACTCCAAGAAATATAATAATGCTCCTTGATGTTGATCCCCGAGGAATAATGTCCCAACAATGATATTAGAAGCCTTTGGTTTGAGTAAGATATTGATTTTCTTGTAACGAAAGTACCTGTTGAAGAGTGTCAACAGTTTTTTTTTATAAATGAGAGAACCTACACACCTATTATTTTAAGGTTATAGGTGAGTATGTAATGTGTATCTTACAATGTATGTTACTCAAAGAAAAAAGTCCCAAAAAAATGTAAATATTCTTTCATGTTGACCCCGAGAACTGATGTTCCAACAAAAGCTAATAAAATACTATTTAATTTTCACAAATATCACCATTTGCATTATCGGTGATTATTGTATGACATTAATTATTATGCACGACTAGTGTAAAAAAATGACACTAATATATCATAATTATTATTTTAAATATAATTTTAAAAAATAAACATAATTTAAAATTTAACAATTACGATTAACAGATAGTCACTACAAGAAAACTTCTCTACAGCCACGTGATATAGTAACGTAAAAATTACGTGGCAAAAAAAAGGAGTTGCGACGTGATTATCATGTCGCTACATGTTTTTATTATTAAAAAAATGAAAGTCAGGCTTGCACATGGAAAAGGCAGAAAAAATTTAATAAAAAAATGTTGTGACATGGTAATCGAGTCACAACTTAAGAAGTAAAATAAAATAATAATAAAAAAGTCAAACGTGCAGAAGTTAACCGATGGGGGAGATTTGAAATTTTCAAAACTTAAGTTGTGACGTGAACTTTTCAAAAGTAAAATTAAGTTTCCTCCAACATTTTTCTTCTTCTTTCTCAAATTTCAGCTTTCAATTTTCATCTTCAAATTAAAAGGTATTTTAAAATAGTTTAGTTTTTCATTTTCTTTTTTTTCTTTTTTTATTAAATATTGTGTTGATTTTGTTTTTATTGTATAACTAACATTGTTAATTTTTTTTTTCTTTAAGATTCATCAAGATATATCAAGATTCAAGTTTTTTTTTATCTTCATTAAGGTTATAAATGATATTAGAAGCCTTTGGTTTGAGTAAGATATTGATTTTCTTGTAACGAAAGTACCTGTTGAAGAGTGTCAACAGTTTTTTTTTATAAATGAGAGAACCTACACACCTATTATTTTAAGGTTATAGGTGAGTATGTAATGTGTATCTTACAATGTATGTTACTCAAAGAAAAAAGTCCCAAAAAAATGTAAATATTCTTTCATGTTGACCCCCGAGAACTGATGTTCCAACAAAAGCTAATAAAATACTATTTAATTTTCACAAATATCACCATTTGCATTATCGGTGATTATTGTATGACATTAATTATTATGCACGACTAGTGTAAAAAAATGACACTAATATATCATAATTATTATTTTAAATATAATTTTAAAAAATAAACATAATTTAAAATTTAACAATTACGATTAACAGATAGTCACTACAAGAAAACTTCTCTACAGCCACGTGATATAGTAACGTAAAAATTACGTGGCAAAAAAAAGGAGTTGCGACGTGATTATCATGTCGCTACATGTTTTTATTATTAAAAAAATGAAAGTCAGGCTTGCACATGGAAAAGGCAGAAAAAATTTAATAAAAAAATGTTGTGACATGGTAATCGAGTCACAACTTAAGAAGTAAAATAAAATAATAATAAAAAAGTCAAACGTGCAGAAGTTAACCGATGGGGGAGATTTGAAATTTTCAAAACTTAAGTTGTGACGTGAACTTTTCAAAAGTAAAATTAAGTTTCCTCCAACATTTTTCTTCTTCTTTCTCAAATTTCAGCTTTCAATTTTCATCTTCAAATTAAAAGGTATTTTAAAATAGTTTAGTTTTTCATTTTATTTTTTTTATTTTTTTATTAAATATTGTGTTGATTTTGTTTTTATTGTATAACTAACATTGTTAATTTTTTTTTTCTTTAAGATTCATCAAGATATATCAAGATTCAAGTTTTTTTTTATCTTCATTAAGGTATATAAGTTTTTTTTTTTTTTCAGATTTAAATATATTGGGTTTGTCTGTTGTTGTTATCGTAAATTTATTATGTAGGATATTTTTTTTAAAAAATAGAATAGTATAAAAAAATATATAATAAATTCAAAATTAATTTATTAAAATATTAAACATAATGTTAAAAAAATAGAATATTATTTTTCATAATATATTTTATTCTATTTATATATTATTTTTTTAAAAGCAGAATATTATTTATTATAATATATTATTAAAATATATTATTTTTCATAATATTATTATTCACAATATATTATTTTTCTTAATATATTTGAACGAAATATTATTTTTCAGAATATATTTTTAAAAATTAAATATACAGTTTATTCAAACAAAATATTTTTTATTTTCATTTTTCGTTTTATTTATAAAATCAAAATATTTTATTTTTATATTTTAAATAAAAACATTATATATATATATATATATATATATATATATATATATATATATATATATATATATATATATATATATATATATATATATATATATATATATATATATATATATATATATATATATATATATATATATATATATATATATATATATATATATATATATATATATATATATATATATATATATATATATATATATATATATATATATATATATATATATATATATATATATATATATATATATATATATATATATATATATATATATATATATATATATATATATATATATATATATATATATATATATATATATATATATATATATATATATATATATATATATATATATATATATATATATATATATATATATATATATATATATATATATATATATATATATATATATATATATGAGTGAAGATCAACTTACTTTTAACTTAGTCCATATCATAACTTTTAAACTGAATCTAATCTAATGGTTAAATTAGCATTTTTACTTATAATCATTCGATTAAATTTAATTTAAAGGCTATGATTGTGGAGTAAGTTATAAAAACTTACTTTTTGGAGTAAGTGGTGTTGTACCCCAAAATTTGCCCAACCTTTTTCTAACTTGGGTTATGTTTCATTTCATTGTTCTAGCATTTGCATTTGCATTTGCATATCATTGTTCATTTGTAGGGGATCAAGAGAGGTGTGCATAGCAAGAGAAGGTTATCCAGGGTCTAAGCCTAAGTAGAAGGCTTTATTCAAGTGGTCAAGTTTTTATCATCATCAGGAGAAGGTCAAAGCTCTTTGAGAAAGGAGATGGACAGTTGTGGTTTACCTTCTATCTTGGAGGCCAATTGAGGATCATCAGAGGATAATAAGTCCATGGTTGTGGATGGAGAATATGGTGGAAGCTCATTGAATGCCTTGAGAGTCATTGTGGAGCTCATTCAAGTTATTACATCATATGCAAGAAGCCACAGTCAAAGGTGCAACATCTAGGGTTTTCATCTAGTCAACCCTAAGTCAAATGTGAACCAACGGCCTGGATCATATTTGAACTCATTGACTATTCCACGCGTGCACTTGGACTTCCATGTCATTAATGAAAAAGAGCGTTTCATGCTCCACTCAGTTGCATTTTGGATTAGGCCAAAACAGATGCTCACACCCCCTTTTGAATAAAGCCCAGCGAACTAACTACATATTTTTGCTATTCATCACACATGTTTGTTTATTTTCTTTTCTTTTATTCTTTTTTACATTTTATTTTCTGTTGAGTTTTAAATCAAATAAAATACCTCAAATAATTTAAAAATCTTGCACAAAATATTTTCACACATTTTAGGATGTTAATTGATTTTAGGAATTTTTATTTTAATTTTTTGGGTCATTTTTCAATTAAATATAGATTTTTACTTTTGAGGTGTTTTAATTGGTTTAAAATTGATCATTGCTTGTTTTTGATTTTATATCTTGAGTGATTTTCATTTTCAATGGCTGATAATTGTTTCTCATGTTCATGATATGTTAAGTGATTTTTCAAGACCATTTTACCCCTGGTTGGATTAATTTTGGGTAGGATTTTAGGTTAGTTTTAATGACCCTCGATTCACCCTTGCATTTGGGGTATCCCTTTGATTTTCACTTCTGTTTGCATAGTTTTGTTTGGACCTTGTCCTCTTACTTTTGACCCCTGGTTGCTAACACCTTAGGGGTCATCTAGGATTTTATTTGGTAATTTTTGAGTATGTTTACCATTTTGAGGGTAATTTCCAAGTTAGATGTCCTATAATTGAGGTTTACACACATGCTTGAACTAGTTTGCTTTGTAAATGACTTTTGTTCATTAATTGAACCTCTAACTCTTGTGGATTCATGCCATAGACATGTTGAAGTGTGTGTAGGTTCAATTATAGGTCATGATTTTGTTTATAACTTATTGAAGCATGCTTGTCTTTTAGGCCTTACATTAGGGTTTCTAATTGTGAATATGTGTGAATGTTCTCAATCTTTTACATGCTTTTATTTGCATTCCCTTGTGAGTTTCTCTTCATTTACTTTGAGCATATTCTATCCTCATCTATACCTCTGTCCTATGACTTAAGGATCCTATTTATGAAGGCTTAGTCCCTCCTTAGGAGGAACTTGAAGCATGTCATAAATAGTGAGCCGTTGAGGACCCTTTATTTGATTTGCTTGCATATTGAATGTGGTATGTTTGGTTGAGTGCCCTTATGAGTTCCTTAGGTTCTCATTTTGCCTCCCATCTTCTCATTCAATTATTTCCCCCATTCCTTTTCACTCGGTGTAGTTTTATGCATTAGGATTGATGTTTGAATGTTGTAAGATTCATAATTTCTTTATCTTCTTTTTGAATTTCTTTTGTTGCATTAATAAAGGTTGAGACGTGCTTGTGGAGGTATTTACCCCACACTTTTTCCCTCCCTTTTCTTGTGTGTTGCATTGCATATGCATATTTGCATCTTTCATATCTTATGCTTTGATTATGCCTTCTTCTTTTGCTTTATTTGCCATGTTCCCTTAGGATCTCTAATCTCTTTGAGATTATGATAGACCTTAGGAATTAAACCATGCATGATAACATTAGGTAGTATCCCCCTAAACTCAATCGTAGGACCATACTAGGTTTGAGTTAGTCTCCCTTTAGTGCGTCCTTTCTCTTCTCATCTTCAAACACCTTTAAAACACTTAATAAAGGTTAACGAATGTTGTGTGTTACGAGCCTTAAGTACTTGGGAAATGATGATTGAGTGGATTCCTCTCAATTTTCTTGAGTGTTTAGTGTACACCCTTTGGGTGATATGCGACGCATTCACTCCTAGGTCATAGTCTTTAGTGCAACACGAATTGCAAACCCTAATCAATGCACTTCTTCTCTAAAAGACTTCAAAAACAACTTCAAATCATTTTTGTCCTTTGGGACCCTTAATAATGGAAAACCTTTTTTCATAAAAAAAAGTTTCGTTAACTCTTAGTTCTACCGCAAACAGGTAACGCCTAAGTCTCCAATGGTCGAGCTGCATACACCTAAATGCTAGAACCAGTTGTTATCCCTACTTAGGTAAAAACATTTTGAACCATCCGGTGTTCGTGTTAGCCCGAACTACGTTTTCTCTGATTTCTCATACCAGATGAGAATACGTAGGCACGAGACTGCGATGTCTTGGCGAAAAACCTTCCCCACTTTCACCCGTAGTTAGCCGAACTACGTTGACTCTGATTTTCCTATTGCACGAGGGAATACATAGGCACAGAGCGACGATGCTCTGCCGAGTCTCTTTTCTTTTCTTTTGTCCCTGAGACCATTAGACTAGATAGATAAACACCCTTCTAGATAGACAACAAGCGTGGATCCCGTCGAGTACAACGAACGTGAGGGGTGATAACACCTTCCCCTTGCATAACTGACTCCCGAACCCGAGACATGGTTGCGATGACCTGTCTTATCCCATTTTTGTTAGGTTTTCTCTGATCATTTCCTTTCCCTCTTTTGGGATAAATAACGAATGGTGGCGACTCTTTTGTCATTGTTGGCACCTTTTTTCGCAGTAGTGACAGCTGGCGCCTCTGCTGGGGACATGAACATCCCCTATGCGAGTCAATCCTAATGCTTGTTTGTTTATCTTAGGGTGTTGTATATATGTACTTTATCTTTCCCGCATTTACTTACAACATTGTATATATCAATTTTGTTGTGTTGTGGGGGGGGGGATTGATTCATTGAGTGATAAGCCAGGCCCGAGCTTGAGTACAAACATAGCATTAGTAGTGGAGAATAGTGGTGGACCTGCTTGCTTAGCAGGCACAAGTTCCCATGAAATTCACGCTCAGACGAGATTCTCTTTGATGATTTGCTTTCCGGTCCTAAGGATCTGAGGGGATTTTAGATTTGAGGGTTGTCGACTCTGGGGACCGATCATCTGTGATTCAGCTAAGTCAGGCCTCTTCAGGAGATTATGATGTCAAACCAGAAATGGTGAACGTATCATCGTTTCTTGAAAGTCTGTGACGCTGATGAACGTATAAGATGTCAAACCTTATTAGTGGATAGGTCCATACTTGTGAGAGGGATTGGGTTATGCAGGAAACCTTGACTTTCAGACTACTTGGTCAGTGTGAATCGGTGTTCCTGATATCAGAGGTTCCTATTATCAGAGCTATGCTATGTTCTTTCCAAACTGAAGCGTTGGTTCTTCTCGATCAACAACACAACAATCTTGATCCCCTGTTGCATTTGCATTTGCATAATCATCCTGTATTTAACATTGCATGTCTATGTGTTTGAAAGGTTCTCGTCTTTCTCTTGATCCTGGTACTGATTTGCCGTAAAGAGGGAAGTAGACAGAAAGATGTTTATTGTATCTATGTTCCCGATACCTGAGTTAGGACCTTTATTTGGTCTGATTTCAATGGCTGAGCCTGGCGTCTTTGAAACCTTTAGGGTGGATCTTACCTGATATATGAGAGGATTGTCATGGTGTACATCTCTGCTGCTCTTGTTTATTGAAACTGGGATCAAGGGGGAGATCTCCCTGTAAACACATAGACATGTTTGCATTTTGTATCTTGCATTCTCATTTACATCGCAGGTTGTTCTCGGCAGCCTCGTGTTCTTATCTGTGTTTGGGGTCCGTTAGTAACGGGAGTGAGCAGTTCACTTTCAGCAAACAGTAATGGATCTGGTTCAAGCGGAATTGCAGGAATTCAGAGCTCGCATGTCCCAGTTCATGGAATTGATGCAGAATGTTGCCCGTGGGAAGGAACATCTGAGAACTTTAGTTCAGCCTCTCATTGACGCTGCCCAAGTTAATAACAATGGAGTTGCTTGTGTTGGCATTCCTCCAGGCGGAGGTGGAGCTGGTGTTTTCCCTCCAGTTGGTGGATCGGTTCCACAAAGTATTCCTGCCGTTATCATACCTCCGGGCGGCGGTGCTGCGAACGAAAATGGTAATGTTGCCGGTGGAAATATGGACGCTGTGCACCGGGCTGCTGGACCTCAGTGGGAAGATCACCAGAGTGATATCTTTTCCATGAAGGATATGGAAGGTGGCTTGCCAACTGAGGCTGATAAGAGGTTTAAACTGATCGAGGAGAAGATGAAGTCTCTTGAGAATTAGAACTCGCTGGGTCTCGATATGTCCGATCTTGGTCTAGTTCCTAGGGTCAGGATTCCTCCCAAGTTCAAGGTACCGGAGTTTGACAAGTACAAATGGACGACCTGTCCTAGAGTACACATCCGAGCATATTTCAGGAAAATGTCTCCATACTCGGATGATGAAAAGCTGTTAATGCATTGCTTCCAAGATAGCCTGGCAAGAGCATCTTTGGAATGGTATATGGGGCTTGAGAGAACTCATATCCGCAGCTGGAGAGAATTGGCTGAAGCTTTTATGCGTCACTATCAGTATAATAGTTATCTGGCACCAAACAGGATACAATTGCAAAGTTTATCGCAGAAGGATACTGAGAGCTTCAAAGAATACGCCCAGAGATGGCGAGACTTAGCAGCGAGGGTGCAACCTCCCATGGCGGATAGACAAATGACTGACATGTTCATGGCTACACTGCCTGGAGTGTATTATGAGAAGCTGATAGGTTGCATGTCTGTAAGTTTTTCAGATCTAGTGATAGCAGGAGAAAGAGTCGAAAGCGATATCAGAATGGGAAAGAACCAAGTTGCTCCTGATTCTTCTAAAGATACAAAGAAGCCTTATGTTGGGAAAGGAGGAGAAACTAATGCCGTGTCTGCTCCAACTGCTGCTCAACAGTCAACCCGGTGCCAACAACCTCATGCTCCTCGGCAGCAAAACTATCGGTGCCAGAATCAGAATGGGCCTCGCAACAACTTGGAAAGAAGGAATGCTCATCTTCGTCCAGTTCCTATACCGTACAGTGAGCTTCTGCCACATTTGATTCAGAATTCATTGGTGGAGCCCAAGACTCTCAAGCCGGTGCCAGAGCCATACCCTCTTGGGTATGATCCCATGGGATATTCAACTGACGACTGCAAAGCCTTTCAAGCCAAAGTGCAACAGTTGATTGACAAAGAGTACATTTCCTTTCCCGAAGGAAATTTGGTTGTGCACGTCGACCTCTCATCTGATTGAGTTTGAGGATGACTGATCCCGCAGCAAGTCAAGATCTGGAAGCTCGGTTCCCCGAAGCTGGCAATCTTTGTTTTTATCATGTCATTTCTTTGTATTTGTAGTTTCTTTTCTGTTTAAGTGCAAATCTCACTTGTAAAACTGTATTGTTTTCAATTGATAATGATAATTAAATAAATATGCATGTTTTGATTAAATTCATTTGTATTCACTTATGTTTTTAATTGATGCCTAACGCTTGTTTAACCGGAATCCGTGGAGGATGACGAAATTGAAAGACGAAAACTTCCGATTGTATGCTTTTGAATAAAACCTGCTGATGATGTACAAGCATTGTTTCAAACCCCTAAACACCGAAGATATAAGGATCATAATCCCTTGTCAACCCCTTTGAGCCTATTAGTAGGAGTTTCTTTCTGAAAAACAAAAAAAACCCTTAATCTTAACCTGGGGCAGGGTAGGTGTCAGCTAATTTGACCGAGCATCCAAATTGCGAAAGGAGTGTTCCCGTTCGAGGGTCAATCATACATGTATAGGTCGTGCCTAAAAAACCCACAATGGGTATCCATCACCGACCAAGGAGTGAAACAATCACAATCTCTTTAACAAGTCAGACAAGCCGATATCACACGATTTGTTCAAAAAAAAAAAGAAAAAAAAGAATCAAAAGAAGAAGCCCGCTAAGTCGAATCTTGAAAACAAGCGACTTAGGCAAAAATTAGGGCATCCCAATGGACTCCGAAAAGAAAAGAAGCTCAAAAGAGCCAGTCCAGGAAAAAGTTAGGGAAAAAGCGAAAAGGATTACAAAAGAAAAATCCTCGAACAAACAAGTCGTGTGACTCTAGGCACCAAAAGACGAAAAGCGAGTGATTGTCATTCCCAAAAACTTGTGATTTCCTGAACCATCACTCCTGTCATTCAACCTTTGAAAGGTGAACACTCATGTCAAATTAGTTGAACGTGGGATTGGAGAACATCAAGGAGAATGGGTGGGTTAAAATCAACTTTGAGCCTTTATCCTTTCTTTCTTAACTATGAACCTGACCACGTTACAACCTTCAAAAGTCCTAATTGAAGCAGAGTTGTTTCGAAAGCATACTTCAGTAAAGATTGCGTTGAAACTGACTCCTAAAAGGATTCCTCTTACAGCGTTGTATTGATGTTGGCATTCTGATAAGTGATTCATTCGCTTTATGTAATAAATGTTTTTTCCAGTGAACAAACTTGGATTTCAAAACTGTCATGTGCATTACATTAGTATACCTTTTGTGCAGAACAATTTGTTTTACTTGCGAGTAAGCACTTGACATCAAGAAAGTTTCCACAGTGGGAAATTTGATTAGGATAGAATGCAGAACACCCACTTCGTTGAACTGGGGCAAGCTATATCAAATGATCATATCATGGGAGTCAGCCATCCGAAAGATAGTTAATCCAGGGCAATCAGGTCGAGATCCGGTAAATCTCTCACAGCCAGGGGTACTGCTCCACAAATCAGCCAATCAGGGGCAAAATAATTGCTACATTGGGGCAGATTACCCTAAGAGCACAAAAGCTATTCTTATCCAGAAGGAAGTTAATCTGAAGCACCTCTTCAAGGTTCGGAGTGCTGAGGCAGTGTATATTAACCATCAAGGTACATAAATTGCAAGGTTCCTTTAGAGGAAGTTTTACAGAGATCCCACAGGCTGGGGAAAAATTGGAAACAAAGGAACTGTCCTCTCCCTATCTTCAGAGTTCATCAGAGTTAGCCAACCAGGGACGGATCCTTTCATGGTATAGATTCAGGGGCAAGCCATCTCGAGGTCATCTCATGGACAACTTTTCTTTTCAAGATGAACTTTCTCAGAGATCAGCCTGGGGCAAGTTGAATTATATTAGGGAAGTTGCCCAAGCGAGTTTATTCTCTTCAGCAAGAGTTGAGTGTCGGGGAATCGTGTCATCGCCTCCTCAAATAACCTATTACCTGTCAGAACAGGATGGCCTAAAACTCTGTCCAAAGCCCAGTTCTCGTCTGGCAAACCTTCAAACCAGTCCTTGTCTGGTCAGCTTTTAGTAAACACCAGTTCTCGTCTGGTACATATCAGATTGTCGACCAGTTCTCGTCCGGTCACCCTTTCTGTAGCTCACTGTTTAACCAGTTATCGTCTGGCGAACACAATTTTAAAGGCCAGTTCATATCTGGAAAACCAGAAATCAGTTCTCGTCTGATACCTAAAGCTAGATGCTCAATTCCCGCCTGACACGTTTTGGTAAACCCAATTCTCTTCTGGTAGTCAGTTCTCGCCTGACCTGTTTTGTTGAACCCAGTTCTCGTCTGGTAGTCAGTTCTCGTCTGACCCCTTTTCAAATAATCAGTTTCCGTCTGATATCCATAACTAAAAGTCGATTCTCGTCTGACCTATTTTGTGATACCCAGTTCTCGCCTAGTAGTCAGGTCTCGTCTGACCTATTTTTGAATCCAGTTCTCGTCTGGTAATCATTTCTCGCCTGACTTGTTTTTTAGAATCCAGTTCTTGTCTGGTAGTTAGTTCTCGTCTGACCTATTTCGAAGAACCTAGTTCACGCCTGGTAGTTAGTGTCGCTACTGCGAAAATCGGCGCCGGCTGAACAGAAGAGTCGCCACCGCGCGTTATTTATCCTACGGGAGGGAAAGGAAACGCTCAGAGTAAACCTCGCACAACACGGGAAAGGTATGGTCGTCGCAACCAAAACCTGGATTCGGGAGTCGGTTACGCAAGGGGAAGGTATTAGCACCCCTCACGTCCGTCGTACTCGACGGGATCCACGCTTGTTTTCGGGTACAGATTGTTATTCTATCTAAACTAAGGGTCAAGGGTTAAAAGAAGAGAAAATGACTCGGCAAAGTATCGCACTTTATGCCTACGTATTCCCGTCTGGAACGAGAAATCAGAGTCAACGTAGTTCGCCTACCTACGGGAAAGGAGGGGAAGGTTGCTCGCTAGGATATCGCATCCTATGCCTACGTACTTCCACACAGCATGGAAGATCAGAGCAAACGTAGTTCGGGCCACGTACGACACAAGTCTGTCTTGATTGATTTTATTCCTTCTGAAAAAAGGTTTTTCTGATTAGCAGTCCCGGCGGACAAAAATGACGTTTTGATGAGTTCACATTCTTTTACGGAAGAAGTGTCTTTTATTGTGTTTGAAATCTTTATGGTGTTTTTCTGCTTGTTTTGAGGAAGAAGAGACAGAACTCTAACCTACGGTTGCGACGGGAATCAAACTATCCTAATGTTATCATGCATGGGTTAGGACCTAGAGTCTATCATGCTCCTCTCTTGCGCAGAGAGAAACAGAGATCCTAAGGGAATAGACGGAAACAGAAACAATATCAGATATATACAGTAAAACAGTAAAATGCATGGATGCAGCAATACAAGCGAGGCAAGGGAGTCCCACTCAACCTCGAACCTAGAAAACAATAGGCAAAAGTGAACAGGCTTCACCTTCAACCCAACAGGGTAAACAGCAAACAATACAGTCAGGAAAACCAATCAATACATCAAGAAATGAAATACAGCAGAAGAATAAACAGCATCAGCAGCTCTGCATCACACCAGTCTTCAAGTCATCTCCAATCAGCTACAGGCTTCAGCAAGCATCACTCTCCATCTCCACAACTTTCCAGCAAGGGCTTTGGTCATCAATCTTCCATCTACAATGGCTTTTCTTCAAGTCTCAATCTCCAGGAGAAACATCAGTCAACAAGATGAAGTGAATGAATGTTAGACAGTTAATTACCTACCAATGGTGGTTCATTAACTGTTAACATTAAACAGACAGTTTCCTCTCAAAAGTTCTATCTTTCAAATACATTCACTGATCCTTCCAAAGGAAGGAGGTGGATATTTGAAAGAGACTTTGAATCATAGAGAAAGGATGGATGCAGACAAGGCATGCCATGTTTGAGAAACAAGCTTTATAACCTAGAGCTCTGCCTAGCTCCTAAACCCTAATCTCCTCAACAGCTGCCAACAGGAATCTCCTCATCAACTCTGGAAGTTGGTCTTCAGTCTCTGGATCTCCAATGGCTTCATCATCATCAGTCTTCAGCTCCCCCAATCCCCAGACAATCCCAATACCCATACAGACAGACAATAATCCCCAGAGGGCACACCACACCAATCAATCAAATATAGCAGTATATACTAATAGCAGTAGGGGAATCCTAATGATTTCTAAGGGGATCTATCCTATACCCATAACCCCTATAGTCCATACCCCAAAAATCAAATGAAAATCTCCTAAAAGAATTAAACTATCTCACCTAAGTGGATTTAAAACCCTAGTTTTATTCATGTTATTCACACCTAAGCTAATCACCTAAAATTAACTTCTAGAAATGGGAACTAAATTGCATATACAAGTTGAATGTCTAAACTAAACAATCTAAAAAGAATGGATAAAAAATATTGAAGCAACTATTAGAACAAAATTTATCAAAATTATGTATGAGATGAAACACCTAAAATATGCATTTATTTGGAAAATATGGGAAAATATCAAATAAAAAAATAAAATGCAATTTTTATTTTTTATAATTTTCTAGACAGAATTATTGACCTATAGAAAAAACAAGAATAAAAAAATATTAACTTTCCATTTTTATATGATTTTTTTTTGAAAATGCATGAGAATGAAAAGAAATTAAAAATTAAAATATAAAGAAATAGAAGGAGGAGGTGAGAATAGCAAACGCGCTCAGTTGTTTTTCCAGGTGGGCCACCAGCTGGGACGTGCGAATATCAAAGGCTTAGGCCCATACGCGCTTCAGAATTTAAACAAAAAAACAAAAAACTCAAAGCGGTGCAGATAGTAGAATTCATAGTTCAAAATCAATGGGCCTGCGCTTGGGAGGGTGTTATTAGCAAGGGAAGTCTGAGCCCATCAGAAACGTTTTAATGAAACGGTGCGTAGCACCCTTTGAATTTCCCTCCGTTTTCATGTTAAATCGCAGCCATCGGATTAGATCCCCAGTCAAGGTCAAATACCCAATCGTGTGGTTCAAACATCGTCTTCAACCTTGAGCAACTCTAGGGTTTCAGAAACCATCTCCATGCACGCGCCTTCCATTGCTTTGTTCTCCTTCGTCCCTCCATGAAATCACGCGATTCAAAGAGCAAAGATGCTCTATCAACTCTCCTCTACACAACCATACCATTATCTCTTTCTGAAACTCACTCAAGAAACAAACCCGATAGGTGGAACAGATAGAATCCACCATGAGCACCTGTCATCAACCATACCAAACCTTGCCAATCTCTACCCTAGCATCTACATCTTTCACTGATCATTCTAAGCAACTAATCTAAGATTATCTTGCATTATTCTTGATGTTCTAAGCTCCAACAGAATTAGTGCACCATAGCCAATCCTCATAAAACCTCTCCAAACCTTGTGGAACTCATCATCTAACCTAACTTAACCAGTCTAAGCTAACAAATCCCTATCATGCTATCTAAACCATGCAATTCGAGCAGATATACCAACCTGGTTTAAAATGAAGAAACAGCTATGGAACTCCTTGATCCAATGCTTGCAGGGACTTGAAACTGATCCACACACTACCACTTTGATTCTGTATGCAAAGATCTTGACTCAAACTTCTTGTATCATGTGATTCCAATTTCTTGCACCTTGAATGATGAAAATTGTATGGCACTATCCTTGCTCAATTCAGCTAAATTCTTATGAGAATTGTAATCTATGGATGATGGTGATGAAGATCAGATCAAGAAGTGTGAGAATTGATGGAGATTTGAGAGAGTTTGAGATACTTTTGCAAATTGGAGAAAGTGAATGAAACTTGTGATTTTGAGAGAATGAGATCACCAACCATGGCATGAACCATCTCATATCAATATATACATGAGGTTAGAAACTCCTAGAAGCTTGGAGAAACTTCCCATGTGTGATTTCCCTTGGATTTGGTTTATGTATCTTCCATTACAAGTAACCATGGATAACTCCCAAAATGTGAACTAAGCTCAAAATTATACTTTAGCCAATGTTCTCAAAATGATATTTCCATTCAAAATGACCTATAATTTTGCTTCATTTGGCCAAAATATGAAAAATCTCATTTTTAAGTCCATTTTTATTCATTAAATCCAACAATTTTGAAACCTTGTGCTATGAATCTTTCCAATCTCTCATGGTCACTTTTCTAGACTCAAAGTGTCATTTGGAACAAGTTTGATGTTGTAAAGTTTTCCATTTGAAGCTTCCTTACATGAGTTTTGGGCATAGGTTGAAATGACCTGTAATTCTCAAATGACCAAAATACCCTT
Organism: Lathyrus sativus; assembly: GCA_963859935.3. Taxonomy (NCBI): domain Eukaryota; kingdom Viridiplantae; phylum Streptophyta; class Magnoliopsida; order Fabales; family Fabaceae; genus Lathyrus; species Lathyrus sativus. The sequence continues at coordinate 483,106,078 of OZ012741.1, read as the reverse complement.
TGCTTGCCAAGACCATAAGTAGACTTCCACAAGTCATATGAAGGCATACCATACCATTATAGAAAGCTAAGACAATGAGTAACAATTCTTATGTTTACCAGAAATTCATTTGAAATCTCCTTGAGGGGTAAAAATAGCTTGGAAGTCAAGTCACTTTCACAGACAAAATTTCAGATACCTCAGATGACCTGTAACTTGCAAGGACCATAACTTGAGTTCTATAAATCCCCTTGATGTCTTCTACCACTAAAATTAAAGGTATTGAGATCCTCTACAAGTTTCATGTTGACCAAGGATCCATTTGAAGCTTGCATTTTGACTTATCTTGCTTGGAAATTTGACCTAAACTAGGGGATTTTACACAGAAACCCTAATTTAGAAACTCCTCTTCTCCTTGATTTCTCTTGAATTATTCTTAGCATAACAACATATCCTTATTCTTCATGTCAAATGATGAACCCCACATCTCTTCAATAGCCCTCAATGCCTGTCAATCAGTCAATTGACCTAGGGTTGACCCAGATGAAACCCTAGTTGACTGTCTTCAACTGCAATACTTGTGACTACACCAATGACTTGTCTCCTTCTCCAAATGACTTTCTAAGTCTCCCATGATGCCCACATGCTCTCCATGCTCAGCCCACATCTCACACTTCCCTTATTGATCCCCAGATACACTCAGTTAGGAGATAGATGAACTGCTTGATCCATGGACTTGATAGCTTCCAAATTCTTTTCTGATGACTTGAATGAGATTGAATCAGGATAATAACCTATTGATAGGCCTCTAGAGATGAGAATAATGATTGGTCCCCTGTTGGATGACTTGCCATGCTTATGCTATGCAAATGGTTAGGCTATGTACATGACTCTATATGCAAATGCTAATGATATTGAAACATAAACCAAATGAATAAGGTTGAGCAAATTTTGGGGTGCAACAGCTGCCCCTATTCAAGCGACTTGGACCCGATTGGGTGAAGAGCCTGGAGCCTTCAGACATTCGCGGTACAAGACGGTTGAATACTAAGAACCCGGAAATTTGCCAACCGCAGAAATAAGCCGCGCCACTGCTTGGGGAACGGCCTTCATCGACTGAATTTGGCTGTTACGACAACCCACTGATCTCGTACTGAGGATTATTTTCATCATCCTGAAAAAGATTTTATCATTGCAGAGATAGAATTTTGTCCACGTTAGGACTCCACCTGCCGTCAACTCGAAAAAACTTCAACAACTTTGCTGGGGATGGCTCGTCTGCCTTCTCGTCAGAAATAAATCGTCCACGTTAGGAATAAACTCTTCCATGTTAGGAATAACACCGTCCACGTTAGGAATAACATCGTCCACGTTAGGAATAACATCGTCCATGTTAGGACTCACCTTTCCACGTAAGGAATAATCGTTCCACGTTAGGAATAACACCTTTCTCTTCCACGTAAGGAATAAGACTTCGTCTGGATCTGTCCGCGTTAGGACTAAACTCTTCCACGTCAGGAATAATCTCTTTCTTTTCACGTCAGGAATCAATCTTGATATGTCCGCGTAAGGACTCAATCTTTCCACGTAAGGAATCATCACTTTTCCACGTAAGGAAACCACTTCTTTTCCATATTAGGAATCTCGTCTTTCCACGTAAGGAATTAATCTTGTCCATGTTAGGACTACATCGTCCACGTTAGGACCCACCTTTCCACGTTAGGAATAACTATCTTCTTGATTTGTCCACGTAAGGACTCCATCTTTCCACGTCAGGAATGCTATCTTTCCACGTAAGGAAACTCTTTTTGATTTTTCCACGTAAGGACTCCCATCTTTCCATGTTAGGAATTCGTCTTCTTTCCACGTAAGGAAACCAAAGTCTTGATCTGTCCACGTAAGGACTCTAAGCTTTCCACGTAAGGAATACACTCATCTTTCCACGTAAGGAAACAACCTTCTTTCCACGTAAGGAATAACTTTCGTTTCCACGTCAGGAATACACCATCCACGTTAGGACCCGCCTTTCCACGTTAGGAACACAATCTCTTTTCCACGTAAGTGTCGCTACTGCGAAAATCGGCGCCGGCTGAACAGAAGAGTCGCCACCGTGCGTTATTTATCCCACGGGAGGGAAAGGAAACGCTCAGAGTAAACCTCGCACAACACGGGAAAGGTATGGTCATTGCAACCAAAACCTGGATTCGGGAGTCGGTTACGCAAGGGGAAGGTATTAGCACCCCTCACGTCCGTCGTACTCGACGGGATCCACGCTTGTTTTCAGGTATGGATTGTTATTCTATCTACGCTAAAGGTCAGGGTTAAAAAGAAATGAAAATAAAAATGACTCGGCAAAGTATCGCACTTTATGCCTACGTATTCCCGTCTGGAACGAGAAATCAGAGTCAACGTAGTTCGCCTACCTACGGGAAAGGAGGGGAAGGTTGCTCGCTAGGATATCGCATCCTATGCCTACGTACTTCCACACTGCATGGAAGATCAGAGCAAACGTAGTTCGGGCCACGTACGACACAAGTCTGTCTTGGTTGATTTTATTCCTTCTGAAAAAGGTTTTTCTGATTAACAGTCCCGGCGGACAAAAATGACGCTTTGATGAGTTCACATTCTTTTACGGAAGAAGTGTCTTTTATTGTGTTTGAAATCTTTATGTGCTTTTCTGTTTGTTTTGAGGAAGAAGAGACAGAACTCTAACCTACGGTTGCGAAGGGAAACAAACTAACCTAATGTTATCATGCATGGGTTAAGACCTAGTGTCTATCATGCTCCTCTCCTGCACAGAGAGAAACAGAGATCCTACGGGATAGGCAGAAACAGAAACAATACCAGATATAATAAAGCAGTAAAATGCATGGATGCAACAGTACAAGCGAGGCAAGGGAGTCCCACTCAACCTCGAACCTAGAAAACAATAGGCAAAAGTGAACAGGATTCACTTTCAACCCAACAGGGTAAACAACAAACAATACAACCAGAAAACCAATCAATACATCAGCAATGAAATACAGCAAAAGAAACAGCATCAGCAGCTCTGAATCAACATCTGGCTTCAAGTAATCTCCAATCAGTTACAGGCTTCAACAAGCATCAATCTCCATCTTCATGACCTTCAGGCAAGGGCTTTGATCATCAGTCTTCCATCTGCAATGGCTTTTCTTCAAGTTCAAACCTCCAGGATGAGGAATCAGTCACAAGAGTGAATTGGGTGTTAAGCAATCAGTTGACTACCAAGGGTGGTGAACAGACTGCTTCTAACACAAAAGACATTTTCTCTCAAGAGTTCTATCTCTTAGACACTATCACCAAGCCTTCCAAAGGAAGGGGGTGAGTGTCTTAGAGAGACTCTGAATCACAGAGAAGAATGGATGCAGACAAGGTAATCCATGTTTGAGAAACAAACTTTCTAACCTAGGGCTCTGCCTAGCTCCTAAACCCTAGTTCCTCAGCATCTGCTAGCAAGAATCTTCTCTTCAACTCTGGAAGTTGACCTTTCATCTCTGAATCTCCAATGGTCTTCATCTCCTCAAGTCTTCAGCTCTCCCAAGTTCCCAGACAATCCCAATACCCAAGCAAGCAAGCAATAATCCCCAGAGGGCACACCACACCAGTCAATCAGACATATACAGAACATTAATAGCAGTAGGGGAATCCTGACTTTTTCTAAGGGGATCTGATAACTACCCATAGCCCCTATAGTCCCATAACTAAACTAGTCAAACCCTAAGTCCTAAGGGAAAAGAATCAAATCTCCTAAGTCATCACCTAAAAACCCTAATTTGTTCATGTTGTTCAAGCCTACATTAAGCACCTAAAATTAATTTCTAAAAATGGGAACTAAATTGTTTCTACAAGTTCAATATCTCATCTAAACAACCTAAAAAGAATGAACAAAAAATATTAAAGCATCTAATAGAACAAAAATCAACAAAATCATGCATGAAATGAAACTATTTAAAATGTCATTTATTTAGAAAATATGGGAAAAATATCAAATAAAAAATAAAATGCAATTTCTATTTTTTATAATTTTCTAGACATTTTAATGAAAATGATGAAAAAAGAATGAATTAAAAATGATTTTTTATCTATTTATTATGAATTTTTTTAAAATGAATGAAAAAATGAAAAGAAAATAATAAAAAAGAAGAAAGAAATAGCCAGGGGGTGAGAATAGCAGGATATTCACGTTCAGATTGAATTGGGCTCAGTATTGGGGGGTGGGGATATCACTAAAGCACTTAGGCCCGCCCGTTTCATTAAATGAAACGGTGCGTTTAGGGCACCACTCTCAACTCCCTCCAAAACGCAGAATTGAATGAGAGCCACACGATGGGCTCTGAGTCAATGGTCCAACAAGCAATGGACGGTCAGGATTACGTCTTCTTCCTCCTTGTGTTCATGAAGCTAGGGTTTCCCTCCATGAAAACTCCATGCACGCATACTTCAAGCTCTCGGTTCTCTCTCTCCAGTCCATGGATCAACACGATATAAACATGAAAAACGCTCCAATTTTCTCCCTCTACAAGACTATGGTGGTAGTTGGTTTTGAAACTCAACATAACTCTCAACTCGATAGCAATAAGCTCTGGCCACCATGGAAATGCTCTGCAACCTATCCTCAAGAACCTCAACCAAACCTATACTAATCTCTTCTATACTTCACGTAGATCATTCTGCACTAACAACCTAAGATTATTATGGCCTATCCTAAGAGTTCTAAGTCCTAACAGTTTCAAGCACCTGCTATGAATCATCACTAAACTACTCCTAATTAATCAGAAATGCTCTACTAACATCCTACATCATTATTATACTAACAAACTGATGCTAAACTAACTGAATCAAGCAATGGCAGAGAAAATGCACCTGATGCAAAAGCTTGGAAATGGATGTTGAACTCGTGGATCTGAGGCTTCTAATGCTTGGATCTTGATCAACTATCTCAGTGCTTGATTCTGTTTGCAAAACCTTGATGATTCTTGCCTTGGATCTTGCTATCCACTTGAAATTGCAATTTGGATATTGATGATTATGGTGCTCGAAAATGGATCAATTTCAATCAGATCTTTGTTGATCTTTAGTCCATGATGATGATTGAATATGGTAGAATCAATGTTGATGAGAATTGATGCTGAATTTGTGAGATTGAAGTGAACTTGCAATGAGAAAGAATAGAGAGAATTTGTGAGATTTTTGGTGAAAAATGAATCCAACCCTTGCTCAATTCTGATTTCATGAATATATAGTGCTCAAATGAATCTTTTAGAACCATCTTGCAACTTCCCTTGCATTCCAAATTGAATCCATTTTGGTTATGTTTCTTCAAATGCAAGTAACCATAAGTAACTTTTCTTTTCCCTTCTAAACTCAAAAAAGTGCTTGAACCATTGTTCTTAGAATGTGTTTTGGACCCAAAATCATATATGGGAAGTCTCCATTTGGACTTATAAATCTCTCAAACCATTTTTCACTTTGACTTTATTTAAGTTATAAGCCATTTTAGTTCAAATTTGACCAATCATGCAACTTCATGTTATGAGCTTTTCCAAAAATTTGTGACCTTCTTTCTAGACTTAAAATCACATTTTGAACAACTTTCATGTTGTAAGTTTTTCCATTTGAGGCCTCCTTGTATGAGTTTTGGACATAGGTTAAAATGACCTGTAATTCACAGATGACCAAAATACCCTTTGCTTGCCAAGACCATAAGTTGAGTTCCACACATCATATGAAGGCATGCCACACCATTCTAGAAAGCTAAGACAATGAGGAACAATTATTATGTTGACCAGAAATTCATTTGAAATCTCCTTGAGGGGTAAAACTAGCTTGGAAGTCAAGTCACTTTCACAGACAAAATTTCAGATACCTCAGATGACCTGTAACTTGCAAGGACCATAACTTGAGTTATATAAATCTCCTTGATGTCTTCCACCACTCAAATTAAAGGTCTTGAGATCCTCTACAAGTTTCATGTTGGCCAAGGATCCATTTGAAGCTAGCATTTTGACTTATCTTGCTTGGAAATTTGACCTAAACTAGGGGATTTTACACAGAAACCCTAATTTAGAAGCTCCTCTTCTCCTTGATTTCTCTTGAATTCTTCTTGGCATATCTCCATATCCTTCTTTATATGTTCAATGATGAACCCCACATCTCTCCACTAGACTTGAATGCCCCTTAGATCAGTCAATTGACCTAGGGTTGACCTAGGGTTGACCCAGATGAAACCCTAGTTGACTGCCTTCAGCTATAGCTCTTGTGCTCTCATCAATGACTTGTCTCCTTCTTTAAATGACTTTCTAAGTCTCTCATAATGTCTAGATACTCTCCATGCCTTCAACTCACAGCTCACAACCCCCTTGTTGACCCTCAGATACCCTCAGCTAGGAGATGGACTCAAGGCTTGATCTGCTGAACTCTTTGCTTTCAAATTCTTTCCTGATGACTTGAATGAGATTGGATTTGAATAGTAACCTATTGATAGGATCCTAGATATGAGAATAATGCTTGGTCCTCTGTTGGATGACTTGCTATGCTTATGCTATGCAGATGATTAAACTATGTACATGACTCTATATGCAAATGCTAATGATATTGAAACATAAACCAAGTGAATAAGGTTGAGCAAATTTTAGGGTGCAACAGCTGCCCCTATTCAAGCGACTTGGACCCGATTGGGTGAAGGGCGAACGGCCTTCAAACATTCGAGGTACGAGACGGTTGAATACTAGGAACCCAGAAATTTGCCAACCGCAGAAATAAACTGCGCCCCTGCTTGGGGAACGACATTCATCAGCTGAATTTAACTGTTACGGCAACCCACTGATCTCGTGCGACCGTGCTGGGGATTGTCTTCATCATTCTGAAGAGGATTTTGTCATAACAGATTGCTTGCTTGTCCATGTTAGGACTCTGTCTGTCATCAATACGAAGAAATCTCAACTAGAACCTGTCCACATTAGGACTCCACTTGCTGTTAACCCAGAAAAATCTCGGCAACTCCGCTGGGGATAATTCGTCTGCATTTCCATAAACTGAATCGTCCACGTTAGGAATAAAACTCTTCCACGTTAGGAGTAACACCTGTCCACGTTAGGAATCATTTCTTCTGTATCTGTCCACATTAGGACTAACCCTTTCATCTTTCCACGTCAGGAAGCAATCTTCTTTCCACATAAGGAGAACTATATCAATCTGTCCACGTAAGGACTCCAATACCACTTGACATGTCCGCGTCAGGACTCCAATCTTTCCACGTAAGGAATTCAACTTTGGTTCTGAACCTGTCCACATTAGGACTCAACTTTCCACGTAAGGAGTACATCATTCTTCCACGTCAGGAATCAACTTTTCTTGAATCTGTCCACGTAAGGACCCCAATTCTTCCACGTAAGGAATAGATCTTCTTTTGAGTCTGTCCACATCAGAACTAAACTCTTCCACGTCAGGAATAATCTCTTTCTTTCCACGTCAGGAATACAAGCCTCTTTCCACGTAAGGAATGCTATCCGTTTTCTACGCAAGGAAACATAACTTTTCCACATAAGGCAACCAATTCCTTCCGATTTGTCCGCGTCAGGACTATATTTTTCCACGTAAGGAATGCCATCTTAATCTGTCCATGTAAGGACTCCATTCTTTCCACATTAGGAATCCCCTCTTAATCTGTCCACGTAAGGACTCCAATCTTTCCACGTCAGGAATGCTGTCATTTCCACGTAAGGAAACTATCTCTTTTCCGCGTAAGGAATCATCTCTTTCCACGTAAGGAATCCAACTTGATATGTCCGCGTAAGGACTACATCGTCCACGTTAGGACTCACTTCTCCTCGTTAGGAATAATAATTTCTTTGATTTGTCCGCGTCAGGACACTGATCTCGTCTTGGTTTGTCCACGTCAGGACCCAGGCGTCTTCGACCTGCTGAGGAAATAAGACTTGTCCACGTAAGGACTCACACGCTTGTCTGATCTGGTCCACGTCAAGGGCACCAACACAAAGAGTAATCACTTTTGTCAACGTCATGACCTCCCATTCCACTAATTTCGAGAACCCGAATCTGTCCACGTTAGGACTAGCACACCTCACCAATCCGGGGAAATAAACCTGTCCACGTTAGGACGCCCACTTCTGAAGAAATCCCGTCAATATAGGAATAAATTGTCCACGTCAGGACTTAGTTCTCCAATGACCCTCACCCACAAACTTCTTAGCACTGACGTGACAGCGACTTTGAGGCGGACTCTACTGGGGATATCTGGAAACCAAACTATCGGACGCCTGCTCTGATAACCGGCGGTGGCCTCTGAAATTCTGATTCATGGAACCCCTGATGACAACTAATTCTGCCTGGGAATAAAGAGAAACTTATCCTGGTAACTCTGCGGGGAATACTGCCGAAACTGACATTATCATTGGATGTCTTATGCCGAGATCTTGAACATTTGGTTGTTCATTTGAGCAAGAGTTCTCTTCACCTGAACTGCTAGAATACAGAAACTGCTTCAGCAAAATAAATGCTAAAGATAATGCCGACTCCGCCGGGGATAGCCAGATGCTACAGAATTATTCCAGCAAAATAAATGCTGGAAGGGTGAAGTCAACCCTGCTGGGAAATTGGGAACTCAAACCGAGCAACCTGTTGAGGTAACCCCCTGCTGGGGAAAATAACCTTGCCGGGGAATAGCGGATGTGCATAGTATGATCGGACTTTCCGCTGGAGAGTGAATTGATATTACACAGTATCTTTGACAAAATAAATGACAGGAACCATCATCAACTCTGCTTGGGATAGCCTTAATCTTCGAGTTCCACTGGAAGGAATGAAAACACTTGCAAAGAGAATTCCGCTGGGGATGGGATGATTCTCTTGGGGTGAACTCCACCGACTCCGCTGGGATAGAGTGCATGACCCTGCGGGGAAAGATGAACCTGTCTGAACACAGCCTTACGATCTTGGAATCGTCAATTCCCTTTGCACATGCTACGACTAGCTGGAGAGTTCGATCCTTCTTCAGGAAGAACCTGCATGACCTGCGTGAAGACTGAGTCGTTCGTTATTGCAATCTTTCGATCATCTTTCTCGTACGGTTAGGAAACCTGCAACAACACAAACAAGACAAGACAAGCCTATGCAACCAAATCCACTCAGGTTAGCGACATTATTTTCAGTTAATTCAAAGCTTTGACAATCGTTGGCAAGGGCCAGCGGTGTTATACTCATGCTAGCTTCACTAAACTTAGGCGTTTTATCATGCACAAAACAGTAAAGAACCAACATCAAGTACTGAATAACATATTTTATTGATCGGGCCCCTGAATGGGCGGGGTTTTATACATGGGATGTAACTCCTGAAATGAGGAAGCTACACAAAGCAAATACATAAGTATGCACAAGAAGCATGAATATTTTGACAAATTAAATTTTGTACACATGTCGGCAACGGGATGCAGATGAACACCACGAAATGATCCTCCTATGACTCATCCGACTCTAATGCTTTCCCGGTATCCCCACTTCTGAAGAGATTGTATCCGATAACTGGCTCCTCCAACATATTCTCCCGCATTGATGCTCATTGAATTCGGACCGCAGTCATTTGCTTTTCAAATCCCTAACTTTTGCGTGAACCGCCCTTTACGGGTTTTCAGTTCACCGGGATACCCTTTTTTGCCGAAGCCGCCCAGTGTAGGTTTTCAACTTCGCGGGTGTACATTTTTTTCAATTTTATCCCTAACTTTTGCCCGAACCTTTCATTCTGTTTTTGGTTCGCCAGGATGCCCCATTTTTGCCTGGACTCTCTTTTTCTGTCCAGCGGGTCTATTTTAAGCAAAGTATTTTTTAACTGCGTCCGAATTCACAGGTGACGTGAAGTCTTCTCCGTCCATGGTGGACAACAACAACGCTCCTCCTGAAAAGACCTTACTGACAACGTATGGCCCTTCGTAGTTGGGGGCCCACTTGCCCCTGTGATCTGCTTGCGGCGGGAGAATCCTTTTCAGCACAAGGTCGCCCGTCTGAAAGCTTCGCGGATGTATCTTCTTGTCGTACGCTTTCTTCATTCGGCTCTGGTACAAACGACCGTATGCTAGGGAAGCTAGTCTCTTCTCGTCCATTAAGCTCAATTGATTCAACCTATTCGTTACCCATTCTGCCTCGTCCAGCTGAACGTCTCGCAATACCCTTAGAGAAGGGATCTCAACTTCCAATGGTAATACCGCTTCCATTCCGTATACCAACGAGAACGGAGTTGCCCCGGTTGATATGCGTACCGTCGTACGATAACCGTGCAAAGCAAAAGGTAGCATTTCATGCCAATCCTTATAAGTCACCACCATTTTCTGAACGATTTTCTTGATATTCTTATTGGCCGCTTCAACAGCGCCATTCATCTTGGGTCGGTAAGGAGAGGAGTTGTGATGTTCGATCTTGAAATTCTGACAGAGCTCCTTCATCATTTTGTTGTTCAGATTTGAACCGTTATCCGTGATTATCCGCTCGGGAATCCCATATCGGCAAATGATATCCCTTTTGATGAATCTGGCCACCACTTGCTTCGTTACATTCGCGTAAGACGCCGCTTCCACCCACTTGGTGAAATAATCGATTGCTACCAGGATGAACCGGTGCCCATTAGAAGCCGTCGGCTCGATCTTTCCAATCATATCGATTCCCCACATCGAGAATGGCCATGGAGATGACATCACATTTAGAGGACTCGGAGGCACGTGTATCTTGTCAGCATAGATTTGGCACTTGTGGCACTTCCTCGCAAACTTGAAACAATCAGTTTCCATAGTCAGCCAAAAGTAACCTGCCCTCAGCAGCTTTCTCGTCATAGCATGCCCACCAGCATGCGTACCAAAGGTACCTTCGTGAATTTCCTCCATGAGAAGCTTTGCCTCTTTCTCGTCTACACAACGCAACAACACCAAATCGTGGTTTCTTCTGTATAAGACACCATCCGGATTCAAGTAGAAATTGCCCGCTAACCTCCTGAGAGTCTTCTGATCTTGACTGGATGCCCCAGCCGGATACTCTTTATTCTTCAGGAAATTAAGGATATCGAAATACCACGGTTTGTCATCAGATGCTTCATCGATAGCAAATACATAAGCTGGCCTGTCCAACCGAGAGATAGTGATTTGGGGAGCTTCGTTCCAGAAGTTAACCTTGTACATGGAAGACAAAGTGGCCAGGGCGTCAGCCATTTGATTCTCTGCCCGCGGTACATGATGCAATTCAACCTTGTCGAAGAAAGGCAACAATCTCCTTGCATAATTCATGTAATGTATCAAATTGGGCTGACGTGTCTCCCATTCCCCTTTTATCTGATTCACTACCAGAGCTGAGTCTCCGTATACATCCAGATGTTTGATTCGCAAATCAATGGCTTCTTCAAGCCCCATTATACAAGCTTCGTATTCGGCCTCATTGTTGGTAACGGCAAAGGTCAATCGGGCAGTAAACGGGATGTGCGACCCGTGTGGCGTGGTGATGATTGCCCCTATTCCGCTACCGTAAGCATTCACAGCTCCGTCAAATATCATCTTCCATTTAGAACCCAACTCTGGTCCCTCGTCTGGCAACGGTTCTTCACAATCTTTCATCTTTAGGTACATGATATCCTCGTCAGGAAAATCAAACCTCATCGATTGGTACTCTTCAATAGGCTGCTCCGCCAGATACTCAGACAGCACACTCCCCTTTATAGCCTTTTGCGAGACGTATTGGATATCATATTCAGTCAAGACCATCTGCCAACGGGCAATTCTACCTGACAACGCCTGCTTTTCGAATACATATTTGATAGGATCCATCTTTGAGATGAGCATGGTTGTATGATTCAGCATGTACTGCCTCAAACGCTTGGCGGCCCAGGCTAGCGCGCAACAAGTTTTCTCCAGCATTGAGTATCGAGATTCACAGTCTGTAAATTTCTTACTCAGGTAATAGATCGCATGCTCTTTCCTCCCCGTCTCGTCGTGTTGACCGAGAACACAACCCATGCTTCCCTCAAGAACCGTCAAATACATTATCAAGGGTCTACCTGCCACTGGGGGTATCAGAATAGGAGGCTCCTGCAGATACTTCTTTATTTTATCGAACGCCTTTTGACAATTTTCGTTCCACGTTACAGCTTGATCTTTCTTTAGCAACTTGAATAATGGTTCACACGTAGCAGTTAGGTGAGATATGAACCGAGCGATATAGTTCAACCTCCCTAAAAACCCGCGCACCTCTTTCTCTGTTTTAGGCGTCGGCATTTCTTGAATCGCTTTTATTTTAGCAGGATCGACCTCTATTCCTCTTTCGCTTACGATAAACCCCAGCAGTTTACCCGATCTCACCCCGAAGGTGAATTTATTAGGGTTCAGCCTCAGCCTGAACTTCCTAAGTCTTTTAAACAACTTCAGCAGATTCACCAGATGCTCTTCCTCCGTCTGGGATTTGGCAATCATATCGTCAACATAAACTTCGATCTCTTTATGCATCATGTCATGGAAAAGAGTCGTCATCGCACGCTGATATGTTGCCCCAGCATTTTTCAAACCAAAGGGCATCACTTTGTAGCAAAATGTTCCCCAAGGTGTTATGAAAGTGGTCTTCTCCATATCCTCTGGCGCCATTTTAATTTGATTATAGCCCGAAAAGCCATCCATGAAGGAGAATACAGAGTATTGAGCAGTATTATCGACTAACACGTCAATGTGAGGAAGTGGAAAATCGTCTTTTGGGCTTGCTTTATTCAAATCTCTATAATCCACGCACATTCGAACCTTGCCATCTTTCTTTGGCACTGGTACGATGTTGGCAACCCATGAAGGATACTTCGTCACAGCCACGAACCCAGCGTCCCACTGTTTCTGAACCTCCTCTTTGATTTTCATTGCCATATCTGGTCGCGTTCTGCGAAGCTTTTGTTTGACCGGCGGGCAATCCTCTTTCAATGGCAGACGATGCACGACCATATCTGTATCGAGCCCTGGCATATCTTCATACGACCAAGCGAATATATCACTATACTCTCGGAGCATTTCAACCAGCCTCCGCTTGATATCATCCTGCAGCGCGGCTCCGATACGAATGTTTTTCTCAACCCCTTCCGACCCCAAATTGATAATTTCGATGACCTCGTCGTGAGGCAGAATGGCTCTTTCCTCTTGCTTTATTAACCAAGACAGTTCTTCCGGAACGTCGCTATCTTCGACAACCTCTTCTTCAGCCTGAAACACTGGGTGCTCAAAGTCGGGACGAGTCATAGGTGGTTCAGGGATGTCATCTGAAAATGTTATCCTGCAAAAGGAATGGTTAAGTGCTTCAAAATGCGTGTAAAGTGAATACCCCGTTGCCATTTTATTGAAAAATACAAAACAAGAAAGACAGGGATTACAGTATTTGCACATGAAAAACGCCATTTATTTAATGATTAACACGCAATGTTTATAACAACACAGCCCTAAGCAAATCCTGATGCCCCGGGCAAGACATCAGATTATTCAACAATTAACAAAGCAAAGCATTACTGTTTAAAAGTCACAGGAACAAGCTTCTGAATAGACCAGTTGCACAGTCCTTGTCCTGGCGTGCTTGGCTGAATCCAGGCATCCATATCACAGTCGCTGTCTCCTTCATCGGACTCTGAAGCAGCATTGACAGTTTCATGACATACTCCACTGGCAGAGATGATAATCGGCTTTCTGAAACGGGGGGCCCCCACGGAAGGAGTTGATGACGACGGTTGGTACCCCAGCCCGAACCGGTCCATCTTCACAGGAATGTCCAGCACTTTGCCCCAGCCCTTGGCTTCTCCTGCTTCCACTAGAGCTTGAGCCTCTTTATACGATGAGACAGCTATCTCTGGCACTTTGCTCGGCCCGGGACCTTTGTCCTTGATGCGCAAACCTTCGAACGCCTGGCAGGGCGTCTCGTGGATCTCCCCGTCGACTTCCACATATTTAAACGACGATAAATGGCTGACCAGGATGTCTTCTTCTCCGCACACGGTGACTACGCTGTCTCCGACCATATATTTTAACTTCTGATGCAGGGTGGACGTGACTGCCCCTGCTCCATGAATCCAGGGTCTTCCAAGCAAGCAGCTGTACGCAGGCTGTATATCCATGATATAAAACTCCGTTGCAAACACTTCCGGCCCCACTTGCAGAGGCAAGGTAATCGATCCGAAGACTGTTCTCCGCGTGCCGTCAAACGCTCTGACTACCAAATCACTGGGCGTACACAAAATTCCTCTAACATCCAGCTTCATCATCGCCTTCTTGGGTAACACATTCAAAGATGACCCGGTGTCAACCAATACATGCGACATTACTGATCCTCTACACTCAACAGATACATGTAATGCCATATTATGATCTCTCCCTTTCGGAGTCAAGTCAAAATCGGTAAAACCCAAGCTGTGGCCTGCATTCACATGTGCCAATACTCCTTCTAGCTGATTTACGGAGACGTCTTGGGGTACAAAAGAAGTGTCCAGGACTTTCAGCAAAGCATTTCTGTGAGCTTCCGAACACAACAGCAATGATAGGATAGATATTTTGGACGGTGTCTGCTGCAGATGCTCCACAATCTTATAATCACTTTTTCGAATTAAGCGCATGAACTCTTCTACATCCTTCGATGCTGCTTCTTTTTCACTTGCTTGTACCGGAACATTTTCAACCACTTTCCCTTTTCCTTTCGCTAGTCTTTCAGCCTCCACTTCAGGAGATATAAAGATCCTGCCACTCCTTGTCATGCCTCCTGAACCAACAACATTATCCACAATCTCCGCTGGCTGTTTGTTAACATCAATCTTTATCCCATCACAATACACCTCTAACCCATATGACCATGGGACTGCTTTCGTGTTCTCGTACGGGATTGGCTCGGCCTTAGTTATGGTGATCGGTGGTCGTTGAGCTGGTGCTGCAATAGTGATTGTCTTCCGAGGAATCGTTACCGTGGCCACATCACTCCGATTATCCACTACTGCCCCTGCAGGCTCGTCAGTTGCCGCTCGATCAAACTGCAATATGCCCTCATTAATTAAAGCCTGAATGCCTTTCTTCAAATCCTCACACCCCCCAGCTAGGGTCCAACAGTCTAAGCAATACTCGTTACATCCTGGGTAAACACCTCCTTGTAACAGTCGTCTCTTTATCTCGCTCAGCGGCGTCTTTAAATCTTCAACATTCATAATAAGATTCAGACCTTCCTCAGTCAGAATGGCGTTAGCCCCATGATTGGGCATGGGTTTCTGGACTATATTCGGACCTGCCGTTCCGAAATTGATAGTCTTGTTGTCTAAGAGATCCTGCACAACGTGCTTAAAAGCATGGCAACCTTCTATATCGTGACCCGGGGCTCCAGAATGAAACTCGCAGTGCCTGCTTGCATCATACCCAAACGGGGGAGCTCCCGTTATCGGCGCCAGAGTTCTTTTCTCTACCAGATTCAATCCCAACAATGTCTGCAATAAATCGGCATAGGTTGAGGGAGGCTTCTCAAACACTCTTCTCGGTTTACTACCCTGGAATCTTCGTTGAGCCTGCTGTGCCCCTTGCTGAGACTGCTGCTGCTGTGGCATTGGCTGTTGCTGAACCGGTTGTTGTTGCTGGAGTGGTTGTTGCTGATAGGGAATAGTAACACTCGCCACCTGCTGCGGCTGACGATATTGACCTCGTCCCCTGCCTCGGCCTCGGCCTCGGCCTCCAAATACTGCGCTGGCTTCGCCCTGACGGCGCCCACCATAAGCTTTCCTATTACTGCCAGATGCAGTTGATTCCTCGACTTGGAACTTTCCTTGCTTGATGTTACGTTCAATCTTTTCTCCCATTAGAATCAGGTCTGAAAAACTGGCCAAAGACGTATGAAACAGCATATCATGAAACAGACCCGTGAATGTGCCGACAAACATGTCATTCATTTCCTTATCTTCCACCGGAGGACGGACCCTGGCAGCCATATCGCGCCACCTTTGCGCGTACTCTTTAAAGCTCTCCCCCTTCTTTTGCGAAAGCCCGGCCAACTGGACCCGATTGGGCGCCAGGTCGCTGTTATATTTGTAATGGGCTACAAACGCCTCCGCCAATTGCTTCCATGTCTTGATATCAGTTGGCTCCAACCCCATGTACCACTCTAGGGAAGGGCCCGATAGACTATCCTGAAAGAAATGCATTAGCATTCTTTCATCAGTGGAGTATGCAGACATCTTTCTGTAATAAGCTCGTACATGCACTTTCGGACATGTGTCTCCTTTATACTTATCGAACGCAGGAGCTTTGAATTTAATTGGCACCCTCAAGCCAGGTACCAAGCCCATTGTTGCCATGTCCAATCCCACAGCACTTTGATTTAAGACTCCCTTCATCTGCTCTTCCAGCATTCTAATCTTTTGGGAATCATCCATCGGCCCTTCAAAACCTCCTCCGGAGAAGGCGTCCTCCTGCTGATCTTCTTGCCACATACCGTTTCCAGCTCCGTACCCATCATATCCATTATTACGTCCAGCTCTGATCTGATTCATCCCCGGACCTCGGCCTCTGTTGCCGTACCCTTGAACACCTCCAGCAGGACCAAAAGCCATAAATCCAGTACCGTTTCCGTTTCCAAAGCCTCCGTAACCCTGATTGACCATACCATAACCATCTTGCCCAAAGCCTTGAGCATTAAAGCCATACTTCCCAGTGTTATCGAATCCCTGATCGTTGAATCCGAACCCAGTATTGACAAAGCCATTGCCTCCTAGATTATCTCCCAAATTGACATCACCCAGCCCAGCATTATGGACAGCAGTCTCATTCCCAACTCCGACGTTACCATTTACAGCAGTGGTAGCGTTGTTGACATTAGCAGCAGGTGTATTGACTATAGGCGGAGCCACTGGCGTGGGAGTACCGTCTCCATGAGCAGTATCGACCCGGACAGACTGATGATCTTCATTACCATGACCAGCGCTTCGGGCCAACAGAGGCTGGACCATGGCCTGCAAATTCTCCTGCCCTTTCGCTATAGCTTCCATGGTCTGCATGAAGAGAGCGAGCTTCTCGCGCACATCTTGCATCTCGTTCTGCATTTGGTCCATGATTTTTCGACAATTGGAGCGGGTAGAATAGCGGTGCGGATGCTGATCTGCAATCCTGTTAAGTACCTGTTAAAAGCAGGAAATAAGACACTATTCAAAGATTACCTGTAATGCAATGTGAATGCGATGCAATGTGTCTGTGCATTAGGGAAGTTCATTCCCCCCAGTTCTAGTGCGAAAGTGCCGGTGCAGTGACAGTGCTGACAATAGGAATATCGGAGCTGAATCATAGAAAGCCTCATATATTGCAGGGAGAATCAATAAGCCCAGGGTACAATATCACTGAGAGTACAAAGAAGGCATGACCTCAACCAACAATCCTGGTGATGGTCAGCACTATGCAAATAAAGCATACAAGTTACTATGTGAAATGATCAAATCCTCCCAAAAGTCTGGTACTCCTCTATCAACTTCTTGGTCTCCGGATGGCTTGGTCGATCAAGCAGCCCTTCAACAAGCTGGTTTCTCCTCTTAAGGACACGGCGTACGTCTTCAGCAGTTTCTTCCCATGTTGTTTCTCCGAAGCAATCTTCTAACTTTCGCTTCTGAGACACTGCTTCATCTCTGGATTTGATTGCCTTGTTCAGTGCATGCTGGACACTATACCGGGTCATCACTTCCTCCTCACACTTCTTGATGCTAGACTTCAACTTCTCTTCGAGGTCGGAAATTTGCTGCTTCAGCTTATCTTCCCTCTTCTTATTGTTGGTGAGTGTAGCATTCCAAGTCTTATTGCAAGAAGATATCTCTCGGTGTGCTGCGTCGAGCGCTTTCTTTTTGGCTTCCAGCATGTCATGGGAGCTTCTGAACTCTTGCCCCAGACGTTCACGCTTTTTCTTTTCCTCAGTCAACTCAGCCCCTAACCTGTTTAGCAGCTCGATCTGTTGTTGGAAAGCATATACGGCCTTGTTTTTCTCGCTGCGTACCTGGGCTAACTCTTGCTCTAACCCTTCATTAATCTTCATCAGGGCTTCTCTTTCCTTCACAACTTGTTCATAGACTTCTCTAGAAACAGTAGTTGGCTCTTCTGCCGGGACGGGAACAATGACGGGTGCAGCTGGAAATGGCATTAATAACTGACTTGCTCTCTCCTGGATCCAAACCCTGTAAGGTTCATAAGCCTGGCAATCGTTCTTACCTAACAGTGGCTTCCCTTTGCGGTTAATACGTGTCCAGGCATGTTGCAACTTGGCTAGTAACTCCCCCTTCAAATCCCCTGTGAAGTACAGAGATTCCTGTACTTCTTCCTCCTGAGGTGGATTCTTCAGTGCATATCCGAACTGGCGAATGAATAGAGAAGGGTTGTAATTGATACACCCTTTTCTTCCTATCAACGGCACATTAGGGTACCCAGAACAACTGAAGATGAGCTCAGATCCCAACAGATCTCTATCAAACCACTCCATATCTTCCGACGATAGCCTCATCAGGCGCTCCGGCCAATCAACTGGGACTGTAGTCTCTGCAACAGATCCTCTCTTAGGAAGGTGACTCTCAAACCACATACTCAACAAGGGCACACACAGATGAACATTCTTCCCTCTTCCCTTCTCATTCTTGTAATGCAGTGAGTGGTAGAGATCTCCGAGTAAGGTAGGTACAGGGTTACCAGCGGCAAACAAGTAGAAGGCGTCGAAGTCCACAAAATCCGGTATGTTGGGAAACAAAATTATGCCATAAACGCACAAAGCCAACACAGCATTGAAAGCAACCCAGCACCCGCTCTTGGCATACTCTTGGGCTTTACCAACTAAGAACTGGAGTGAGAAGCCTGGAACTCCACGGGAAACAGTAGTCACAAGTTCAGAAGCATCAATATGCAAGGCTTTTGCCAAATCCTCCGGCTTGGGCTTGGCGTCATAATGAATGAATGGAACCTGGTTCTGCACGGGCAGCTCAACATACTCAGCGTATTCCTCCAGGGTTGGTCCCATAATAAAGTCAGAGAACGTAAAGCACCTCAAAGCAGGGTCGTAGAATTGCATCAAAGCATACAGCCCATCTAACTCTACCTCTGTAGGTTTGCACACCAATCTCAGTAGTCTACCATAGCTCATCCGGAAGCTCCTACGAACACCCTCATCAGCAAGAGAGATCAACCCAAGTAGAGGAACAATATCAGGCGTAGGCAATTTGTAAGCAACCGTTCTCCTTAAGCTAGTCATGATCAAACACTCAGAAGTCTGGGCACTAGAACTAGGGAAATGCAAATGCACCTGCAGCACAGACACACGTTAGTGAAATGCAAATGGTAATGGATATGCAGTGATGCAATGCAAGTAACATGCAACAGGGACCAAAGCTGTAGCTGAATAGCCTGAACCCAATCAAGAAAGGTCTCAGATAGACCATCCAGAAGTCCTCAAGCCCTGGTCTCAGATATACCTAAAACAAAGCTCCAATACTGGTCTCTGATAGACCCCATAATCATAACCTGAATGGTCTCTGGCAGACCTCAAATCATATCCCCCACTGGTCTCTGACAGACCTCAGAACACATCTCCAAATGGTATCTGACAGACCTCGGAACACACCAACTGGTCTCTGACAGACCTTAGAACCCTCCATAAATATCCAGGATCCTGATCAACAAGCAAACCGGTGGTCTGAAGGTCTAGTTACCTGCATAACCCTGAATCTCCTCACAGGTGGGTGGCCCTATAACTGGCACAAGGTACGGCATCCTATGCGGTCGTCGGCGTCACAGACTTTCAGGGCTGATGATACGATTCCCAGAAGGAGTGGCATCATCAATTCCTGAAGAGGCCTCACTTAGCCAACTTCCAAATGATCGGTCCCCAGAGTCGACAATCCAACTAACCAGCAACCCACGCCAACCAAAGGAAGGGGCAGGAGGCCAACCAGAGGAACCTCGTCTGAGTGTAGATTTCATGGGACACCGAAGCAAGCAAAGCAAGCGGGCGCCCACTAATTTCTACTCTAATTCTAGGTGCACTCAAGCCCAGGTCCGGCTTCTCACTCAATATCAGAACACCCGTTACACCCCAAATACAGCAATAATAATCAATATACAAAGCTGAAAATGCAAGGTTAGAAATATACAATAACTCCATACAAAATCCTCGACGGGAAAACAAGCGTTAGGATTGACTCTCTTAAGGGACGTTGGATCCCAAATGCATAAGAACCATCGCAGTCCTTAGCAGCCAGGGGACGTTGGATCCCCAGCAGAGTCGCCAGCTGTCGCTACTGCGAAAATCGGCGCCGGCTGAACAGAAGAGTCGCCACCGTGCGTTATTTATCCCACGGGAGGGAAAGGAAACGCTCAGAGTAAACCTCGCACAACACGGGAAAGGTATGGTCATCGCAACCAAAACCTGGATTCGGGAGTCGGTTACGCAAGGGGAAGGTATTAGCACCCCTCACGTCCGTCGTACTCGACGGGATCCACGCTTGTTTTCAGGTATGGATTGTTATTCTATCTACGCTAAAGGTCAGGGTTAAAAAGAAATGAAAATAAAAATGACTCGGCAAAGTATCGCACTTTATGCCTACGTATTCCCGTCTGGAACGAGAAATCAGAGTCAACGTAGTTCGCCTACCTACGGGAAAGGAGGGGAAGGTTGCTCGCTAGGATATCGCATCCTATGCCTACGTACTTCCACACTGCATGGAAGATCAGAGCAAACGTAGTTCGGGCCACGTACGACACAAGTCTGTCTTGGTTGATTTTATTCCTTCTGAAAAAGGTTTTTCTGATTAACAGTCCCGGCGGACAAAAATGACGCTTTGATGAGTTCACATTCTTTTACGGAAGAAGTGTCTTTTATTGTGTTTGAAATCTTTATGTGCTTTTCTGTTTGTTTTGAGGAAGAAGAGACAGAACTCTAACCTACGGTTGCGAAGGGAAACAAACTAACCTAATGTTATCATGCATGGGTTAAGACCTAGTGTCTATCATGCTCCTCTCCTGCACAGAGAGAAACAGAGATCCTACGGGATAGGCAGAAACAGAAACAATACCAGATATAATAAAGCAGTAAAATGCATGGATGCAACAGTACAAGCGAGGCAAGGGAGTCCCACTCAACCTCGAACCTAGAAAACAATAGGCAAAAGTGAACAGGATTCACTTTCAACCCAACAGGGTAAACAACAAACAATACAACCAGAAAACCAATCAATACATCAGCAATGAAATACAGCAAAAGAAACAGCATCAGCAGCTCTGAATCAACATCTGGCTTCAAGTAATCTCCAATCAGTTACAGGCTTCAACAAGCATCAATCTCCATCTTCATGACCTTCAGGCAAGGGCTTTGATCATCAGTCTTCCATCTGCAATGGCTTTTCTTCAAGTTCAAACCTCCAGGATGAGGAATCAGTCACAAGAGTGAATTGGGTGTTAAGCAATCAGTTGACTACCAAGGGTGGTGAACAGACTGCTTCTAACACAAAAGACATTTTCTCTCAAGAGTTCTATCTCTTAGACACTATCACCAAGCCTTCCAAAGGAAGGGGGTGAGTGTCTTAGAGAGACTCTGAATCACAGAGAAGAATGGATGCAGACAAGGTAATCCATGTTTGAGAAACAAACTTTCTAACCTAGGGCTCTGCCTAGCTCCTAAACCCTAGTTCCTCAGCATCTGCTAGCAAGAATCTTCTCTTCAACTCTGGAAGTTGACCTTTCATCTCTGAATCTCCAATGGTCTTCATCTCCTCAAGTCTTCAGCTCTCCCAAGTTCCCAGACAATCCCAATACCCAAGCAAGCAAGCAATAATCCCCAGAGGGCACACCACACCAGTCAATCAGACATATACAGAACATTAATAGCAGTAGGGGAATCCTGACTTTTTCTAAGGGGATCTGATAACTACCCATAGCCCCTATAGTCCCATAACTAAACTAGTCAAACCCTAAGTCCTAAGGGAAAAGAATCAAATCTCCTAAGTCATCACCTAAAAACCCTAATTTGTTCATGTTGTTCAAGCCTACATTAAGCACCTAAAATTAATTTCTAAAAATGGGAACTAAATTGTTTCTACAATTTCAATATCTCATCTAAACAACCTAAAAAGAATGAACAAAAAATATTAAAGCATCTAATAGAACAAAAATCAACAAAATCATGCATGAAATGAAACTATTTAAAATGTCATTTATTTAGAAAATATGGGAAAAATATCAAATAAAAAATAAAATGCAATTTCTATTTTTTATAATTTTCTAGACATTTTAATGAAAATGATGAAAAAAGAATGAATTAAAAATGATTTTTTATCTATTTATTATGAATTTTTTTAAAATGAATGAAAAAATGAAAAGAAAATAATAAAAAAGAAGAAAGAAATAGCCAGGGGGTGAGAATAGCAGGATATTCACGTTCAGATTGAATTGGGCTCAGTATTGGGGGGTGGGGATATCACTAAAGCACTTAGGCCCGCCCGTTTCATTAAATGAAACGGTGCGTTTAGGGCACCACTCTCAACTCCCTCCAAAACGCAGAATTGAATGAGAGCCACACGATGGGCTCTGAGTCAATGGTCCAACAAGCAATGGACGGTCAGGATTACGTCTTCTTCCTCCTTGTGTTCATGAAGCTAGGGTTTCCCTCCATGAAAACTCCATGCACGCATACTTCAAGCTCTCGGTTCTCTCTCTCCAGTCCATGGATCAACACGATATAAACATGAAAAACGCTCCAATTTTCTCCCTCTACAAGACTATGGTGGTAGTTGGTTTTGAAACTCAACATAACTCTCAACTCGATAGCAATAAGCTCTGGCCACCATGGAAATGCTCTGCAACCTATCCTCAAGAACCTCAACCAAACCTATACTAATCTCTTCTATACTTCACGTAGATCATTCTGCACTAACAACCTAAGATTATTATGGCCTATCCTAAGAGTTCTAAGTCCTAACAGTTTCAAGCACCTGCTATGAATCATCACTAAACTACTCCTAATTAATCAGAAATGCTCTACTAACATCCTACATCATTATTATACTAACAAACTGATGCTAAACTAACTGAATCAAGCAATGGCAGAGAAAATGCACCTGATGCAAAAGCTTGGAAATGGATGTTGAACTCGTGGATCTGAGGCTTCTAATGCTTGGATCTTGATCAACTATCTCAGTGCTTGATTCTGTTTGCAAAACCTTGATGATTCTTGCCTTGGATCTTGCTATCCACTTGAAATTGCAATTTGGATATTGATGATTATGGTGCTCGAAAATGGATCAATTTCAATCAGATCTTTGTTGATCTTTAGTCCATGATGATGATTGAATATGGTAGAATCAATGTTGATGAGAATTGATGCTGAATTTGTGAGATTGAAGTGAACTTGCAATGAGAAAGAATAGAGAGAATTTGTGAGATTTTTGGTGAAAAATGAATCCAACCCTTGCTCAATTCTGATTTCATGAATATATAGTGCTTAAATGAATCTTCTAGAACCATCTTGCAACTTCCCTTGTATTCCAAATTGAATCCATTTTGGTTATGTTTCTTCAAATGCAAGTAACCATAAGTAACTTTTCTTTTCCCTTCTAAACTCAAAAAAGTGCTTGAACCATTGTTCTTATAATGTGTTTTGGACCCAAAATCATATATGGGAAGTCTCCATTTGGACTTATAAATCTCTCAAACCATTTTTCACTTTGACTTTATTTAAGTTATAAGCCATTTTAGTTCAAATTTGACCAATCATGCAACTTCATGTTATGAGCTTTTCCAACAATTTGTGACCTTCTTTCTAGACTTAAAATCACATTTTGAACAACTTTCATGTTGTAAGTTTTTCCATTTGAGGCCTCCTTGTATGAGTTTTGGACATAGGTTAAAATGACCTGTAATTCACAGATGACCAAAATACCCTTTGCTTGCCAAGACCATAAGTTGAGTTCCACACATCATATGAAGGCATGCCACACCATTATAGAAAGCTAAGACAATGAGGAACAATTCTTATGTTTACCAGAAATTCATTTGAAATCTCCTTGAGGGGTAAAATTAGCTTGGAAGTCAAGTCACTTTCACAGACAAAATTTCAGATACCTCAGATGACCTGTAACTTGCAAGGACCATAACTTGAGTTCTATAAATCTCCTTGATGTCTTCCACCACTCAAATTAAAGGTCTTGAGATCCTCTACAAGTTTCATGTTGGCCAAGGATCCATTTGAAGCTAGCATTTTGACTTATCTTGCTTGGAAATTTGACCTAAACTAGGGGATTTTACACAGAAACCCTAATTTAGAAGCTCCTCTTCTCCTTGATTTCTCTTGAATTCTTCTTGGCATATCTCCATATCCTTCTTTATATGTTCAATGATGAACCCCACATCTCTCCACTAGACTTGAATGCCCCTTAGATCAGTCAATTGACCTAGGGTTGACCTAGGGTTGACCCAGATGAAACCCTAGTTGACTGCCTTCAGCTATAGCTCTTGTGCTCTCATCAATGACTTGTCTCCTTCTTTAAATGACTTTCTAAGTCTCTCATAATGTCTAGATACTCTCCATGCCTTCAACTCACAGCTCACAACCCCCTTGTTGACCCTCAGATACCCTCAGCTAGGAGATGGACTCAAGGCTTGATCTGCTGAACTCTTTGCTTTCAAATTCTTTCCTGATGACTTGAATGAGATTGGATTTGAATAGTAACCTATTGATAGGATCCTAGATATGAGAATAATGCTTGGTCCTCTGTTGGATGACTTGCTATGCTTATGCTATGCAGATGATTAAACTATGTACATGACTCTATATGCAAATGCTAATGATATTGAAACATAAACCAAGTGAATAAGGTTGAGCAAATTTTAGGGTGCAACAGTAAGGAATCATTTTTCCACGTAAGGAATCACCATCTCTTCTTCCCCGTAAGGAATACAAACTTTCCACGTAAGGACTACCATTTGATAGGTCCACGTGAGGACTACATCGTCCACGTTAGGACCCACTTTTCCACGTTAGGAATAATAATCTTCCTGATTTGCCCACGTAAGCACTCCATCGTTCCACGTAAGGAACACTCCTTTATCTGTCCACGTAAGGACTCCAACCTTTCCACGTAAGGAAACGCTTTTCGTCTTGATTCGCCCACGTTAGGACTCATCACTCGACTCGCTGAGGATAAAAACTTGTCCATGTCAGGACTCATGTACCTTTGACCCACTGGGGAAGTGAGACTTTGTCCACGTCAGGACTCACATCTCAACTTGCTGAAGTAATAGGACCTGTCCACGTCAGGACTTGCGCGTCTTCGACTTGCTGGGGAAATAAGACCGTGTCCACGTCAGAACTCATACTTTGCCCACAACATGAAGAAGGATACACTTGTCCACGTCAGGACCCTACACTCAATCAATACCGAGAACTCGAAGCTGTCCACGTTAGGACTAACACATACCGTCAAACTGGAAGAAATGTCTACGTTAGGACTCCACATTCCATCAATTCTGAGAGATCGAACCTGCCCACGTTAGGACTAGCACCTCCCATCAGCCCGGGGAATTAAAACTGTCCACGTTAGGACTCCGCTTTTCTAGCACGGAGAAAACCTGTCAAGAAATTGTCCACGTTAGGACTCATCCTTCCATTGGTCCGCAAACTTCTTATCACTGACGTGACAGCAACCTCGGAGCTGGCTATACTGGGGATATCTGGAAACCAAACCACTGGATGCCTGTTCTGATAACTGGCGGTAGCTTCTGAAGTTCTGGTTCATGAAACCGTTTAATGCTGACGTAACAACAACCTTGGAGGAAACAATCCGCTGGTCGGACTAGAGAAACTTCAACAAGAACCCCGAGCGGGGAAATAAGTAACTCTGCTGGAGAATACCAGATGCGCCTGGTATAATTGGGCTTCTGCTGGAAAATGAACGGATATCACACGGTATTCTGACAAAAATGAATGCCAATGCACCACACCAACTCTGCCGGGGAGAGTCTCAATCTTTGAATTCCACTGCGAGGAATGAATACCCTAGTTGGAAAGAGAACTCCGCTGAGGATGGGATGATTCTCTTGGGGAAAATCAGCTGACTCCGCTGGGGGGAGAGAGTAAATGACCCCTGCAGGGAAAGGTAAACTGCCTGAATACAGCTCACAAATATTAATCTTCTACGGCTAAACCGCTCTGCTTGAGATACACTGTCTGAATACAGCCTTTAGAATCGTCAACTCTGTTGAGGATAAACGACTTTGCTGGAGAATGTCCTTCGGCTAAACTGCATCTAGCTGGGGAACTCAATTTTTCTTCAGGAGGAACACGCATGACCTGCGTGGGGATCAAGTCTTTAGTTATTGCAACCTCTTGCTCATTTTCCTCGTAGGGTTATGAAACCTGCAACAACACAAACAAGACAAGACAAGCCTATGCAACCAAATAGATTCAGGTTAGTGACATCATTTTCAGTTAATTCAAAGCTTTAGCAATCGTTGGCAAGGGCCAGTGATGTTATACACATGCTAGCTTCAATAAACTTAGGCGTTTTATCATACACAAAACAGTAAAGAACCAACATCAAGTACTGAATAACATATTTTATTGATTGGGCCCCTGAATGGGCGGAGTTTTTGTACACGGGATGTAACTCCTGAAAAGAGGAAGTTACGCAAAGCAGATATACAAGTATGCACAATAAGCATAAGTACTTTGACAAATTAAATTTTGTACACATGTCGGCAACGGGATGCAGACGAACACCACAAACCGATCCTCCCATGACTCGTCCGACTCTAATGCCTTCCCGGTATTCACTCTTTCGAAGAGGTTGTATCTGATAATCGACTCCTCAGGTATTCTCCCGCACCAACGCTCAATGCAGTATCAAATTCGGACCGCAGTCATCTGCTTTTCAAATCCCTAACTTTTGCGTGAACTGCCTTTTACGGGTTTTCAGTTCACCGGGATACCCCTTTTTGCCGAAGCCGCCCAGTGTAGGTTTTCAACTTCGCGGGTGTACATTTTTTCAATTTTATCCCTAACTTTTGCCCGAACCTTTCATTCTGTTTTTGGTTCGCCAGGATGCCCCATTCTTGCCTGGACTCTCTTTTTTCTCTCCAGCGGGTCTATTTTAAGCAAAGTATTTTTTAACTGCGTCCGAATTCACAGGCGACGTGAAGTCTTCACCGTCCATGGTGGATAACAACAACGCTCCTCCTGAGAAGACTTTCCTGACAACGTATGGCCCTTCGTAGTTGGGGGTCCACTTGCCCCTGTGATCTGCCTGCGGCGGGAGAATCCTTTTCAGCACAAGGTCGCCCGTCTGAAAGCTTCGCGGATGTATCTTCTTATCATATGCTTTCTTCATTCGGCTCTGGTACAAACGACCGTATGCTAGAGAAGCTAGCCTCTTCTCGTCCATCAAACTCAATTGGTTCAACCTGTCTTTCACCCATTCTGCCTCGTCTAGCTGAACGTCTCGCAATACCCTCAGAGAAGGGATCTCAACTTCCAATGGTAACACCGCTTCCATTCCGTATACTAACGAGAACGGGGTTGCCCCGGTTGATGTGCGTACCGTCGTACGATAACCGTGCAAAGCGAAAGGTAGCATCTCATGCCAATCCTTATAGGTCACCACCATTTTCTGTACGATCTTCTTGATATTCTTATTGGCCGCTTCGACAGCGCCATTCATCTTGGGTCGGTAAGGGGAGGAGTTGTGATGTTCGATCTTGAAATTCTGACAGAGCTCCTTCATCATTTTGTTGTTCAGGTTTGAACCATTGTCCGTGATTATCCGCTCAGGGATCCCATATCGGCAGATGATATCTCTCTTGATGAATCTGGCCACCACTTGCTTCGTTACATTTGCGTAAGACGCCGCTTCTACCCACTTGGTGAAATAATCGATTGCTACGAGGATGAACCGATGCCCGTTAGAAGCTGTCGGCTCGATCTTTCCAATCATATCGATTCCCCACATCGAGAATGGCCAGGGCGATGACATCACATTCAGAGGACTTGGAGGCACATGGATCTTATCAGCATAGATTTGGCACTTGTGGCACTTCCTTGCGAACTTGAAACAGTCAGTTTCCATAGTCAGCCAAAAATAACCTGCCCTCAGCAGCTTTCTCGTCATAGCATGCCCACCAGCATGCGTACCAAAGGTACCTTCGTGTATTTCCTCCATGAGCAGCTTTGCCTCTTTCTCGTCTACACAATGCAACAGCACCAAGTCGTGGTTTCTTCTGTATAAGACGCCATCCGGATTCAAATAGAAATTACCCGCTAATCTTCTGAGGGTCTTCTGATCTTGACTGGATGCCCCAGCCGGATACTCTTTATTCTTCAGGAAATTAAGGATGTCAAAATACCACGGTTTGTCGTCGGATGCTTCATCAATAGCAAATACAAAAGCTGGTCTGTCAAGCCGAGAAATAATGATTCTGGGAGCCTCGTTCCAGAAATTGACTTTGTACATGGAAGACAAAGTGGCGAGAGCGTCAGCCATTTGATTCTCTGCCCGCGGTACGTGATGCAATTCAACCTTGTCAAAGAAAGGCAACAATCTCCTTGCATAGTTCATGTAATGTATCAAGTTGGGCTGACGCGTCTCCCATTCCCCTTTTATTTGATTCACGACCAGAGCTGAGTCTCCGTATACGTCTAAATTCTTGATTCGCAAATCAATGGCTTCTTCAAGCCCCATTATACAAGCTTCGTATTCGGCCTCATTGTTGGTAACGGCAAAGGTCAATCGGGCAGTAAACGGGATGTGCGACCCGTGTGGCGTAGTGATGATCACCCCTATTCCGCTACCATAAGCATTCACAGCTCCGTCAAATATCATCTTCCATTTGGAACCCAACTCTGGTCCTTCGTCTGGCAACGACTCTTCACAATCTTTCATCTTTAGGTACATGATATCCTCGTCAGGAAAATCAAACCTCATCGATTGGTAATCTTCAATAGGCTGCTCCGCCAGATACTCAGACAGCACACTCCCCTTTATAGCCTTTTGCGAGACGTATTAGATGTCATATTCCGTCAAGATCATCTGCCAACGGGCAATTCTCCCTGACAACGCCTGCTTTTCGAATACATATTTGATAGGATCCATCTTCGAGATGAGCATGGTTGTATGATTCAGCATGTATTGCCTCAGACGCTTGGTGGCCCAGGCTAGCGCGCAACAAGTTTTCTCCAGCATTGAGTATCGAGATTCACAATCTGTAAATTTCTTACTCAAGTAGTAGATCGCATGCTCTTTTCTTCCTGTCTCGTCGTGCTGACCGAGAACACAACCCATGCTTCCCTCAAGGACCGTCAAATACATGATCAAGGGTCTGCCCACCACTGGGGGTATCAAAATAGGAGGCTCCTGCAAATACTGCTTTATTTTGTCGAACGCCTTTTGACAATTTTCGTTCCATGTTACAGCTTGATCTTTCTTCAACAGCTTGAATAATGGTTCACACGTGGCAGTTAGGTGAGATATGAACCGAGCGATGTAGTTCAACCTCCCTAAAAACCCGTGCACCTCTTTCTCTGTTTTAGGCGTCGGCATTTCTTGAATCGCTTTTATTTTGGCAGGATCGACCTCTATTCCTCTTTCGCTTACGATAAACCCCAGTAGTTTACCCGATCTCACCCCGAAGGTGCATTTGTTAGGGTTCAGCCTCAGCCTGAACTTCCTAAGCCTTTTAAATAACTTCAGCAAATTCACCAGATGCTCTTCCTCCGTCTGGGATTTGGCAATCATATCGTCAACATAAACTTCGATCTCTTTATGCATCATATCATGGAAAAGAGTCGTCATCGCACGCTGATATGTTGCCCCAGCATTTTTCAAACTAAAGGGCATCACTTTGTAGCAAAATGTTCCTCAAGGCGTTATGAAAGTAGTCTTCTCCATATCCTCTGGCGCCATTTTAATTTGATTATAGCCTGAAAAGCCATCCATGAAAGAGAATACGGAGTATTGAGCAGTATTATCCACTAGCACATCGATATGAGGAAGTGGAAAATCGTCTTTTGGGCTTGCTTTATTCAAATCTCTATAATCCACGCACATTCGAACCTTGCCATCTTTCTTCGGCACTGGTACGATGTTAGCAACCCATGAGGGATATTTTGTCACAGCCAGGAAACCAGCGTCCCACTGTTTTTGAACTTCCTCTTTGATCTTCACCGCCATATCTGGTCGAGTTCTGCGAAGCTTTTGTTTAACCGGCGGGCATTCTTCTTTCAGTGGAAGACGGTGCACAACCATATCTGTATCGAGCCCTGGCATATCTTCATATGACCAAGCGAACACATCACTATACTCTCGGAGCATTTCAACCAGTCTTCGCTTGATATCGCTCTGCAGCGCGGCACCGATACGAATGTTCTTCTCAGCCCCTTCCGACCCTAAGTTGATAATTTCGATGACCTCGTCGTGAGGCAGAATGGCTCTTTCCTCTTGCTTCACCAACCAAGACAGTTCTTCAGGAACGTCACTATCTTCGACAACCTCTTCTTCGGCCTGAAATACCGGGTGCTCAAAGTCGGGACGAGTCATAGGTGGTTCAAGGATGTCATCTGAAAATGTTGTCCTGCAAAAGGAACAGTTAAGTGCTTCAAAATGCGTATAAAGCGAATAACCACGTTGCCATTTTATTGAAAAATACAAAACAAGAAAGACAGAGATTACAGTATTTGCACATGAAAAACGCCATTTATTTAATGATTAACACGCAATGTTCATAACAACCCAGCCCTAAGCAAATCCTGATGCCCCGGGCAAGACATCAAATTATTCAACAATTAATAAAGCAAAGCATTACTGTTTAAGAGTCACAGGAACAAGCTCCTGAATAGACCAGTTGCACAGTCCCTGTCCTGGCGTGCTTGGCTGAATTCAGGCATCCATATCACAGTCACTGTCTCCTTCGTCAGACTCCGAAGCAGCATTGACGGTTTCATGACATACTCCACTGGCAGAGATGGTTACTGGCCCTCTGAAACGGGGTGCTCCCACAGCAGGCGTTGATGACGACGGTTGGTATCCTAGCCCGAATCGGTCCATCTTCACAGGAATATCCAGCACTTTGCCCCAGCCCTTTGCTTCTCCTGCCTCCACCAGAGCTTGAGCTTCTTTATACGACGAGACGGCTATCTCTGGCACTTTGCTCGACCCGAGACCTTTATCCTTGATACGCAACCCTTCAAACGCCTGGCAAGGTGTTTCGTGGATCTCTCCGTCGACCTCCACATATTTAAATGACGACAGATGGCTGACCAGGATGTCTTCTTCTCTGCATACGGTGACTACGCTGTCTCCGACCATATATTTCAACTTCTGATGCAGGGTAGATGTGACTGCCCCAGCCCCATGAATCCAGGGTCGTCCGAGCAGGCAGCTATACGCAGGCTGTATATCCATGATATAGAATTCAGTGGCGAACACCTCCGGCCCCACCTGCAGAGGCAATGTGATCGATCCAAAGACTGTTCTTCGCGTGCCATCAAAGGCTCTAACTACCAAGTCACTGGGCGTGCACAGGATTCCTCTGACATCTAGCTTCATCATCGCCTTCTTGGGCAGCACATTCAAAGACGATCCGGTGTCGACCAATACATGCGACATTACTGATCCTCTACACTCGACAGATACGTGCAGCGCCATATTATGATCTCTCCCTTTCGGGGTCAAATCGAAGTCGGTAAAGCCCAAGCTGTGGCCTGCATTCACATGTGCCAACACTCCTTCCAACTGATCCACGGAGACGTCTTGGGGTACAAAAGAAGTATCCAGGACTTTCAACAAAGCATTTCTGTGAGCTTCCGAACACAAGAGCAATGACAAGATGGATATTTTGGACGGCGTCTGTTGCAGATGCTCCACAATCTTATAATCACTTTTTCGAATCAAGCGCATGAACTCTTCTACGTCTTTCGATGCCGCTTCTTTTTCGCTTGCTTGCACTGGGACATTCTCAACCATCTTCCCTTTTCCTTTTGCCAGCCTTTCGGCCTCCACCTCAGGCGATATGAAGATCCTACCACTCCTTGTCATACCTCCTGAACCAACAACGTTATCGACAGTCTCAGCTGGCTGCTTATCAACATCAATTTTTATCCCGTCACAATACACCTCCAACCCATATGACCATGGGACTGCTTTCGTATTCTCGTACGGGATCGGTCCGGCCTTAGTTATGGTGATCGGTGGTCGCTGGCCCGGTGCGGCAATAGTGATTGTCTTTCGAGGAATCGTTACAGTGGCCACATCACTCTGATCATCTGCTACTGCCCCAACAGGCTCTTCAGTCGCTGCTCGGTCAAACTGCAATGTTCCTCCATCAATTAAAGCCTGAATGCCTTTCTTCAAATCATCACACCCCCCAGCTAGGGTCCAGCATTCTAAGCAATACTCGTCACATCCTGGAAAAACACCTCCTTGCAACAGTCTGCTTTTTATCTTGCTCAGCGGCGTCTTTAAATCGTCGACATTCATAACCAAATTCAACCCTTCCTCAGTCAGAATGGCGTTCGCCCCATGATTAGGCATGGGTTTCTGCACTATATTCAGACCTGCCGTTCCGAAATTGATAGTCTTATTGTCCAAAAGGTCCTGTACAACATGCTTAAAAGCATGGCAACCCTCTATATCGTGGCCCGGAGCCCCAGAATGAAACTCACAGTGCCTGCTTGCATCATAACCATACGGGGGAGTTCCCGTTATTGGTGCCAGAGTTCTCTTCTCTACCAAATTTAGACCCAACAGCGTCTGCAGCAAATCTGCATAGGTTGAGGGAGGCTTCTCAAACACTCTTCTTGGCTTACCACCCTGGAATCTTCGCTGAGCCTGCTGTGCCCCCTGCTGTGGCTGCGGCTGCTGCTGTTGCTGTTGTTGCTGCATTGGCTGCTGCTGAAACGGTTGTTGTGGTTGAAGTGGTTGTTGCTGATATGGGATAGTAACACTCGCCACCTGCTGCGGTTGGTGATATTGGTTTCGTCCCCTGCCTCGGCCTCGGCCTCGGCCTCCAAATACTGCACTTGCTTCGCCCTGACGGCGCCCACCAAAAGCCTTCCTATTACTGCCAGATGCAGTTGATTCCTCAGCCTGGAACTTTCCTTGCTTAATGTTACGTTCAATCTTTTCTCCCATCAGAATTAAGTCTGA
Organism: Lathyrus sativus; assembly: GCA_963859935.3. NCBI lineage: Eukaryota > Viridiplantae > Streptophyta > Magnoliopsida > Fabales > Fabaceae > Lathyrus > Lathyrus sativus. The sequence continues at coordinate 483,072,894 of OZ012741.1, read as the reverse complement.
AAAACTGGCCAGAGATGTATGAAACAACATGTCATGAAACAAGCCTGTGAATGTGCCGACGAACATGTCATTCATTTCCTTGTCTTCTAAAGGAGGACGGACCCTGGCAGCCATATCGCGCCACCTTTGCGCGTACTCTTTAAAGCTCTCCCCCTTCTTCTGAGACAGCCCTGCCAATTGGACCCGATTGGGCGCCAATTCGCTGTTATACTTGTAGTGAGCTACAAATGCCTCTGCCAATTGCTTCCATGTCTTGATATTAGTTGGCTCCAACCCCATGTACCACTCTAGGGAAGGGCCTGACAAACTATCTTGAAAGAAATGCATTAGCATTCTCTCGTCAGTTGAGTATGCAAACATCCTTCTGTAATAAGCCCGCACGTGCACTTTCGGACATGTGTCCCCTTTATACTTATCAAACGCAGGAGCTTTGAATTTGATTGGCACCCTCAAGCCAGGTACCAGGCCCATTGTTGCCATGTCTAAGCCCACAACACTTTGGTTCAGGACCCCCCTCATCTGCTCTTCTAGCATTCTGATCTTCTGGGAGTCATCCATCGGCCCTTCGAAACCTCCGCCGGAGAAAGTGTCCTCCTGCTGATCTTCTTGCCACATACCATTCCCAGCTCCATACCCATCATATCCATTATTACGGCCAGCCCTGATCTGATTCATCACCGGACCTCGGCCTCTGTTGCCGTACCCTTGAACACCTCCAGCAGGCCCAAAAGCCAATAACCCAGCGCCGTTTCCATTTTCGAAACCTCCGTAGCCCTGATTGGCCACACCATAACCATCTTGCCCAAAGCCTTGAGCATTGAAACCATATTTCCCAGCGTTATCGAATCCCTGATCGTTGAACCCGAATCCAGTATTGACGAAGCCGTTGCCTCCCATATTATCACCCAAGTTGACATCACCAAGCCCAACGTTATGGACAGCAGTCTCATTCCCAACTCCGACGTTACCGTTCCCAGCAGCGGTAGCGTTGTTGACATTAGCAGCAGGTATATTGACTACAGGTGGAGCCACCGGCGTGGGAGTGCCGTCTCCATGAACAGTATCGACTCGCACAGACTGATGATCCTCGTTACCGTGACCAGCACTTCGGGCCAACAGAGGTTAGACCATGGCTTGCAAATTCTCCTGACCTTTTGCAATAGCTTCCATGGTCTGCATAAAGAGAGCTAGCTTCTCGCGCACATCTTGCATCTCGTTCTGCATTTGATCCATGATTCTTCGACAGTTGGTGCGAGTAGAATAGCAGTGCGGGTGCTGATCTGCAATCCTGAAAAGTACCTGGTACAGAGCAGGAAATGAGACACCATCCAAAGATTACCTGTAATGCAATATGAATATGAATGCAATGCAATGTGTGTCTGTGCATTAGGGAAATTCATTCCCCGATTCTAGTGTGAAGGTGCCGGTGCAGTGACAGTGCTATCAATATAAAGATCGGAGCTGAATCACAGAAAGCCTCATATATTGCTGAGAAACCAATAAGCCAAGAATACAATATCACTGAGAGTACAATCAAGAAGGCATGACCTCAACCAACAATCCTGGTGATGGTCAGCACTATGCAAATAAAGCATACAAGTTACTGTATGAAATGATCAAATCCTCCCATAAGTCTGGTACTCTTCTAGCAGCTTCTTGGTCTCCGGATGACTTGGTCGAGCAAGCAGCCCTTCAACAAGTTGGTTTCTTTTCTTAAGAACACGCTGCACGTCTTCAGCAATTTCTTCCCATGCCCCCTCTCCAAAACGATCCTCAAGTTTACGCTTCTGAGACACAACTTCATCTCTGCCTTTGATAGCCTTGTTTAGTGCGTTCTGGAGACTATATCGGGTCATCACTTCTTCTTCACACTTCTTGATGCTGGACTTCAACTGCTCTTCGAGGTCGGAGATTTGCTGCTTCAACTTATCCTCCCTCTTCTTATTGTTGGTGAGCGTAGCATTCCAAGTCTTATTGCAAGAAGAGATCTCTCGGTGAGCGATGTCAAGCGCTTTCTTCTTGGATTCAAGCATGTCATGGGAGCTTCTGAACTCTTGCCCCAGGCATTCGCGCTTCTTCCTCTCCTCAGTCAACTCAGCCCCTAATCTGTTCATTAGCTCAATCTGCTGTTGGAAAGCATACACGGCCTTGTTTTTCTCACTGCGTATCTGGGCTAGCTCCTGCTCTAACCCTTCGTTGATCTTCATCAAGGCTTCTTTTTCTTTCACAACTTGCTCGTAGGCCTCCCTAGAAACAGTAGTTGGCTCTGCTACCGGAATAGGAACAAGAACTGGTGCATCTGGAAATGGCATCCTCAACTGACTGGCTCTCTCCTGGATCCACTCTCTGTAAGGTGCGTAGGCCTGACAGTCATTCTTCCCTAACAACGGCTTCCCTCTTTGGTTAATACGCGTCCAGGCATGCTGCAACTTGGACAATAACTCCCCCTTCAAATCTCCGGTGAAGTACATAGATTCCTGTACTTCTTCCTCCTTTGGCGGGTTCTTCAGCGTATATCCGAACTGACGGACCAGCAGCGATGGGTTGTAGTTAATACACCCTTTCCTTCCTATCAGCGAGACATTAGGGTAACCAGAACAACTGAAGATAAGCTCGGATCCCAGCAGATCTCTATCAAACCATTCGACGTCCTCGGAAGATAGCCTCATCAGGCGCTCTGACCAGCTGGCTGTGGTTGCACTCTCCACAAAAGATCCCTTCATGGGAAGATGACTCTTGAACCATATATTCAACAAAGGAGCACAACAGTAAACAACCTTTCCCCTTCTGTTTTCATTCTTGTAGTGCAAGGAGTGATAGAAGTCTCCGATCAACGTGGGCACTGGATTGCCAACAGCAAATAGATGGAAAGCGTCCAAGTCGACGAAGTTGGGTAAGTTAGGAAACAACACAATCCCATAAATGCATAGAGCCAAAATAGCATTGAAAACCACCCAACATCCGCTCTTGGCATACTCCTGAGCTTTTCCAACCAAGAAATCAAGAGAGAAACCTGAAACCCCAAGCCAAGAAGTCACTAACAGTTCTGCAGCATCCATATGCAAGGCTTTGGCTAAGTCCTCCAACTTGGGCTCAACAACAGAGTGAATAAAGGGAACCTTGTTCTGCACCGGTAGCTCAGTAAACTCCATATACTCCTCAATGGTGGGCCCTAGAATGAAGTCAGCAAACGTAAAGCATCTCAATGCGGGGTCATAAAACTGCATCAAGGTGTACAGCCCGTTCATCTCATCAACAGTGGGCTTGCAGACTAATCTCAGTAACCTCCCATGACTCATTCTGAAGCTTCTCCTAACCTCCTCATCAGCAAGAGATATCAGACCAAGCAAAGAAGTAATATCAGGTGAAGGCAACTTATACGCAACCGTTTTCCTCAAACCAGCCATAATCACCACTCAGAAGTCTGGGCACTAGAATCGGAGGATATGCAAATGCACCTGCAGCACAGACACACGTTAATGGGATGCAATAATGATGAGTATACGAACAATGCAATGCAAGTAACATGCAACAGGGACCAGCTGCCGTAGCTGAATAGCCTGAACCATCAAGAAGTCTTAGATAGACTCTATAGAAGTCCTCAAACCCTGGTCTCAGATAGTCCTAAAACAAAGCTCCAACAATGGTCTCTGACAAACCTCAAACCATGACTCCAACTGGTCTCTGGCAGACCTCAGAACTATCCAACTGGTCTCTGACAGACCTCAGAACTCTCCAACTGGTCTCTGGCAGACCTCATAACTCTCCATAAATACCCAGGATCTTTGATCAAGAAATAACCGGTAGTCTGAAGGTCTAGTTACCTGCATAACCCCAAACCCTCTCACAGGTGGATGTCCTAGTAACTGACAAAGGTATGGCATCCTATGCGGTCGTCGGCGTCACAGACTTTCAGGGTTGATGATGCGATTCCCAGAAGGAGTGGCATCATCAAATCCTGAAGAGGCCTCACTTAGCCAACTTCCAAATGATCGGTTCCCGGAGTCGACAATTCAGCTGACCAACAACCCCTTCGACCCAAAGGGTAGAAAAAGAAGCCAACCAGAAGAACCTCGTCCGAGTGTAGATTTCATGAGACACTAATGCAAGCAAAGCCGGCACGCGCCCACTACTTTCTACTCTAATTCTAGGTGTACTCAAGCCCGGGTCCGACTTATCTCTCAATCATAGAACCACCCATCACACCCCAATACAGCAATAATAGTCAATATATAATGCTGAAAATAAATGTCAGAAATATAAATCCATACAAAATCCTCGACGGGAAAACAAGCTTTAGGATTGACTCTCTTAAGGGACGTTGGATCCCAAATGCATAAGAACCATCGCAGTCCTTAGCAGCCAGGGGACGTTGGGTCCCCAGTAGAGTCGCCAGCTGTCGCTACTGCGAAAATCGGCGCCGGCTGAACAGAAGAGTCGCCACCGCGCGTTATTTATCCCACGAGAGGGAAAGGAAACGCTCAGAGTAAACCTCGCACAACACGGAAAGGTATGGTCGTCGCAACCAAAACCTGGATTCGGGAGTCGGTTACGCAAGGGGAAGGTATTAGCACCCCTCACGTCCGTCGTACTCGACGGGATCCACGCTTTTTTTCGTGTACGGATTGTTATTCTATCTAAACTAAGGGTCAAGGGTTAAAAGAAGAGAAAATGACTCGGCAAAGTATCGCACTTTATGCCTACGTATTCCCGTCTGGAACGAGAAATCAGAGTCAACGTAGTTCGCCTACCTACGGGAAAGGAGGGGAAGGTTGCTCGCTAGGATATCGCATCCTATGCCTACGTACTTCCACACAGCATGGAAGATCAGAGCAAACGTAGTTCGGGCCACGTACGACACAAGTCTGTCTTGATTGATTTTATTCCTTCTGAAAAAAGGTTTTTCTGATTAGCAGTCCCGGCGGACAAAAATGACGTTTTGATGAGTTCACATTCTTTTACGGAAGAAGTGTCTTTTATTGTGTTTGAAATCTTTATGGAGTTTTTCTGCTTGTTTTGAGGAAGAAGAGACAGAACTCTAACCTATGGTTGCGACGGGAATCAAACTATCCTAATGTTATCATGCATGGGTTAGGACCTAGAGTCTATCATGCTCCTCTCTTGCGCAGAGAGAAACAGAGATCCTAAGGGAATAGACGGAAACAGAAATAATATCAGATATATACAGTAAAACAGTAAAATGCATGGATGCAGCAATACAAGCGAGGCAAGGGAGTCCCACTCAACCTCGAACCTAGAAAATAATAGGCAAAAGTGAACAGGCTTCACCTTCAACCCAACAGGGTAAACAACAAATAATACAGTCAGGAAAACCAATCAATACATCAAGAAATGAAATACAGCAGAAGAATAAACAGCATCAGCAGCTCTGCATCACACCAGTCTTCAAGTCATCTCCAATCAGCTACAGGCTTCAGCAAGCATCACTCTCCATCTCCACAGCTTTCCAGCAAGGGCTTTGGTCATCAATCTTCCATCTACAATGGCTTTTCTTCAAGTCTCAATCTCCAGGAGAAACATCAGTCAACAAGATGAAGTGAATGAATGTTAGACAGTTAATTACCTACCAAGGGTGGTTCATTAACTGTTAACATTAAACAGACAGTTTCCTCTCAAAAGTTCTATCTTTTAAATACATTCACTGATCCTTCCAAAGGAAGGAGGTGGATATTTGAAAGAGACTTTGAATCATAGAGAAAGGATGGATGCAGACAAGGCATGCCATGTTTGAGAAACAAGCTTTATAACCTAGAGCTCTGCCTAGCTCCTAAACCCTAATCTCCTCAACAGCTGCCAACAGGAATCTCCTCATCAACTCTGGAAGTTGGTCTTCAGTCTCTGGATCTCCAATGGCTTCATCATCATCAGTCTTCAGCTCCCCCAATCCCCAGACAATTCCAATACCCATACAGACAGACAATAATCCCCAGAGGGCACACCACACCAATCAATCAAATATAGCAGTATATACTAATAGCAGTAAGGGAATCCTAATGATTTCTAAGGGGATCTATCCTATACCCATAACCCCTATAGTCCATACCCCAAAAATCAAATGAAAATCTCCTAAAAGAATTAAACTATCTCACCTAAGTGGATTTAAAACCCTAGTTTTATTCATGTTATTCACACCTAAGCTAATCACCTAAAATTAACTTCTAGAAATGGGAACTAAATTGCATATACAAGTTGAATGTCTAAACTAAACAATCTAAAAAGAATGGATAAAAAATATTGAAGCAACTATTAGAACAAAATTTATCAAAATTATGTATGAGATGAAACACCTAAAATATGCATTTATTTGGAAAATATGGGAAAATATCAAATAAAAAAATAAAATGCAATTTTTATTTTTTATAATTTTCTAGACATAATTATTGACCTATAGAAAAAACAAGAATAAAAAAATATTAACTTTCCATTTTTATATGATTTTTTTTTGAAAATGCATGAGAATGAAAAGAAATTAAAAATTAAAATATAAAGAAATAGAAGGAGGAGGTGAGAATAGCAAACGCGCTCAGTTGTTTTTCCAGGTGGGCCACCAGCTGGGAGGTGCGAATATCAAAGGCTTAGGCCCATACGCGCTTCAGAATTTAAACAAAAAAACAAAAAACTCAAAGCGGTGCAGATAGTAGAATTCATAGTTCAAAATCAATGGGCCTGCGCTTGGGAGGGTGTTATTAGCAAGGGAAGTCTGAGCCCATCAGAAACGTTTTAATGAAACGGTGCGTAGCACCCTTTGAATTTCCCTCCGTTTTCATGTTAAATCGCAGCCATCGGATTAGATCCCCAGTCAAGGTCAAATACCCAATCGTGTGGTTCAAACATCGTCTTCAACCTTGAGCAACTCTAGGGTTTCAGAAACCATCTCCATGCACGCGCCTTCCATTGCTTTGTTCTCCTTTGTCCCTCCATGAAATCACGCGATTCAAAGAGCAAAGATGCTCTATCAACTCTCCTCTACACAACCATACCATTATCTCTTTCTGAAACTCACTCAAGAAACAAACCCGATAGGTGGAACAGATAGAATCCACCATGAGCACCTGTCATCAACCATACCAAACCTTGCCAATATCTACCCTAGCATAATCTACATCTTTCACTGATCATTCTAAGCAACTAATCTAAGATTATCTTGCATTATTCTTGATGTTCTAAGCTCCAACAGAATTAGTGCACCATAGCCAATCCTCATAAAACCTCTCCAAACCTTGTGGAACTCATCATCTAACCTAACTTAACCAGTCTAAGATAACAAATCCCTATCATGCTATCTAAACCATGCAATTCGAGCAGATATACCAACCTGGTTTAAAATGAAGAAACAGCTATGGAACTCCTTGATCCAATGCTTGCAGGGACTTGAAACTGATCCACACACTACCACTTTGATTCTGTATGCAAAGATCTTGACTCAAACTTCTTGTATCATGTGATTCCAATTTCTTGCACCTTGAATGATGAAACTTGTATGGCACTATCCTTGCTCAATTCAGCCAAATTCTTATGAGAATTGTAATCTATGGATGATGGTGATGAAGATCAGATCAAGAAGTGTGAGAATTGATGGAGATTTGAGAGAGTTTGAGATAATTTTGCAAATTGGAGAAAGTGAATGAAACTTGTGATTTTGAGAGAATGAGATCACCAACCATGGCATGAACCATCTCATATCAATATATACATGAGGTTAGAAACTCCTAGAAGCTTGGAGAAACTTCCCATGTGTGATTTCCCTTGGATTTGGTTTATGTATCTTCCATTACAAGTAACCATGGATAACTCCCAAAATGTGAACTAAGCTCAAAATTCTACTTTAGCCAATGTTCTCAAAATGATCTTTCCATTCAAAATGACCTATAATTTTGCTTCATTTGGCCAAAATATGAAAAATCTCATTTTTAAGTCCATTTTTATTCATTAAATCCAACAATTTTGAAACCTTGTGCTATGAATCTTTCCAATCTCTCATGGTCACTTTTCTAGACTCAAAATGTCATTTGGAACAAGTTTTATGTTTTAAAGTTTTCCATTTGAAGCTTCCTTGCATGAGTTTTGGGCATAGGTTGAAATGACCTGTAATTCTCAAATGACCAAAATACCCTTTGCTTGCCAAGACCATAAGTAGAGTTCCACAAGTCATATGAAGGCATACCATACCATTCTAGAAAGCTAAGACAATGAGTAACAATTCTTATGTTGACCAGAAATTCATTTGAAATCTCCTTGAGGGGTAAAAAGAGCTTGGAAGTCAAGTCACTTTCACAGACAAAATTTCAGATACCTCAGATGACCTGTAACTTGCAAGGACCATAACTTGAGTTCTATAAATCCCCTTGATGTCTTCCACCACTCAAATTAAAGGTATTGAGATACTCTAAAAGTTTTATGTTGACCAAGGATCCATTTGAAGCTTGCATTTTGACTTATCTTGCTTGGAAATTTGACCTAAACTAGGGGATTTTACACAGAAACCCTAATTTAGAAACTCCTCTTCTCCTTGATTTCTCTTGAATTCTTCTTAGCATAACAACATATCCTTATTCTTCATGTCAAATGATGAACCCCACATCTCTTCAATAGCCCTCAATGCCTTTCAATCAGTCAATTGACCTAGGGTTGACCCAGATGAAACCCTAGTTGACTGTCTTCAACTGCAATACTTGTGACTACACCAATGACTTGTCTCCTTCTCCAAATGACTTTCTAAGTCTCCCATGATGCCCACATGCTCTCCATGCTCAGCCCACAGCTCACACTTCCCTTATTGATCCCCAGATACACTCAGTTAGGAGATAGATGAACTGCTTGATCCATGGACTTGATAGCTTCCAAATTCTTTTCTGATGACTTGAATGAGATTGAATCAGGACAATAACCTCTTGATAGGCCTCTAGAGATGAGAATAATGATTGGTCCCCTGTTGGATGACTTGCCATGCTTATGCTATGCAAATGGTTAGGCTATGTACATGACTCTATATGCAAATGCTAATGATATTGAAACATAAACCAAATGAATAAGGTTGAGCAAATTTTGGGGTGCAACAGTTAGTCCACGTATGATCTATTTTGAAGGACCTATTTTGAAGAACCCAGTTCACGCCTGGTAGTCAGTCCTCGTCTGAACTGTTTTAAAGAACCCAGTTCACGCTTGGTAGTCAGTCCTCGTCTGACCTATTTTGAAGAACCCAGTTCACGCCTATTAGTCAGTCCTCGTCTGACCTGTTTTGAAGAACCCACTTCACGCCTGGTAGTCAGTCCTCGTCTGACCTATTTTGAATAACCCAGTTCACGCCTGGTAGGCAGTCCTCGTCTGACCTGTTTTGAAGAACCCAGTTCACGCCTGGTAGTCAGTCCTCGTCTGACCTATTTTGAAGAAACCAGTTCTTGCCTGGTAGTTAGTCCTCGTATGACCTATTTTGAAGAAACCAGTTCTTGTCTGGTAGTCAGTTCTTGGATGACCGTGTTGTTTGAACCCTAGTTCTCGCCTGGTAGTCAGTTCTCATCTGACCTATTTTGAATCCAGTTCTCATCAGGTAGTTAGTTCTCGCCTGACTTGTTTTGTAGAAACCATTTCTTGTCTAGTAGTCAGTCCTCGTCTAACCTATTTTGAAGAAATCAGTTCTTGTCTGGTATCCAGTCCTCGTCTAACCTATTTTGGTAGAAACCAGTTCTCGCTTGGTAGTCAGTCCTCGTCTGACCTATTTTGAAGAAACCAGTTCTCACCTGATAGTCAGTCCTCGTCTGACCTGTTTTGAATCCAGTTCTCGCATGGTAGTCAGTCCTCGTCTGACCTATTTTGCAGAAACCAGTTCTAGCCTGGTGGTCAGTCCTCGTCTGACCTATTTTGAAGAACCCAGTTCACGCCTGGTAGTCAGTTCTCGCCTGACTTGTTTTGAAGAAACTCGTTCTCGGTTGTCAGTTCTCGCCTGACCTATCTAATCCAGATCCAGGGTTTGTTTTCCTCAGTATAAGTCCAATCGTACTTGGCACACCCGGTTATCCCCAGCGGAGTTTTCTTGTGGTTAGAAGTTATCAAATTCATGTTGATCCGGCCATGTGTGTTTGTCTGGCTGCGATGTCAAATGTTTGTAACATGTTTATCAACTTTGTGGTCGTCTGGCGGGGACGTCAGATGTTTCATCCCCAATTAGAGTTTGCAGTTCTATTTCTGCGGTTGACAAATTTTCGGGTTCTTTGGTATTCAACCGTCTTTTACCTTGATTGTCTGAAATTCGTTCGCTTTTCACCCAGTCAGATCCAAGTCGCTTGAATAAGGGCAGCTGTTGTACCCCAAAATTTTCCCAACCTTTTTCTAACTTGGTTTATGTTTCATTTCATTGTTCTAGCATTTTCATTTGCATATCATTCTTCATTTGCAGGGGATCAAGAGAGGTGTGCATAAAAAGAGAAGGTTACCCAGGGTCTAAGCCTAAGCAGGAGGCTTTATTCAAGTGGTCAAGTGTTTATCATCATCAGGAGAAGGTCAAAGCTCTTTGAGAAAGGAGATGGACAATTGTGGTTTACCTCCTATCTTGGAGTCCAATTGAGGATCATCAGAGGATCATGAGTCCATGGTTGTGGATGTAGAATATGGTGGAAGCTCATTGAATGCCTTGAGAGTCATTGTGGAGCTTATTCAAGTCATTACATCATATGCAAGAAGCCACAATCAAAGATGTTGCATCTAGGGTTTTCATCTGGTCAACCCTAAGTCAATTGTGAATTTAAAGGAGATTAAGACTTAATTCCAAGTCTTTGTGATCATGGAATGTTGTGTTGAGATATCTAAGATGTCATTCCAAGATCAATTTAAGAAGAATCAAGGGTGTGAGAAGTTACTTAGCTAGGGTTCCTAAGCTTGTCAGTGTAAAATCCCCTATTTAGTGCCTAACTTCAAGACCACATATCTCAAGATACAAGTTTCATCTCATCTTTAATGCAACATAAGACTTCTAGAACTCAAGTTATGATGCTGACAAGTTATGGGTCCTCAGATGAATGTGATTTTGGTCAACAAAGGTCAACCAACTTCCAAGACATTTTTTACCCAGAAGGATGTTTCTCCTCACTTTGACCCAAACATGAAAGTTTTTCCTTATGATTTTAACTTTCCAAAAAGCCCTAGAAGTCCTTCATCTAATTTGTAGAGCTCAAGATATAAAGCTTGCAAGGCAAGGGTATTTTGGGAAACTTTGACTATAGGTCCTTTTCATTATAGGTCCATTTAATGACTTTGTGCACCTCAAATGGAACTTTCTCCAACATCAAACTTGCATCAAATGAACTCAATTTCATCATTGAACATTTAGTTGTCAGGGGTATGGCTTGTATGTGAAGATTGGTGAAGGAATTTCATGAAAAAAAGGCATTAAAGGCCATGATTTGAATTGAATTGATTTAAATCATTTCGTGCCATATTTGTGCATTTTTCGAGTCACTTAAACATACCAAGCACATTGCACAAATCAGAATTGAGATATGGTGAGCAAAAACATGTCAAATTCCAAGTTACTTCAAGTATAAGTTACATATACAAGATCCACCATGGGATCATTTCAAGGGATCATTCTCCTCCATTGGATCACTACATATGACAAGGAAGCTGTTTGAATGAAGTTCAAGGCCATTGGAGCAGAAACACGTGTGTGATTTCAAGCTTCATTCTCAATTTTTTGATTTTGTAATTCATCATAACAGGCCACAATTGGGCCTCCATTTGACCGTAGATCCAAAATATATAAACCTCTAATGAAGAACAAACCCTCATTCAGTGAATTTGGTGAAGATTGGAGCAGAAAGCAGTTGTGAAAGTGAAGGAGAAATTGAAATCGTGAAATCAAGAATCAAGCAATTTCAGAGCAATTAAAGGTTACCAATAGCTTCCTTGAGGATCATTGAAGGTTTCTGGATTGTTTCCCACGAGTCTAAGCGTCAATTCAATACCCAACGGAGGAGCTCCGTTAGGTAAACTCTCTTTCAAGATTGCACTCTGTTTAGGCATCCATTTACTCTCATTCTTGATGCATATTGAAGCCCTACCCTTGTAGGCCATTTCTGGATTGATTTGGTGTCTGTTCTTGATCATTTGTAATTTATGCTCAAAACTCGTTTGCTTCGTGTTTCTCCATTTATGAGTGAAAAATGAAATTAAACCCTAGATTAGTGATGTACATGAGGAGAGGATCACAATGGTATAAAGAATTTCTTGATTTGGTTCATTCTTGACCTTTCTTCTCTGGCGAGCATTTGGAGAAGATGATCGGAAAGTGCAGAGCCACCGTCTGGCTCGCCTCTCCGTTTTGCTTGCGTGTGAGTCCACATCAGACTTTGACTTGTTGACTAATCTTAAAACAGCGACATGGATCTGAACTCATTGACCATTCCATGCGTGCACTTGGACTTCCATGTCATTAATGAAACAGAGCGTTTCATGCTCCACTCAGTTGCGTTTTGGATTGGGCCAGAACTAATACTCACACCCCCTTTTGAATAAAGCCCAACGAACTAACTGCATATTTTTGCTATTCATCACGCATGTTTGTTTATTTTCTTTTCTTTTATTCTTTTTTACATTTTATTTTCTGTTTGAGTTTTAAATCAAATAAAATACCTCAAATAATGTAAAAATCTTGCACAAAATATTTTCACACATTTTAGGATATTAATTGATTTTAGGAATTTTCATTTTAATTTTTTGGGTCATTTTTCAATTAAATGTAGATTTTTACTTTTGAGGTGTTTTAATTGGTTTTAAATTGACCATTGCTTGTTTTTGATTTTATATCTTGAGTGATTTTCATTTTCAATGGCTGATAATTGTTTCTCATGTTCATGATATGTTAAGTGATTTTTCAAGACCATTTTACCCCTGGTTGGATTAATTTTGGGTAGGGTTTTAGGTTAGTTTTAATGACCTTCGATTCACCCTTGCATTTGGGGTATCCCTTTGATTTTCTGTTTGCATAGTTTTGTTTGGACCTTGTCCTCTTACTTTTGACCCCTGGTTGCTAACACCTTAGGGGTCATCTAGGATTTTATTTTGTAATTTTTGACACTTGAGTTGCGACAGTTATCAAAAAACCGTCCTTATTTCAAGATTGCGACGGTTGTCACGACAGTTAGGATCAACTGTCATAGTTTTTTTGCGACAGTTATCAAAAAACCGTCCTTATTCCTGGATTACGACAGTTCTCACGATGGTTTGAGCCAATTGTCGCAAATTTTTTAGACATGTTGTATAAAATAATGCGACAGTTACCAAATAACCGCCCTCTTTTCACACTCGCGACAGTTAAGGTGAACTGTCGCAATTACTTTAACCAATCATAATCACTATTTTTTTTATTCCTTTAATTTTCCATTTTTTTCTTTATTTTTATTTTCTAACCTTTTCAATTTTATTAATTAATTTAATAAATAATTATTATAATTATTATAACTTTCATGACAATATAATAATTATTATAATTTGAATAAATAAATTACTAAAAACATTTATAAAATATAATAATAATAAATTAAACTCAAAATACATCAATTTTTTAAAAATTACACTTCATTTTATTAAAATATTTGATGTATCAAAATTAAACTATAAAAATTAAAACACTATATATATTCAAAATAAAACTTTAATTTTAGAAATTATTTTTACATAAAAAATTAATCTCAATATTATACCCAAAATTAAAGTATTAAAATTAAACTATATATCAAAAAAATTAAACTCAAAACTATATACCCAAAATTTATGTATCACGACGGTGAACTTACCCGTCGTTCTCCCATTCCTTTTCACAAAGGTCGCGATAGTGATTTCAACCGCCAGCCTCCACCATACATTATCACAAAACTTAAAACAAATGTAAGAAAAAAACTCGCTGAATCATTTCGTCTTTACGAAACTTCATACAAGTCCAATTGTTCTGGACATCCAAATCCCTATTCCTCTTCCAATTTCAAAAGTTCAAACTCTTACAACAAAATATTAGGGTTTTTTTTTATAAATCAAATATGTAAACCCTACACTAAAATGAAATCAAGATGATGGTTTATTCTGTTAAAGGAAAAACAGTTTATCTCCTATGAAACGTATACAAGATTCACCACTTCACGACTTCCTTCAAACAAAAGTTGGTGTTTACGATGGCCATGGAAATCCTCACATTCTTGATTTGGTATGTTTAGCACGTTTACTGAATTTAAGCACCTCTCATCCACACCTTACAGATTCTTCATTTTTGTGGGTTTCGACACAACATATTCCACCTTTACGGTGTTTTTAGGTATCATTGTGTTCCTTATGTTTAATTTACTAACTTGTGAAAAAAGTTGTATCCATATGAGTGTCGGTGTTTGTATTTATTAGCTTATCTCACTGACATGTGATCATTGACAGGTGAAAGTGATTTACTAGTGTGAGGTCTTTTAATTGGATTGGACCCATAATGGACTTCATTCCCGACATCAATGATCTAAGTGAGGGTGTTCCTCGGTGTTGTACCCCAAAATTTGACCAACCTCTTTTCTTATCTTTGGCTTATTTTTCACTGCATTTTTAGCATTAGCATTCACATATCATGATCATTTACAGGGGATCAAGTGTTGGCTTCAAGTTCAAGCAAAGACATAGTCAAGGAGTCATCAGAGGAGCTTCAATTGATCAGTCAGTTGAAAATCAAGAGATTTGAAAAAAAAGTCAACTGTGCAGTTGGAAAAGTCAAAACCTGACTTTTTAAGGTCAAGATCATAATTCTTAAGTTCAATACAATCAATGGTTGCAAATTGATCAAGCAAAGTCAAGGGAATCATGAAAAGTCAAGAATTGTTGAAACTTGCCACTTTTGGAAATTTAGGTTTTTAGAACTTTCCATTTATGGAAAGTTTTATGCTTGGAACAACCATCTTCAAAGCTATTTTTCTTCATGATCAAGGATCCAAATGGACTTGGGTCAAACATCAAAGTTGTTCCTTGTATTTCAGGCTTTCCAGAAAGTCCAAGAAGTCCTCAATTGGATTTGAGAAGCTCAAGTTATGGAGGTTCAAAGTTGAGGAAAAATAAGATGAAATCCATAACTTAGAATTTTTTTTAAGTTACTTGTGGACAGACTTTGTGGCACGATTTTCAACCTAAAATTTTGTGGGCTTCCAATGGTCTAATGAAACCTTCACCAACATGAAAGTTTTTCTACTCCATGCCCTCTTTATCAAGAACTTAAGTTTAGGGCAATTGGATTTTTGAGTGCCAAGATATCATGGGTCAAAGTAGGGGGTTTGAGCTCACTTTCAACACTTGAATTCTGATTCATTTTCCCTTTATGTGGCACTTGTGCTTGAAAATATCCATTTGTTGCAAAACCATGCGCATGAACCACTAGCATTTTCCCACCAAACTTTTCCCAAACAAGAGGAACCAAGTTTGTACTCCTCATGAGATTTTTTTGAATATTTTTCCCAAAGGAGGAAGGGACAAAGCTACTGCAACCAGCCACCCTAGCTGCCGCTAACCTCTGTCTCCTCTTGTACTATTCACTCCTTCACCATTTGATTCCAGCAGCCATGAGATATATCATCTGGTCCCTTGATTCTTTAACCTCTGTGAGTCCTCAAATTCCATTTTTCACATCCTATTTAAGCTAACTAGCAGCTGGACAAAACCCTAGCCTCCATTGTGAAGAAATTCCAAACATTCATTTTTGCTTCTCTCTGAGATATTCCCACGAAAATACCTCATTTCCTCATTATTTCCTAAACCTTTCCTCACAAATTTAACCTCACAATATCATTTGGAAGCTGCTTGCGAAGGGAGAAGTTGGTGGTTCTGCTCTTTCTCAAGTCACTCTGAAGTTTTATAGTTTGTGTGCTTTGGAGGCTGCAAGAGGTGAGTACCATAAACTTTCTTGTTTTTTATCTGCATCATTGGTATTAAACATGAGTTGGTTTTATTTTGAAGTTCATTAACTGTTGAATGTGATTATGCCCTAAGTAAGATTGCTGCTACCTGTTGTGAATCATGAGTGTTTTCTTTGTTTTAAGATTTTTGATTTGTTTACAAAGGTTGTGATTCATGTTTTTGATGTTGGGAATATACCTCTGTGTGATAATGGTTTTGTAGTACTGCAGCTGCTTGTTTCTTAGTAACAATTTTGGTTTTAGAATCCTTATGCTCTTTTCACTTGGTGTTTGAATATGTCTATTTGTTGTCGGTTGTTATGCTTGTGCCAAGTTTGTTCAACCTTTATATGTTCCTTGGTATGTGTATGTTCGCATTATGGCCACAAATCTTGCTTTGCTTGGCATTTTTTATGTTTGGATATAAAACAATTTTGTGTGTAGTACAACTGTGGTGGAAGTGCCTAACTTTTTATTCTGCATTATCTTGTATGTACCAACTGTTTTCAAACCAAACCTTTGTGAACTATGTACTTGTGTTGAAGTCTCTAATCATGTTCGAATAAGTGTGCTGTTGGAATTGTACATGTGTGCTTGCACTAGTAGCTGTCATGAAGACATTTTTTTAAAATGGTGTGTGGACATTCTAGTATCAAATTGTGTTGTTGTCCCTGATTAAACGAGACTATATTGAATGTTAACTCTGAAGTTGTATTTTAACACATAAGCTGCATGATGCTGATATCACCCATCATTTCAAAATTGACAAGGTTTTATGTTACCTGCTGTTTGTAAGCAAAATACCCTTTTTTTTGAAGCTGTTTAGGTCATGTTTTGAAGTTGTTATTTTTTAGTTTTCATCCTATTGAAATTATCATGTTTTGCTGTCAACATTTTAGTGATGCTATTTGGACTTGTGATATGATCATGGCTTAGCTGTTAGAGTTTGTCTTGAATTTGTTTCAATCAATGTATGAACTGATGTCTGCTTTGTGATGTTGAATTTTGTGTATTTCTGCTTTGAACAAGGTTGTGCTGATTTTGACCTTGCTGTGAGAACTGCTTTCCATCATGATTAAACTTTTTGTGCTCTATGCTAATTTCTGTCTTGAGGCTAGAAAGCCCTTTGTGCTACCAAATCTCTTTGGTGTGTCTTGTAATGTATGTGTGTTCCTAACATGGTGTGTCCATTGCTGTCACGATTTAGTACTCTTGCTGATTGATAGACATTTGATATGTTGAATCATGTTTAAGTTTTAGTTACATTTTTGATTGCTGCAATAGTGTGTCTAGTGTCATTAAGCTTGTGAATCTGCATTTTGTGAACAAGATTTGGGGTTGTCATTGTTTGTTTTGCATATTTATGCCCAGTTTGGTGTTCATGACTTTTTGTCTTGGTAGTTAACTTGGAATCACATGTGTTTTGGATTACTATCATGAATTTGTTTCCATGTGAGATTTTTTTGCTTGAGTTTATCCTAATAGTTGCTGGGGACTGCTGTTGTGCTAAAGGACAGTTTGGTTGGGATTTCTGAAATGAAATTTGTTTATTGTTAACTTTGTGATAAATCAAAATGCTACTGTCTAGGAAACCAATTTTGTCAACTCTTAATTGTTGTTGTAACCTGTTTCATTGCTAACTGCTGTTTATGTGGATTAGTCTGCCATTAGAGTTTTTGCATGAGGATTGCTGTCTAGATTTGTTTTGTATTTTTTATATCAAGAGTGTTACATTTAGGCTACAAAATGACTACCGTCACAAGGCTTGCAAATTTGTCTTTGTGATTGAAATCTTGGATTGTTTGTTAAATGATTTAACTTTGTCAAGTTGAGGCTCACAATTGTTTTATCAAGAGTGTTTCACACACTGTTTTGAAGTTGTCACCTCATATTGGAAGTGCATATTGATATGACATGTTAAACCTGTTAAAGCATCAGCATGGTTGAATTTTGTTTTGGTTCTGACAAGAGTGGTTGCTAGTTTAAGTAGATTGATTCATATCTGGTTGTCATTATGTTTGAGGGCTTGTTAGCATTATTGAATCAAAGTATGTTGTTCCTGTCTTAACAACACACTACTGTCTAATTCATGTTGCTTTAAGTATGTTGCTTATCTTTATAAACATTTGGCTGTTAATATCTGAATGATTGAGTTTGCTTCTTAGAGTTCATAGGTTGGGTTCATAGCTGCTATATAGTTGGGATAGTTTGGACTCATGAGATTTGGTAGTTGTTTTGGGTTTGACTAATTGAAACCTTGAGATATGAGGTGTTAAATCAGATTGAGTTATGCTGC
Organism: Lathyrus sativus; assembly: GCA_963859935.3. Taxonomy (NCBI): domain Eukaryota; kingdom Viridiplantae; phylum Streptophyta; class Magnoliopsida; order Fabales; family Fabaceae; genus Lathyrus; species Lathyrus sativus. The sequence goes on along the minus strand of OZ012741.1, from coordinate 483,054,672 downwards.
TGTCTCTTGCATTTGGATTCATGCCCTTGAGATATGTTTTGTCGATTTCATTATAAATATTGCTTGAAATCTCTACTGTTTAGCCTCTTTTGAGAGTTCATCAACTTGTTTATTTGCTCTGCCTTGATCAATTAGTTTTCATGTTTTGCCTTGTTGAATTTCAAAACCAAAATGCTTGTTGAACCGCTGTTGCTATTGAGGATGTTTTGGATCTGAGTCTGATTGAGTCTTTGTTTGCTTAAATGCCTTGAGTTAATGCGCAACTGCCTTTGTTTTGTTTTGAAGGTTCTATGTATGCATTTGTTGTTGGAACTGTTTTACCATGATTATACTTGATGCCCATTAATTGGAATTGCTTAAAAGCTTTTTAAAGTCATGTTTAAACTGAACTGGTGTTTTTGCTCATTGAATTTGTGGTTGTCCTGAAGTTAATTGATGGATGTGGGCTATAATTCTTCCATAGTGAACCATGCTAGTTCTGTTAAGTTTGAGACCTCTTTCTTAAAAAATCATCATAAGCAACATCCTTAGAACTGGGACAGCCCTGTGCTTGGTTTCTTTAAAAAAATTGTTGTGTGCATAGTCAATTCATGTCTACTCACTTCTTCTTTTTTGCTCCATTGTGTTTTGAACAAATCTTCTGGTTAGATTTCATTCTATTATACATTTGAAACATGCTTCAACCATTTCTTACCTATTAATGCATCTGTTCCAATCTGAAAATTTCAAAACGCATTTCAAAACTCTTTTTTGCATTATCATTTGATTTGTTGTGTGTGTTATGTATTTTGAAAAACTAATGATGCCATTTTCTTCCTCTTGAGTTTCTGGTTGATTTTGATATAAAGTTTGCCCAGTTTGGTTGAGGTATGAGAAAGTTACGAGTCAAAACGTATTTTGGACGGTTTGCCTTATTTTGTTTTGCCCAGAAATTCACAGCGATTAAGTACTTGTATTTATGGGGTGGCATAAATACACGGATGTATCACCACCCCAGTGGTTAAGTAACACGCCCTTTCACTACTATGTCACCTGTTCGAGCCCGGCTGGGGCCAGTTTTTGCTTTTATCCTTTTATTTTTCACTTTCTATGTTTTCTCCTTCCTTTCTCATCTATTGTCACACGCGCGTGAAGTGGTTTAGTGGTAACATGTTAGGTTTTCCATCCCAAGGTCAAGAGTTCAACTCTTGTTGGGAGCTTTTATTCTTTTTTTCCTTTGTTTATTTTAGCATTTGTTTTCTCTTCTTTTGTTCTATTTCATTCTTTACTTGTTTTTGTTTTATTCATTTTTAAAATTAGTTTTTATTCTAAAAAATAATCCCAAAAATCTTTTTTCTATTATTTTGAGTGTGTTATCTCATTTCCCATCTTTTTCATGTTATTTTATCTTGATTTCCATTTCCTTTCATGATTTTATTTTGAACCCACTATTTAATTTTATGTCTTTCATTTCACTTGTGATTGAGTTTATTTAGTGTTTACTTGGCTTTATGCCACGATCCCTTAGGATTCCTAGTCCCTCCGTTTAGGATGGGAGTAGGAGAGACATTAGGTGTTCAATCAATCGCATGATAATATTAGGTTAATTCTCCATTTTCATCCCAACCTTAGGAGCATTGTACATGATAACTATAGGGTCCAGTTTCCCTTTAGATCGAGTCTTTCTCTTCCCACCTCAAAGTAATCATAAAACACCTAATAAAGGTTAGTGAATGTCATACATTACGAGCCTTAAGATATTTGGGAAATGGTTGTTGGAAGGCTTCCTTTCAGTGGCTTGATTGTTTAGTATAGCACCCTTTGGATGATATGCGACGCATTCACTCCTAAGTCATAGTCTCTAGTGCAATATGAGTTACAAACCAAACTCAAAAACACTTCTTCTCTAAAAAACACAAAAACAATCATTAAACTTCTTTTTTCCCTTTGGGGTCCTTAATCAGGAAAATCATTTTCATAAGGGGAGTTTTGTTAACTCTTAGTTCTATCGCAAACGGTAACGCCTAAGTCTCCAATGGTCGAGCTGCATACACCAACTGTTAGAACTGATTGATAACCCTACTCGATTTAAAACATTTGAACCAACCAGTGGTCGTGTTAGCCCGAACTACGTTTGCTCTGATCTTTCATGCCAGATGAACGTACGTAGGCACAAGACACGATGTCTTGGCGAGTAACCTTCCCCACTTTTACCCGTAGTTAGTCGAACTACGTTGACTCTGACTACTCATTCCAGATGAGATACGTAGGCACAAAGCATTGTTGCTTTGCCGAGTCACTTTCTTTTGTCCCCAAGCCTGTAGCTAGATAGTTTCAATTACCCTTTTAGATAGACAACAAGCGTGGATCCCGTCGAATACGAAGGACGTGAGGGGTGCTAATACCTTCCCCTTGCGTAACCGACTCCCGAACCTAGGACTTGGTTGCGATGACCGATCTTATCCCTCTTTTCGTTAGGTTTTCTCTGAGCGTTTCCTTTCCCTCTCTTGGGATAAATAATGCACGGTGGTGACTCTTCTGTCATTGTCGGCCCTCGATTTTCGCAGTAGCGTACAGCTGGCGACTCTACTGGTGACAGGAATATCCCCTATGCGAGTCAATCATAGCGTTTGTTTGTTTATTTTTGGGGTGTGTACATATGTGCTTTATTTTTCCTTAGGTGCTTTTCGCATTTTATTTTCCGCATCATATATCATATTGTTGTGCTGTGGGGAGGGATTGTTCCATTGAGAGATAAGCAAGACCCAGGCTTGAGTATAGACTTAGCATTAGAAGTGGAGATTAGTGGTGAGCCTGTATGCTTTGCATGCACCAGCTAGCCATGAAATTCGCGCTCAGACGAGATTCTCTTTAACGATTTTCTTTCTACCCCTTTGGGCTCGAAGGAATTTTGGATCTGAGGATTGTTGACTCTTGGAACCGATCACTTGTGAGTCAGCTAAGTGAGGCCTCTTCAAGAGATGATGATGCCAAACCAGAAATGGTGAACGTATCATCATTTCTAGAAAGTCTGTGACGCTGACGAACGTATAGGATGCCAAACCTTGTCAGTAGATAGGTCCTTACCTGTGAGAGGGATGGGGTGCAGGAAACTTTAGCCTTCAGACTACCCGGTTCTTCACAGTTTGGATGTCAGTGTGTGGTTATGACTAAAGCGAAGCGCCAGTCGTCTCAAACTACAGCACAACAATCTTGATCCCCTGTTTGCATGTGCATTTTGCATTTTCATTTGCATGTCATTAACATGTATCTGTGTTGCAGGTGCATATTTTCCCTTCGATTCTAGTGATCTTGTTCCTGTTCTGACATGGAGTCTCTGAAGAAGACAGTTGCCTACAAGCTCCCTTCTCCTGATATCAGTTCTTTGTTGCGTTTGGTTGCCTTAGCAGATCAGAAGGTGAAAAGGGAGTTCAAGGAATCCTATAGGAAGTTACTCAGTTTGGTGTGCAAGCCTTTAGTGTTCGAGTTGAATGGCTTGTATGCTCTGTTCCAGTTTTATGACCCTCAGTTAAGATGTTTTATTTTTCCTGACTATGTTCTGGCGCCGACATTGGAAGAGTATCCCGTGTTACTAGGGGTTACAATATTGGATCAAATGCCTTTTTACCATGTTGATATCGGGCCTGACCTAGCTAAGCTCGCTGTAATCGGTCATCTTGATGCTTCAGAGTTCTCAGGAAAATTGACCAAGTTGAATTGAGTATATGGGGTTCCTCTACCTGTTCTGGTTGACAAGGCTTTACAATGTGCAAAAGACGGTTGTTGGATTGCGTTCAATGCCATTCTCGCTCTGTGCGTATATGGTATCATTTTGTTTCCCAACTTGCCAGACTTTGTGGATACATACGCTTTCTACATCCTTGCTTCAGGGAATCCAGTGCCAACGTTGTTAGGAGATGTTTACCATTTCATCCATTACAAGAATGAAAAGCAAAGAGGTAAAAATGTGTCTTGCTGTGTACCCTTGATGTATAGGTGGTTCTCCAATCATCTTCCGAAGAAAGGCCCGTTTGTTACTACTGTTAGCACCTCAGATTGGTCTGCTAGGTTAATGGGGTTGTCTGCAGAAAACATCGTATGGTTTGATCATGACATACTTGGCACAGAAATCATATATAGTTGCAGTGGTTTTCCGAATATCCCATTGGTCATAAGGAAGGGTTGTATTAACTATAATCCCTCTTTGTTGATTAGACAATTTGGATATGCCTTGAAGAGTCCTCCTAAGGAAGAAGGGATACAGGAATCTCTGTATCTCACGGGATTGCTAGAAGCTGATACTTTGGTCAGATTGGAGTATGCATGGAGTAACATTCATAGACGAGGCAAGGCAATGTTAGGGAAAAGCAACAATCGAGCTTTTGACCCCTACGTGGTTTGGATCAAGGATAGAGCTGCCAAGTCTCTAATGTCGTTTCCCTCAGTTGCGCCCTTGTACCCCGTCATGCCTGAAGAACCTACCACCGTGGATATTCAGAAGTACAACCAACTGTTGCATGAAAAAGAGGAGTTAAAGAGAGCGAATGAAGAATTAGAGAAAGAGATTATCCGAATCCGAAGTGAAAAGATGATGCTGTTCGTGCCTTCAAAAGACAGACTGAACTTGTTAATAAGCTGGGTACGCAATTGACAGAGGAGACTAGTTCCCGAGAACGAGTGGGTAAAGCTTTGAAAAGCGCCAGTGATGTCCTCTCCAGCAAAAAGAAAGAATTGGAAAAAGCTCACCTGAGGATATTCAAATTTGACATCAAATGGAATGCTATGTTAACCAACAACAAGGAGAGGGAAGATAAACTCCGGCAACAGGTTGATAGTTTGAGGGCCAAGCTTCGAGATAGCATTGCAAAAGCTCCTGGTGAATATGTTAGTCAACTAGAAGACAAGCGAAAACTTCGCGAAGCTCTTGCAATTTTGGAGGAATACAAATAGAGGGTCAGCTTAAAGAAGCCCAGATTAGAGGATGTTTTTGGAGAGGATGCTTGGGAGGACCATGTCCAGAGTCTGCAAGATACTATCAAGAAGAGGAACTTGCTTATTCAGGGATTGGTTGACAGACCCGATCATCCAGACACAAAAGAGTTGCTAAAAGAGTTTCGGACCCGATTCCGCTTTTGACGCTTTTTCTCTTATTTGCTGCTGTTGTTTGTATTCTGACCATCACCAGGGTTGTTGGATGAGGTCATGATGACTTTCTGTTGTATTCCTTTGACGATGTATGATGATACTCTATGTCTTATTTCATTTATGAGAAGTTTTCCTTGACTATCTCTGTGGTTCTTCCATTCTCTCACCATGCTCGTGGAACTAGAATCAAGGGGGGAGCGTCCTTGAAACATATTTACATGTCTGCATTCTGCATTTTTTGCATCATTCTGCATTTGCATTGCAGGTGTTTCTGTTAACCTAACCTCTTCTTGTGGTTCTATAGAGAGAGAAAGGGAGATTTTGTTTCAGGATTGAAGGGCAGCCTATTCACCGTTATTCTACACGAAGAAACCACCAGAGGATTATGGATCAAGTTCAGCTCGAGCTTCAGGAATTCCGCGATAGGATGACACAATTCATGGAAGTTATGCAGACTGTAGCTAATGGGCAAGACCAACTTAGGACTTTGGTGCAACCTTTGATCGCACGGGTCGACGACGATGGTGTGTTACATGGAGGAACAACTACCAACCTACCTCTGGTTGAGCCTCAGCACGCTAATAACGTAATCCCCAATGCTGGCGAGAACGGAAACGGCAATGGTGTTGGAAATGTAAACGTCACTGGGAATGATAATGGAAATTTTGGAACTAATGGTAATATCGGTGGAGGAATTGGTAACACCGGAGTTGGAGCCCGAAATGAGGGGAACGCCGAAAATGTCGGTCAAGGGAATGGGTATGGGCATGAAGTTAATGGAGTCAACCAGGGTAATCTGTATCAGCCATGGCTTGAGGATCGACAAGAAGACCTTTTCTCATTGAAAGATGAAATGTCTGCTGAAGCTGATAAAAGATTTAAGTTATTGGAGGAACAGATGAGGAACCTCTCTAACCAGAACTCCATGGGGATGGAAATGGCCAATCTAGGGTTGGTTCCTGACCTAAGAGTGCCACTCAAATTCAAAGTTCCCACGTTCGACAAATACAAAGGGGATACTTGCCCGAGGGTTCATGTGTGGTCCTACTATCGAAGGATGTCTGTGTATTCAAGCGATGAAAAGATATTGATACACTTCTTCCAGGACAGTTCTTCTGGACCATCACTCGAGTGGTACATGGGATTGGAGCCCACTCAGGTCAGAAGTTGGAAAGATTTGGCAGAAGCTTTCGTTAAGCACTACCAATACAATAGTGATTTAGCGTCAAACCGAGTGGAACTTCAGAATTTATCGCAGAGAAGTAACGAGTGTTTTAAAGAATATGCACAAAGATGGAGAGAGCTTGCTGCTAGAGTTCAACCTCCCATGGTGGAAAGAGAGCTAACTGATCTATTTGTGGCCACATTACCGGGAATTTACTATGATAAGTTAGTGAACAACATGTCTGGGAGCTTTTCGTACTTGATTATTACCGGCAAGAGGGTTGAAAACGGTATTAAGATGGGAAAGATACAAGTGGCAGAAGGGACCTCATCTGGAGGTGGAAGAAAGTTTTTTGGTGCGAAGAAGAGAGATAACGAAACAAATGCAGTGTTCAGCTTTAACAACCGAAAAAGATACCTGGATCAACGTCAACAGCGACCGTATTACCAGCAACCACCACAAGTAGCAAGTATCGCCATCCCGGTGGCACAACCTCAGCAACAACAACCACATCAACAACAGCAACAACGACCTCAACAACAGAATTATGCACCAAGACAGTTCCATGATCGGAGAAGGGTGGTGGATAGACACTTTGACACACCACCAATGCCCTACGCTCAGTTACTACAACACTTAATTCAATTGCATTTGGTCCAGAAAAGGACAATGGCACCTCTAACTGGCCAACCACCTCCCGGATATGACGCTAACGCTAGGTGTGAATTCCACTCTAGCGCCCCCGGCCACAGTATCGACAACTATAAAGCCTTCAAACACAAGGTACAAGACCTTATTGATAGTAAGGCTATCAACTTCAATCAGGATGCGCCAAATGTAGATCAAAATCCCATGCCTAACCATGGTAGGGGTGGCGGTGTGACTGCTATTGTTAGTGAAGAAGGCCTGAACTTGGTATCCAGGGTAGAGGATTTGAAGACGCCGTTAGGTTTCGTGAAGAGCAAGTTGTCATAAGGAGGGGTGTTCCCAGGCTGTGGGAAGGATTGTGAAGACTATATGATCTGTTCCGAAGGATGTCGGAATCTGAAGAACCATATACAACACATGATGGACGACGATTTATTGCAATTTGATAGAATCTATGAGAAGAATGTTGAAGAGGTAGTCATCGAGGATAAGGATGAGGTGGCCACCATATCCATCCCGTACAAAACAATTACAATTTCCGCGCCTCTGGCAAGGCCCACTATTATATTCACAAAGGCAGGGCCCGTACCCTATGAGAGTTCTAAAGCGATTCCTTGGAACTATGGGGCCGAGGTCTACTACAATGGTCAAAAGCAGGAACTGAGGGGTTCACCATTGGATTCTGTTGATAATTTGGTGGGAACTGGAGGAAGGACTCGAAGTGGGAGAGTATTTGCACCACCTGAAATAAACACAGAAAAGATCGACAAGGGTAAAGGAAAGATGGTGGAAGAGAATTCTCAGGCTAGAAAAAAGGAGACTTTGCTGAAGGACGTAGAGGAATTCATGCGCTTGATAAGAAGGAGTGACTACAAAATTGTGGATCACTTACAGTAAACTCCTTCAAAGATTTCTATCTTGTCACTGCTGCTATGTTCTGAGGCTCACAGGAATGCTTTGCTCGGAGTTTTGAATAATGCTTATGTACCTCAAGAGATATCCGTGAATCAGTTGGAAGGGGTGGTGGCCCATGTCAATGCAGGTAACGGGTTGGGGTTCACTGACCGTGATTTGACACCGAAAGGAAGAAACCACAACTTGGCTCTGCATATTTCACTTGAATGCCGAGGAACAGTGATGTCACATGTACTTGTTGATAAGGGTCGTCCTTGAATGTGTTTCCAAAGAAAGCATTGATGAAGATTGATCATCAGGGTCTTTATTGTACGCCCAGTGATTTGGTTGTGCGGGCTTTCGATGGAACCAGAAGATCTTCCTTTGGGGAGATAACTCTGCCTATCCAAGTAGGCCCGGAGGTGTTTGAAGCAGTTTTCTACATCATGGATATCCAGCCTGCTTATAGCTGTCTTTTGGGTCGGCCTTGGATACACTCAGCAGGCGCTGTAACATTGACTTTGCACCATAAGTTGAAGTACATGGTTGATGGGAATATTGTGACTGTTTGTGGAGAAGAAGACATCATGCTGAGCCATCTGTCTTCATTCAAATATGTGGAAGTCGATGGCGAAATTCAAGAAACGTTGTGCCAGGCCTTTGAGACTTTCCAAATCAAGGAAAAGGCGTCGGTCGAGGTCAAGGCTCCAGAGGTTGCCATGTCGTCATATAAGGAAGCGCGGGCCGTGGTGGAATCCGGATCAACACAAGGATGGGGGGAGGTGGTAAGCGTCCCCAACAAACAAGACAAGTTCAGATTGGGATACAACCCATATGTGTCTCCTTCACAAAACGCTCCGTGTTACAAAGGACTTGTTCGGTTCACCAGTGGTGGGGTGGTGTTTGAAAGATTCAGTGTCGTATCTGACGAGGAAGGAGATAGCGACTGCGATATGGATGCGTGGATCAAGCCATATATCCCTGGCCAGGGTTTGAAGAATTGGACCATCGAGGAAGTCATCGGTGTGACCTATAAAGAATAATTGCTTTGTTTTGATTAATGTATCGCCCTATGTTCTGCCCGGAGCATAGTGGTCTTTATTTTGTAGGGCCTTATCTATTATGTGCGCAAACAATCTTTTATCATTATCAATCAAAAGGCGTCTTTTTTTTTATTCAAAATTTTGTGATCCTTGTTTTTCTTGTTTTTATTTTCTAACAATAAAATGGCAATGTGGTTTGTGTTTGTTTGTTTGCATACATTTAAGCATAAAATCATCATCATTGCAGGTTACACATTTTAGATACCATCGATTCAGACACATCTATGACTCGGTGTGACTTTGACAATCTGATCTTTCAAGCAGAAGAGGAGGTTGAAGAAGACGAACACCTGCCTGAAGAGCTCGCCAGATTGTTAAGACAAGAGGAGAAGGTCATCCTGCCTCATCAAGAGGAAGTTGAGGTCATCAACCTGGGAACTGAGGAAGATAAGAAGGAAGTCAGAATAGGGGCCGCACTGAAGAGTGATGTCAAGCAAAGACTGGTTGAGTTACTCCAAGAGTACAAGGATGTTTTTGCTTGGTCATATGAAGATATGCCTGGACTCGACACAGATATTGTAGTTCATCGTCTGCCACTTCGAGAAGGATGTTTTCCTGTTAAACAGAAGTTGAGAAGAACCAGGCCGGATATGGCAGTGAAGATCAAAGAAGAAGTCCAGAAGCAATTGGATGCTGGGTTTCTTGCTGTGACAAATTACCCTCTGTGGGTCGCAAACATCGTTCCCGTGCCTAAGAAGGACGGCAAAGTCAGGATGTGTGTTGATTACAGGGACCTGAATAGAGCGAGCCCAAAGGACGATTTCCCGCTCCCCCATATTGACGTGCTTGTTGATAACACCGTGCAATTCTCAGTGTTTTTCTTCATGGATGACTTTTCTGGATACAATCAAATTAAGATGGCGCCGGAGGACATGGAGAAAACGAATTTCATCACGCCATGGGGAACGTTCTGTTATAAAGTGATGCCTTTTGGTTTGAAGAATGCAGGGGCAACTTATCAACAAGCTATGGTGACTTTCTTTCATGATATGATTCATCATGAGATTGAAGTGTACGTCGATGATATGATTGCGAAGTCCCAAACGGAGGGGGGGGGCATCTGGTGAATCTTCTAAAGCTGTTTGAAAGATTGAGGAAGTTCAAACTTCGGCTGAATCCAAACAAGTGTACTTTTGGCGTGCGGTCAGGAAAGTTGTTGGGGTTCATTGTCAGTGAGAAAGGTATAGAGGTTGATCCTGCAAAGATCAAAGCAATTCAAGAAATGCCAGCACCAAAGACCGAGAAACAAGTTCGTGGCTTTTTAGGTAGATTGAACTACATTGCTCAGTTCATATCTCACCTTACAGCCACTTGTGAGCCATTATTTAAGTTATTGAAGAAAGATCAAGCGGTCGTTTGGAATGAGAATTGCCAGAAAGCATTTGAGAAAATAAAAGAGTATCTGCAGGAACCTCCAATACTGATGCCCCCAGTGGCCGGAAGACCATTGATAATGTACTTAACAGTTCTTGAGAATTCCATGGGTTGTGTTCTCGGTCAACATGATGAGGCTGGGAGAAAGGAGCATGCAATTTATTACTTGAGTAAAAAGTTCACAGATTGTGAGTCCAGATACTCAATGTTGGAGAAAACTTGTTGCGCACTGGCTTGGGCCGCCAAACGCCTAAGGCAGTATATGCTAAACCATACAACCATGTTAATCTCAAAGATGGATCCGATCAAGTACGTATTTGAAAAGCAAGCACTGTCAGGAAGGATTGCTAGATGGAAGATGGTTCTGACAGAATATGACATTCAGTATGTGTCTCAGAAAGCTATTAAGGGGAGTGTTCTGTCAGAGTATCTCGCAGAGCAACCAATTGACGACTATCAGCCAATGAAGTTTTATTTTCCCGACGAAGAAATTATGTACTTGAAGATGAAGGATTGTGATGAGCCGTTTCCAGACGAAGGCCCTGAGTTGGGTTCCCAGTGGAAATTGATCTTTGATGGTGCTGTTAACTGCTACGCTAGTGGAATTGGGGCGATCATTACAACCCCCCATGGGACACATATACCCTTCACTGCCAGTTTGACATTTCCTTCTACCAACAACGAGGCCGAATATGAAGCATGTATCATGGGTATTGAGGAAGCAATCGATTTGAGAATCAAGAACCTTGATGTCTACGGTGATTCAGCTTTAGTGGTCAACCAGATTAAAGGAGAATGGGAGACCCTCCAACCAAATTTAATCCCTTATATGAACTACGCAAGAAGATTGCTACCTTTCTTCGATCGTGTAGAGTTTCACCACGTGCCGAGAGCAGAAACTCAGATGGCAGATGCCTTGGCTATTTTATCTTCAATGTACAAAGTGAATTTCTGGAACGATGCACTGAGAATTATTATCCCGCGCCTCGAGAGGCCGGCATTCGTCTTTGCAATAGAAGAAGCTTCTGATGGAAAGCCATGGTATTACGACATCCAAAACTTTCTCAAGAAACAAGAGTATCCGCCTGGGGCATCGGCCCGGGATAAGAAAACCTTGAGGAGGTTATCTGGTAACTTCTATCTGAATCCAGACGGTGTACTCTATCGAAGGAACTTTGACTTAGTACTGCTAAGATGTGTGGATGAAAAGGAAGCGAACCTACTTATGGAAGAGGTCTACGAAGGAGCCTTTGGAACACATGCAGGGGGCATGCCATGTCTCGGAAGTTGTTGAGAGCAGCGTATTATTGGTTAACTATGGAGTCTGACTGCTTCAAGTACGCCAAGAAATGCCATAAATGTCAGATTTATGCCGACAAGATTCATGTGCCGCCGTGTCCTTTGAATGTCATGTCATCCTCATGACCTTTCTCTATGTGGGGCATTGATATGATCGGAAAGATTGAGCCTACTGCATCCAATGGGCATCGTTTTATCTTAGTAGTAATCGACTATTTCACCAAATGGGTCGAAGCAGCTTCTTATGCCAATGTGACCAAGCAAGTTGTAGCCCGGTTCATCAAAAGGGACATCATCTGCCGATATGGAATACCTGAAAGGATCATTACTGATAATGGCTCCAATCTGAATAACAAGATGATGAAGGAGTTGTGCCAGAATTTTAAGATTGAGCATCATAATTCGTCTCCTTATCGTCCGAAGATGAATGGCGTTGTGGAAGCAGCCAACAAAAAGATTAAGAAGATAGTACAGAAGATGGTGGTCACTTACAAGGACTGGAACGAGACGTTGCCTTTTGCTTTACATGGATATCGTACCTCAGTGCGCACTTCAACCGGGGCAACCCCTTTCTCATTGGTATATGGCATGGAAGTTGTCCTGCCATTGGAGGTCGAGATCCCGTCTTTGAGAGTTTTGGCTGACGTCAAGCTAGAAGAAGCATAATGGGTGAAGAACAGGTTGAATCAACTTAGTTTGATGGACGAGAAAAGATTAGCGTCTCTTGCGTATGGACGTCTATACCAAAGCAGGATGAAGAAAGCCTATGATAAGAAGATGCGCCCCCGAAACTTTCAGGCAGGTGATTTGGTGCTGAAATGGATTCTCCCACCACAGAACGATCACAGGGGCAAGTGGACTCCCAATTACGAAGGTCCGTATGTTGTAAGGAAAGTCTTCTCTGGAGGAGCCTTGCTGCTATCAACCATGGATGGTGAAGATTTCACGTCCCCCGTGAACGCGGACGCAGTCAAAAGATACTTTGCCTAAGATAGACCAGCTGGAAAGAAAAAGAAAATTCAGGCAACAATGGGGCATCCCGACAAACCATAAAAGGATAGGTTTGGGCAAAAAACATAGGGATAAAAAATAAAAAGCGTAAACTCGCAGAGTTGAAAACCCGAAAGGGCGACTTTGGCAAAAATGGGTATCCTGGTGAATCGAAAACCCGCAAGGGCGATTCAGGCAAAAGTTAGGGATTTGAAAGGCAAACGACTGCAGTTTGCACGCGGATCTTCCAAGCATAGTGGATCATGGGATAACTCGACAGTCATCCGTCCAAATCAATCTCTTCAGAAGACAAAGCATCGGAAAGGCGTCAAAGTCATGTGAGTCATAGTTGAGTCATTCTATGGTGGTTGTCTGTGCCACATTGCCGACATTTTAGTATATTCTTGTGCATTTCTGTATTTTGCTTACGCAACTTTCTCATTTCAGGAGTTGTGTCCTTTGTAAATTTGCCTATTTACAGGCCATTTATCAATAAAATATACTATTCAGAGAAAAAAACTTTTGTTTTTTAATTCAGCTTTTACCATTTTGTTTGCAAAAAAAAGACGCCTGATTGTTTTTGATAAAACATTGCATACATAACTTTCTGGGCTCTGCCGACTAAGATTGAAACAATGATTTTGCTTGAATAATGTCAGAGGTAATAAATGAGATGATGTTTGTTGCATAGAGCGTGTTTGTTCGTTTGTTGTTTGCAGGACGCTCATCTTCGAGACTTTTCTGGAAGTCCCTCATCTGAAGAAAACGTGCGAGCTAAGTATGATCACACTCCCAACAGGATGGAGTGTCGAACAATTAAGGTTATCCTCAGCAGGTCGAGATTGGTATTTCCAGCAGAGTAAGATCATCTCCAACAGGTAGATAGGAATTTATCCCCAGCAGTGGAATGAATGCAGAATTTCATTTTCCCTTCAGAATCTGGGCCATTGTGCTCATTTCCCAAGCAGAGGTCGATGGTGATTCCCTCTTTACCTAATCTCCCAGTCGAGGTGGTGGAGTAGCTTTCTTCCTTGAAATTGTTTATTCCCTTCAGCAGAGAGAGAGTTTAGGATGACTCCCTAGTAGATATCATTCATAATCCCTAACAGGTAGCGGATTAAATCTTCAGTAGAACATAATCTTTGGCAGATTAAAGCCATCCTTCGGCAGTCTACCTTGGTCCTCAGCAGAGTTGTTGGTTCCTCAGAAGAGTTATATTCTGATAGGCCGTCCGGGACGTTTTCCTCAACAGAGTTTGGTTTCGAGTAGATTGGTGCTTAGCAGAGCAGATTTACACATAAATTTTCTCGGAGGCCATCCAAGGCTTGTACTCCCCAGCATGAGTCCGTCCGCACTAGGCGTGCCTAGTCTTTCCCCGGCAGAGTTGTTTTCCTCTCTTCAACTTTTATTTTGCCAGTTTGGTTCCTTTGCATTTGCATCATGCATAGCATCCTCCCAAATGCGTAGCATTTCCATTTTGTATGGAGCATTACGCCATATTCAAACATGTGCATTTGAAACATAAGTCAGGTCGCTATCTCTTTGTTTTAGGTGAATCTCGCAAGTGATGGGTCTTTGCTCGTGTGGTGACTAAACCCCAATTCACATTATTTCCCCAGCGGAGTTTCCCCGTGATTGTTATCAGTGGTCGATCTCAACTTCCTGTGGATTTTGACGCTCGCTTTTATTTAGCGTTTGTCTGGCGACGATGTCAGAAGTTTATGAGGAATATGGTTATCTGATGGCAGTGTTGGATGCTTATCAGATTTATGTTTGTCTGGCGACAATGTCAGGGGTTCATTAGCACCATGGTTGTCTGGCGGCGATGTCAGAGTTCTTTATCCCCACAGGTACTTGACGGTGATGTCAGGTGTTTCTCGGAATTACGGTTAGCTAGCGGCGATGCCAGATGTTTGTCGAATTTATGGTTGATGACGACGATGTCAGAGTTCTCATACTAAGTTTGTGTTTCTGGCGGCGATGTCAGATATCTTTGGTTTTCTAGCGGTGATGTTAGATGTTTGTTTCTGGTGACGATGTCAGGTAATTTCTGTTTTGCCAACGGCGATGTTGGAAGTGTTACTGGCGGTGATGTCAGATATCTTTGGTTTTCTAGCGGCGATGTTGGATGTTTGTTTCTGGTGACGATGTCAGGTAATTTCTATTTTGCCAACGACGATGTTGGAAGTGTTACTGGCGGTGATGTCAGATATCTTTGGTTTTCCAGCGGCAATGTTGGAGGTTTGTTTCTGGCGGCGATGTCAGGTAATTTCTGTTTTGCCAACGGCGATGTTGGAAGTGTTACTGGCGGCGATGTCAATTGATTTGGTTTCCCAGCGGCGATGTTGGATGTTTGTTTTTCGCGGCAATGTCAAGTGATTTGGTTGTTCAGCGGCGATGTTGGATGTTTGTTTTTCGCGGCGATGTCAATTGATTTGGTTTCCCAGCGGCGATGCTGGATGTTTGTTTTTGGCGGTGATGTCAAGTGATTTGGTTGTTCAGCGGCGATGTTGGATGTTTGTTTTTGGCGGCGATGTCAAGTGATTTGGTTGTTCAGCGACAATGTTGGATGTTTGTTTTTGGCGGTGATGTCAAGTGATTTGGTTGTTCAGCGACGATGTTGGATGTTTGTTTTTGGCGGTGATGTCAAGTGATTTGGTTGTTCAGCGACGATGTTAGATGTTTGCTTTTGGCGGCGATGTCAAGTGATTTGGTTGTTCAGCGGCGATGTTGGATGTTTGTTTTTGGCGGCGATTTCAAGTGATTTGGTTGTTCAGCGACGATGTTGGATGTTTGTTTTTGGCGGCGATGTCAAGTGATTTGGTTGTTCAGCAGCAATGTTGGATGTTTGTTTTTGGCGGCAATGTCAAGTGATTTGGTTGTTCAGCGAGGATGTTGGATGTTTGTTTTTGGCGGTGATGTCAAGTGATTTGGTTGTTCAGCGGCGATGTTGGATGTTTGTTTTTGGCGGCGATGTCAAGTGATTTGGTTGTTCAGCGACGAAGTTGGATGTTTGCTTTTGGCGGCGATGTCAAGTGATTTGGTTTCCCAGCGGCAATGTTGGATGTTTGTTTTTGGCGGCGATGTCAAGTGATTTGGTTGTTCAGCTGCGATGTTGGATGTTTGTTTTCGGCGGCGATGTCGAGTGGTTTGGTTGTTCAGCGACGATGTTGGATGTTTGTTTTTGGCGGCGATGTCAAGTGATTTGATTGTTCAGCGGCGATGTTGGATGTTTGTTTTTGGCGACGATGTTAAGTGATTTGGTTGTTCAGCGGCGCTGTTGGATGTTTGTTTTCGGCGGCGATGTCGAGTGGTTTGTTTCTTCAGCGGCGATGCTGGATGTTTGTTCTTGGCGGCGATGTCAGGTAATTTGGTTCTTTCAACGGCGATGTTGGATTTTGTTTTGACGGCGATGTCAGAGGATCGTATTTTTGGATTCGTTGTCTGTTTTTATTTAACGGAAGTCTAAACGCGATGTTGGTTATTTTATCGACTTGACGACAAGGTCAGATGCTTTTACCATCGGATACAGTTGTTTCCGAGGATTAAATTCCAGTGAACAAGTCAATTCAGTTACTTTTTCATTCTACAGTTGTCAAATTTCCGGGTTCTTTGGTATTCAACCATCTTTTACCTCGAATGTTTGAAATCCGTTCGCTTTTCATCCCTTCAGGTCCAAGTCCCTGGAATAGGGGCAGCTGTTGTACCCCAAAATTTGACCAACCTCTTTTTTTTATCTTTGGCTTATTTTTCACTGCATTTTTAGCATTAGCATTCGCATATCATGATCATTTACAGGGGATCAAGTGTTTGCTTCAAGTTCAAGCAAACACATAGTCAAGGAGTCATCAGAAGAGCTTCAATTGATCAGTCAGTTGAAAATCAGGAGATTTGAAAAAAAAAGTCAACTGTGCAGTTGGAAAAGTCAACTCCTGACTTTTTAAGGTCAAGATCATAATTCTTAAGTTCAATACAATCAATGGTTGCAAATCGATCAAGCAAAGTCAAGGGAATCATGAAAAGTCAAGAATTGTTGAAACTTGCCACTTTTGGAAATTTAGGTTTTAAGAACTTTCCATTTATGGAAAGTTTTATGCTTGGAACAACCATCTTCAAAGCTATTTTTCTTCATGATCAAGGATCCAAATGGACTTGGGTCAAACATCAAAGTTGTTCCTTGTATTTCAGGCTTTCCAGAAAGTCCAAGAAGTCCTCAATTGAATTTGAGAAGCTCAAGCTATGGAGGTTCAAAGTTGAGGAAAAATAAGATGAAATCCATAACTTAGAATTTTTTTTAAGTTACTTGTGGACAGACTTTGTGGCACGATTTTCAACCTAAAATTTTGTGGGCTTCCAATGGTCTAATGAAACGTTCACCAACATGAAAGTTGTTCTACTCCATGCCCTCTTTATCAAGAACTTAAGTTTAGGACAATTGGATTTTTGAGTGCCAAGATATCATGGGTCAAAGTAGGGGGTTTGAGCTTACTTTCAACACTTGAATTCTGATTCATTTTCCCTTTATGTGGCACTTGTGCTTGAAAATATCCATTTGTTTCAAAACCATGCGCATGAACCACTAGCATTTTCCCACCAAACTTTTCCCAAACAAGAGGAACCAAGTTTGTACTCCTCATGAGATTTTTTTGAATATTTTTCCCAAAGGAGGAAGGGACAAAGCTACTGCAACCAGCCACCCTAGCTGCAGCTCAACCTCTGTCTCCTCTTGTACTGTTCACTCCTTCACCATTTGATTCCAACAGCCATGAGATATATCATCTGGTCCCTTGATTCTTTAACCTCTGTGAGTCCTCAAATTCCATTTTTCACATCCTATTTAAGCTAACTAGCAGCTGGACAAAACCCTAGCCTCCATTGTGAAGAAATTCCAAACTTGCATTTTTGCTTCTCTCTGAGAATTCCCACGAAAATACCTCATTTCCTCATTATTTCCTAAACCTTTCCTCACAAATTTAACCTCCCAATATCATTTGGAAGCTGCTTGCGAAGGGAGAAGTTGGTGGTTCTGCTCTTTCTCAAGTCACTCTGAAGTTTTATAGTTTGTGTGCTTTGGAGGCTGCAAGAGGTGAGTACCATAAACTTTCTTGTTTTTTATCTACATCATTGGTATTAAACATGAGTTGGTTTTATTTTGAAGTTCATTAACTGTTGAATGTGATTATGCCCTAAGTAAGATTGCTGCTACCTGTTGTGAATCATGAGTGTTTTCTTTGTTTTAAGATTTTTGATTTGTTTACAAAGGCTGTGATTCATGTTTTTGATGTTGGGAATATACCTCTGTGTGATAATGGTTTTGTAGTACTGCAGCTGCTTGTTTCTTAGTAACAATTTTGGTTTTAGAATCCTTATGCTCTTTTCACTTGGTGTTTGAATATGTCTATTTGCTGTTGGTTGTTATGCTTGTGCCAAGTTTGTTCAACCTTTACATGTTCCTTGGTATGTGTATGTTCGCATTGTGGCCACAAATCTTGCTCTGCTTGGCATTTTTTATGTTTGGATATAAAACAATTTTGTGTGTAGTACAACTGTGGTGGAAGTGCCTAACTTTTTA
This sequence comes from Lathyrus sativus, assembly GCA_963859935.3. Lineage (NCBI taxonomy): Eukaryota > Viridiplantae > Streptophyta > Magnoliopsida > Fabales > Fabaceae > Lathyrus > Lathyrus sativus. The sequence goes on along the minus strand of OZ012741.1, from coordinate 483,036,503 downwards.
TTCTGCATTATCTTGTATGTACCAACTGTTTTCAAACCAAACCTTTCTGAACTATGTACTTGTGTTGAAGTCTATGATCATGTTCGAATAACTGTGATGTTGGAATTGTACATGTGTGCTTGCACTAGTAGCTGTCATGAAGACATTTGTTTTAAAATGGTGTGTGGACATTCTAGTATCAAACTGTGTTGTTGTCACTGATTAAACGAGACTATATTGAATGTTAACTCTGAAGTTGTATTTTAACACATAAGCTGCATGATACTGATATCACCCATCATTTCAAAATTGACAAGGTTTTGCGTTACCTGCTGTTTGTAAGCAAAATACCCTTTTTTTTTGTTTGAAGCCGTTTAGGTCATGTTTTGAAGTTGTTATTTTTGAGTTTTCATCCTATTGAAATTATCATGTTTTGCTGTCAACATTTTGGTGATGCTATTTGGACTTTTGATATGATCATGGCTTAGCTGTTAGAGTTTGTCTTGAATTTGTTTCAATCAATGTATGAACTGATATCTGCTTTGTGATGTTGAATTTTGTGTATTTCTGCTTTGAACAAGGTTGTGTTGATTTTGACCTTGCTGTGAGAACTGTTTTCCATCATGATTAAACTTTTTGTGCTCTATGCTAATTTATGTCTTGAGGATAAAAAGCCCTTTGTGCTACCAAATCTCTTTGGTGTGTCTTGTAATGTATGTGTGTTCCTAACATGGTGTGTCAATTGCTGTCAATATTTAGTACTCTTGCTGATTGATAGGCATTTGATATGTTGAATCATGTTTAAGTTTTAGTTACATTTTTGATTGCTGCATATAGTGTGTCTAGTGTCATTAAGCTTGTGAATCTGCATTTTGTGAACAAGATTTGGGGCTGTCATTGTTTGTTTTGCATATTTATGCCAAATTTGGTGTTCATGACTTTTTGTCTTGGTAGTTAACTTGGAATCACATGTGTTTTGGCTTACTATCATGAATTTGTTTCCATGTGAGATTTGTTTTGCTTGAGTTTATCCTAATAGTTGTTGGGGACTGCTGTTGTGCTAAAGGACAATTTGGTTGGCATATCTGAAATGAAATTTGTTTGCTGTTAACTTTGTGATAAATTAAAATGCTACTGTCTAGGAAACCAATTTTGTCAACTCTTAATTGTTGTTGTAACCTGTTTCATTGCTAACTGCTGTTTATGTGGATTAGTCTGCCATTAGAGTTTTTGCATGAGGATTGCTGTCTAGATTTATTTGGTATTTTTTATATCAAGAGTGTTACATTTAGGCTACAAAATGACTACCGTCACAAGGCTTGCAAATTTATCTTTGTGATTGAAATCTTGGACTGTTTGTTAAATGATTTAACTTTGTCAAGTTGAGGCTCACAATTGTTTTATCAAGAGTGTTTCACACACTGTTTTGAAGTTGTCACCTCATATTGGAATTGCATATTGATATGACATGTTAAACCTGTTAAAGCATCAGCATGGTTGAATTTTGTTTTGGTTCTGACAAGAGTGGTTGCTAGTTTAAGTAGATTGATTCATATCTGGTTGTCATTATGTTTGAGGGCTTGTTAGCATTATTGAATCAAAGTATGTTGTTCCTGTCTTAACAACACACTACTGTCTAATTCATGTTGCTTTAAGTATGTTGCTTATCTTTATAAACATTTGGCTGTTAATATCTGAATGAGATTTGGTTGTTGTTTTGGGTTTGACTAATTGAAACCTTGAGATATGAGGTGTTAAATCAGATTGAGTTATGCTGGTGTCTCTTGCAGTTGGATTCATGCCCTTGAGATATGTTTTGTCGATTTCATTATAAATATTGCTTGAAATCTCTACTGTTTAGCCTCTTTTGAGAGTTCATCAACTTGTTTATTTGCTCTGCCTTGATCAATTAGTTTTCATGTTTTACCTTGTTGAATTTCAAAACCAAAAAGCTTGTTGAACCGCTGTTGCTATTGAGGATGTTTTGGATCTGAGCCTGTTTGAGTCTTTGTTTGCTTAAATTCCATGAGTTAATGTGGAGCTGCCTTTGTTTTGTTTTGAGGGTTCTATGTATGCATTTGTTGTTGGAACTGTTTTACCATGATTATACTTGATGCCCATTAATTGGAATTGCTTAAAATCTTTTTAAAGTCATGTTTGAACTGAACTGGTGTTTTTGCTCATTGAATTTGTGGCTGTCCTGAAGTTAATTGATGGATGTGGGCTATAGTTCTTCCATAGTGAACCATGCTAGTTCTGTTAAGTTTGAGACCTCTTTCTTAAAAAATCATCATAAGCAACATCCTTAGAACTGGGACAGACCTGTGCTTGGTTTCTTTAAAAAAATTGTTGTGTGCATAGTCAATTCATGTCTACTCACTTATTCTTTTTTGCTCCACTGTGTTTTGAACAAATCTTCTGGTTAGATTTCATTCTACTATACATTTGAAACATGCTTCAACCATTTCTTACCTATTAATGCATCTGTTCCAATCTGAAAATTTCAAAACGCATTTCAAAACTCCTTTTTGCATTATCATTCGATTTGTTGTGTGTGTTCTGTATTTTGAAAAACTAATGATGCCATATTCTTCCTCTTGAGTTTCTGATTGATTTTGATATAAAGTTTTCCCAATTTGGTTGAGGTATGAAAAAGTTACGAGTCAAAACGTATTTTGGACGGTTTGCCTTATTTTGTTTTGCCCAGAAATTCACAGCGATTAAGTACTTGTATTTATGGGGTGGCATAAATACACGGATGTATCGCCACCCTAGTGGTTAAGTAACACGCCCTTTCACTACTATGTCACCTGTTCGAGCCCGGCTAGGGCCAATTTTTGCTTTTATCCTTTTATTTTTCACTTTCTATGTTTTCTCCTTCCTTTCTCATCAATTGTCACGCGCGCGTAACGTGTTTTAGTGGTAACATGTTAGGTTTTCCATCCCAAGGTCAAGAGTTCAACTCTTGTTGGGAGCTTTTTTTCTTTTTTTCCTTTGTTTATTTTGGCATTTGTTTTCTCTTCTTTTGTTCTATTTCATTCTTTACTTGTTTTTGTTTTATTCATTTTTAAAATTAGTTTTTATACTAAAAAATAATCCCAAAAATATTTTTTCTATTATTTTGAGTGTGTTATCTCATTTCACATCTTTTTCATGTTATTTTATCTTGATCTCCATTTCCTTTAATGATTTTATTTTGAACCCACTATTTAATTTTATGTCTTTCATTTCACTTGTGATTGAGTTTATTTAGTGTTTACTTGGCTTTATGCCACGATCCCTTAGGATTCCTAGTCCCTCCGTTTAGGATGGGAGTAGGAGAGACATTAGGTGTTCAATCAATCGCATGATAATATTAGGTTAATTCTCCATTTTCATCCCAACCTTAGGAGCATTGTACATGATAACTATAGGGTCCAGTTTCCCTTTAGATCGAGTCTTTCTCTTCCCACCTCAAAGCAATCATAAAACACCTAATAAAGGTTAGTGAATGTCGTACATTACGAGCCTTAAGCTATTTGGGAAATGGTTGTTGGAAGGCTTCCTTTCAGTGGCTTGATTGTTTAGTATAGCACCCTTTGGATGATATGCGACGCATTCACTCCTAAGTCATAGTCTCTAGTGCAATATGAGTTACAAACCAAACTCAAAAACACTTCTTCTCTAAAAAACACAAAAACAATCATTAAACTTCTTTTTTTCCCTTTGGGGTCCTTAATCAGGAAAATCATTTTCATAAGGGGAGTTTTGTTAACTCTTAGTTCTATCACAAACGGTAACGCCTAAGTCTCCAATGGTCGAGCTGCATACACCAACTGTTAGAACTGATTGATAACCCTACTCGGTTTAAAACATTTGAACCAACCAGTGGTCGTGTTAGCCCGAACTACGTTTGCTCTGATCTTTCATGCCAGATGAAAGTACGTAGGCACAAGACGTGATGTCTTGGCGAGCAACCTTCCCCCCTTTTACCCGTAGTTAGTCGAACTACGTTGACTCTGACTTCTCATTCCAGATGAGATACGTAGGCCCAAAGCGTCGTTGCTTTGCCGAGTCACTTTCTTTTGTCCTCAAGCCTGTAGCTAGATAGTTTCAATTACCCTTTTAGATAGACAACAAGCATGGATCTCGTCGAGTACGACGGACGTGAGGGGTGCTAATACCTTCCCCTTGCGTAACCGACTCTCGAACCTATGACTTGGTTGCGATGACCGATCTTATCCCTCTTTTTGTTAGGTTTTCTCTGAGCATTTCCTTCCCCTCTCTTGGGATAAATAACGCACGGTGGCGAATCTTCTATCATTGCCGGCCCTCGATTTTCGCAGTAGCGTACACTCCGGTTCTTGCATGCTTAAGCAACATCGGTTACATTTCAGTTTCGGGAATGAAAATCTTCCATGTAGTAACCAAAGTAAAAGGTACTTGTATCTAACTAAGCCCTTTCCATTTTCCATTATGATTTAAGATTATTCTAAAAGATTGAGTCACTAATTAAAGTTTGTGTATTTCTATAGAGTTATGAAACTCAAAAGAAGGGTGCCACCCATTTCACCATCTTCTCCTCAAGATGATAAACTCAAATTCGACATAGATAGCAAAAACCAAAACCCGAATTTGGTTACTATGCAATTCAAGTCCACGAAGGATTTGATCAAGTCAAGTGATGAGAAGAAGAAGCCATTTGATGACGCATTGCAGGACAACACGGAGGTGCCTTCATTGAAATCAACTCTTGCCGCAAATAATTTGTTTTCGAAACGGCCTATTTTGAATCAAATCACAGAATTCTGCAATGAATTGAAGAGATTGGAAATAAGATCTAGGGAGAGGGAAAATACTGAGAATTTGAACCCAATAGAGAGTAAGGAAGAGGTTATTGTGCATGAGAAGACTCCGTCATTTAAAGCTTTGGCAGAAAGGAAACCACTACATGAAATAGGGAAGGTTGAAAGATTGGAGGGGATGAGTGTTAAAGGAAATCTAAACCGAAAGAAGTAAGCATTCTCTCCCCTAGAATGTCTGTTTGTCTTTAATTTTAGTGAGTGTAGTCACAAAGTAACTTGACCATTGATAATAGTTTGACGGTTCAAATCGGTTTGTCTAATTTACGATACGAGATCTTGGTCAAAATATGATGATAATTCGATTGACTATATTTCTATTGGTAGTACCAACACTTTAGCTCGTATGCATGGAATAGTGTTTCTCATTCTCCTCAGTGCTTCTCTGCAGGACTCACTAAACCTAACCCTTCAAAGGGTTCCAGATCCTAGCTAATGGTATGTTCAAACTCTATGATTAAGCTATTATTATTGATCGATGATGACCTACTTATAAGACAATGCTAACATTAAATTAGATAATCAAACTATTCTTATTACTATCATGCTACAAACTTGAAGAGGGCTTTTGACAACATATACTTTTGAAATCAAAGTGTCTGTACTGTGTTATATAAGAGTTGAAAGTGTCTGATGACGAAGCTTATCATGCAGGAGATCTTCCAAAAGTATATGTTGGTTAAGAAATGTCAGTTACAAGTGAGGGTGTTCCTCGGGTTCTTACATGCTTAAGCAATGTCGGGTTCTCTATTGTGCTTGTTGTTTGATTTAGAGTCCTTGGCTTGTTTGATCGTGTTTGCCCATATTATTTTTCTGGCCTTTCATTCACTATTGATGTAAATTATAACAGAGCTCTGTTTGCAGTCTTCTCTGAACGGATCTGCTTCAAATATTCCAGACGGTGCGGGGCGTTCTTTTACTACATCATTCTCTAGTTAGTTTGGTGCAGCCTCGCCAATTTATCAGCACACTGGTGGGAAGATTGTGCTGAAGGTGCGGGGAGTTCTTTTACTACATCATTCTTTTACTACATCCTTTTATTTATTTTCATAATCACTACCTTTTTATTGCAGGTGGTATTCAGGGGTTGCACAACATGCATGGGAGCTTTAACATTCCTAACATGCCTAGTACACTCGCATCAAGAAACTCAACAATAAACAGCATGCCATCTGGAGCAGTTCAACAACCTACATCAAGTCTTTCGACTGGAAGATTTTCATCAAATAATCTACCTGCTACTCTGTCACAGGTACATATGAGTGCCTGTGTTTAAGCATACTTATCTGTTTTGTCTTTCATTATCTTTCCACTGGTGTTTAGTTTAAAGTATTTCCAAATGTCTATACATCATATTTGCAGGTCAGTAGTATATTTCCAACTCGGCCCAAAATTTAACAGGGCTAAATATCTAGACGTGAAACCAATCCTAAATTCGATGATATATGAGGTCTAATTAAGACCATCTCAGTAGTACAAAACCGAGTTGGCTCAAAGTATAAGGTAAATATTATAGGATGATCATATGATCATATATTAATGTTTCAAAGGAAAATAGTTCACAATTAGTAAATATGTCATAAAATTAGGATTTCTTTGTAAATAACCAATGTTCCCAAGGGTGTACGATGTACATTATAGGTAGAGTCCTTGGAACGCTTTTATGTAGACACATACTTGCTTGTTAGTTTGGTGGATTAGTGATGTCCATGCAAACTGGTGGAAATGTAAATCTATAACTTCTATTATAAATTTATCATGTTTAGTTCTACAGTGACTGAGGTGTTGGGAAGGGAGATTGAAGTAAAACTCCCACACTTTAGTAATCTAGTTAACCGGTTAAGTGAATATTAACCAAGTGTTCATATTCTCATCTTTGAGAGTGGTTTTCTCTATGTCAATAGTCGCTGCTATAATGGTGTTGCATACACTTATACTCAATGCATGAAGTGTGAAACTTGTGTTTTTTAAGCCTTGAATTCGTCCGGCGTACATAACCCAATCTTTACGGTACATTGTTCTTCACTGTAACATCGTAGAATTCGACACTTTGGTTAATTATGTGAGTTGTTATGCAGGTGATCTCAATGAAACATACTTTGTGGGAAATGTGGACGAAGAGTACCGTCAGTTGGTCAAATGCACTTATGAGTGCCTGGATAAGGCAATATCCATTGGTATATACAATCATGTTTATTTGAATATAATTTGGTATACACCGACTGAGATGTGTTAACCACATATTTGAACTGTGTTAACTATCTATTTAGTTATCAAATTTCATATCAAATTTGTGTCAAAAATTAATATATAAATTCTCTGACTAAAGATTACATTTATTTTTAAGAAATTGACCATATTTTTCTTATTCATTACTTTCCATAAAATTCATTTAAACCTGGGGTACGATTCCGTGAAGTTGGCAAAGTTATTAATCGCCACGCTTTAATGTCAGGCTTCTCAGTGGTACACATCTTAATTCTCTGTTACCTACATAGTGTTTTTTGTTCACACTTTTGGGTCGTTTATCTATTTGTTCCTTGCTCATATTTTCCCTTGTTCGGATAGGTAAAATCAAATTGTGGTCATGGAATCGGAGAGCTTTTCCATTGCGCACCAAACATTCCTCATTATGGAAGTATCCTTTCCTAGGTTTAAAAGCATTACATGACAGTGTTGTCAAATAGAGGCTCACAACAACACTATAGTGTAGCAAAATTTCAACAAAACCGCTTTTGTTTTGTGACGTGCAATTTCGTAGTAAGTGTTGTCAAATAGTTGCATGACCCAATCTTTACGGTACATGGTTCTTTATTGATGACTGCAATCAACCATTTTTTGCATCAGGATTAAATTTCACTCCTTTACCAGTTAAATTCCACTATCTTTGTCCTTATGTTAAGAATACAATACTCGTTTTTATATGAGGACTCACTTATTTTTTTATGGATGTAGGTAATGCATGGAGAGGATTACATCTGTTTGGGATTTCTTTTTGGTGAGAAAAGTAGAGTGGCTTACATATCTGATGTTTCACGGATTCCAGAGAGTACAGAGTATGGTACGATTTGAATCACCTACATGCTTGGATATATGCATTTCTTCAGTGCTATATTACAAAGTTGGACTATAAGTGTGCTAAGAGATAATTTCTCTATTTGTTTTATCATTTATGTGGCTCTCTTACTTATCTAATTTCTGAAAAATATGCCTTGGCATGTTGTAGTTCAAAGTTATCATCATTATTGTGATTTGGGCAGGACTAGTTCCTTTTTAGATAGTCCAAACATCTTTAATTCTAGAAGACAAGTTTTATGATTGAGGTGTCTATACATAGCAAGAAAGTTGTCGGCTGATTAATGATTTTTGACGTCTAACAATAAATTTCCTTTTTACAGCTATTTCAAAAAGTGGAGCTGGACAGTTGGATCTTCTAATATTGGATTCATTGTATAGGGTAACTAGTTCCATTTTAAATTTTTTGGTAAATATAATGGTGTACATGATATGTGTTGCACCCCAAAATTTTCCCAACATTTCTTTACCTAGCTTATGTTTCATTTCATTCACATTAGCATTATCATTTGCATTTCATTGACATGTATGCAGGAGATCAAGAGGTATGATTACCAATCAAGGGCTACACAAGACTTTGAAGCTAGCTAAGAAGGTTATTCAAGTCTTTAAGGGTGGATATCCTTGTTAGAGAAGTTAAAAGATCCCCAGAAAGAGTGGTTGAAACCAAGAGTGTGGGTCTCCTAACTTGAGAGTTGTGGGAAGATCATCAAATGATTCTGAAGCCATGAGTGAGACTTGAGGTTTTGATATAACTCATGAGAGGGATTTAAGATCAATTTTAGGCCTAGACAGGTCATTGTGCAAGATTAAGAAGGCTCAGCCATGAGTGGTGCAGCTAGGGTTTGACTGGGTTAACCCTAAGTCAACTAATGATTTGAAGAAGGTTGAGACCTAATACAAGAGCCATGTGATCATGTATTGATACATTTAGATGTTATAAGGATGATTCCAAGGTTAACTCATCATGATTGAAGAGTTAGAGAAGTTTTAGGTTAGGGTTTCTAAGGCTTGACAGTGTAAAATCCCCTAGCTTGACCCCTGACTTCCAAGACTATTTAGCTCAAGATATGATCTTCATCTCATCTTGACCCTAACATGATTGTTGTAGGTCATGATCTTAGCTTTAATTTGAGTACTAGAAGTCCTTGATAGGGTTTATAGAACTCAAGTTATAAGCCAGACAAGTTACAGGTCATTTGAGGCATGTGAATTTGGAGCTTGAAAGTTACCCAACATGCATGACACTTTTTCCCTAGAAGGGTGACTCCTATGAACTTTTTGTCAACATGAATGTTGTTCCTTATTCTCTTAGCTTTCCATAGAGTACTAGAAGTCCATGATTGGATTTGTAGAACTCAAGGTATGGCTTTGACAAGTCAAGGGTATTTTGGGAAGTTGTGATTATGGGTCATTTTTGGTTATGGGTCATTTTCACCAACTTAGACATCTCAAATGAAGTTTTGTTCAACTTGAAAGTTTCTCAAAATGGGATTTTAACTTCAACCATGTATCAAGGAGGCATTGAAATGGATCAAGGAGAGACTTAGTTCAAGGAATTTGAAAAAGGAAGAATTAAAAGGCATTAAAGATCAAAAATTCAAAATAAATGTTATGTGTGCAAATAAGGCAAAGTAATAGCATTTTTTGAATGGAAATTGCATTTTGGAAATAATGACATAATTATAATTTGAGTTTGAGTCCCTTTTCATGACCTAATGCTTTGTTACTTCATGAGGAAGTCACACTTCAAATCTAAGCCATAAGATAAAAACAAGGGACAAATCATAGCCATTCAGGTTCAGTGGTTCACAAGGAGTGTGTTAGAAGCTTCCTTAAGGCAAAACTGATGGATTTTCGTGGCCACCATGAGTGAGATTTTGAAGAAAATTTGAAAAGTGAAACTCTGATTTTGGGCTTTTGATTGGGCCCTAGAACCTTCCTTTGCATTCTATATAAGCTCATAATCACTTCCATAGCTTTTTTTTTTGGTGAAGATTGGTGGCTGAAGCAGAGAGTGAGATTGGAAATTCAAGCAAGCAACTCAAAATCGGATTCTGATTTCAAGAGCATATCAAAGCAAATTGAGGATTTCATCACCTTCTACATACATCTTGGAGTGAATCTGCACCTTTGTGGAGGCTGAGTCGTGCAAGAACCATCTCTGTTGAAAGCTCAAAGGCTGGTTGGTGAATTTCTTGATTATGCATAATTTAGGCTGTTTTAGATAGCATTGCGCTTGTGGTTAGGATCAGGATGAAGTGTAGTTGGATTTAGGATCAAGAATTGCATGATTAGAGACAAATTAGGTTGACACCTGAATTCTGTTGAGATTTGGTTCAAGTTGTTCTTGAGGATTTAATTCAGTTTGGATAGTACAAGATAATCAGTGTGAAATGAGGATCACGTCCATGTCCATAGTTGAGGTTTTGATGAGATTCAAGATTGATGCATATTTTAGATTTGTCTTCGGGTTTGAAAATCTAGAGGGAATTAGAAAATTCTGAGACCAGATTCATGATCAGCGCGAGATTTTGAGTGAAATGATGTATAGTTTGATTAGTTTGGTTGACCTGTAACTAGTTGCCTGTCGGAGAAGACGGTGGCGCCACCGTCTGGGTCACCGTCTGGTTTTCCCTCCTAATCTGAGTTTGGATGAAGAAGAAAGGTCTGGACCATTGGATCATGTTGAAGACTTTGACTCAGACTTCCATCCAAGCGCTCTCGTTGAGCCACGTATGCCTCCCCTTGTGCGCAACATTTTGGTTTAGTGAAACTCAGGCTTTGTGTGTTTCGCTGCATACACCAAGAGAGAGAGCGAGTTCAAATCATCGCATGTACTTCTTTTTCTTTTAATTTGTGAATTGAATGAACTGAAGGAATTGTCATAGGCGTTGGGCCTCATTCATATTGCTATCCACACACCCCCTTTTGGCCCAACCCAGAGAATGAACTGAAGTTCATTGCTATTCACCACGCGCTTTTGTTTATTTTCCCATTCTTTTTCCTATTTTCTTTATGTTTGGCTTGTTTGATATTAATCCATGAAAAATATGAAAATTGATCATAAAATCCTGAGATTTTTTCCTCTGAATCTTGAATGTGTCCAGAAATTTTAGAAATAAAAAAATCATGATTAGCATTCATTTTCATTTTATTATATTTTTCTACATTTTTATTGACATAAAAATTGTAATAATTGCTTCATCTTCTTGTTGAATTTTGTTTGAGCAATTGGTATAGTTTCTTGGCTATATTTTTGGCTTGTGATTAGGATAGATATGCATGCTCCTCTAGAATTTTTCTCACATTTTTGTGATGAATTTAGGTGATGTTTTAGGACTAGAACTTTAGGAGCTCCCTTTTAGGGTTTAGTTGTGATACTTTGAGGTTTAGGATTTTATTGGAGGACTTAGAAATTGAATTAGGTCCTAATTTTTTAACTTTAGGTTATTAGCAGATGCGTGTTCCCATAGAAAAATAATCAGATTTTTAGAATGTGTTTTGATATTTTAGATAGAATATTCAAATTGATTGTTCATTTGGTGTTTCAATTTTAACGATTAATTTGGAATGGACTCAAAATTGGGCTTCCTTGCATAGTGGGCTTCTGGTTCTTATTAGAGGACATCATGGACATGATGAAGCTTGTGTGGAGTGGCTGGTGGAGCTTGGATTGGAGCTTTCATTTCCTTTTTGTTAGCTTTTGTAGCCTGTAAGATTAGGGCTTTAGGAGAGAGCTTTAGAAATAGATTTTTCTTCAAATAATGGTTGGTTTCACTCACCTTCCATTCCCATCCTATGATTCAAAGTCCTCATGTTAAAGTCTCATCTCTCCTTAGGAGGGATGTGTGACATTTACAATGAGTAGAACTTTTGAGGATGCCTTTCTCTGATGACTGGTTGAGTGCCAGATGGGATTCCTTGGGTTTCCTGTCTGCTTCCCATTATCAAATAATCATCTTGTTGATTCTCGTCATTCTTGGTGGAGCCTATTGAAGATTGAAGCTTGAAGATGGAGTATCCCTTTCATTTCCTTGAAGATGAAAGACTTGAAGAACAATTACAGACTGTGGACTGGATTGCTGTCAGAAGACTGCTTTGCTGTGAAGCTGTTGATTTGTTTCCCTGTTTGTCTGTTTTCTTTTTGTGCAACTGTATTAATGTGACTTGATTGGTGTGATTCATTTAGATTAGGTCATGTAGTTGAATAAGCCTAAGATCATCCTAAGGGTTAAGCTTCTCCCCTTGCTTGTATTGCATTAGAGGTTGAGTTTCTCCCTCTGCTTGTATTTTTACTGTGTGGCTTTGCTTGCTGGTATTTGGTAGAGCTCAGCTCCCTTGCCTATGTGGTTTGTGGCCTTTGTGCCTTGTTTGCTTAAAAGTTGAGCTTGGCTCCTTCTGCTTGGTTGTTGCATACATGCATTTTATTTACAGTCGTTTACTGTTTACTGTTTAAGCTGATACTTTATCTGTTTCTGTTCACCTTTGGCATGACCCCCTAGGAATCTCACTTCCTTTGATAAGGAAGTGATGATTAGAATTTTAGGTTGAAACCTATGCATGATAACTTCTAGGAGTTCCCTATTTCAAACCTCAACCATAGGATGAATCCTTGGCATGACAACTGTTAGGACTTGATAGTCCGCCCTTTAGTTGAGCTTGTTCTCTTCTCGTCTCGAAACAAATTAAAATACAGTAATAAAGGTTAACTGATGTCGTACGTTACGAGCCTTAAGCTATTTGAGAAAGGGTTGTTGAAGGGTCACTCTTCAACAGTATGGATGTTTAGTATGGCACCCTTAGGGTGACATGCGACGCATTCACTCTCAAATCATAGTCTCTAGTGCGATATTAGTTGCAAACATCCATAAAAAACAGTTCTTCCGTAAAAGACAGAAAACAAACTTCAAACCTTTTTGCCTCGTGGGCCCATAATTCAAAGGAAGCTTTTCTGAAGAAAAGAGTGTCGTTAACTCTCAGTTCTACCGCAAACGGTAACGCCTAAGTCTCCAAGGGTCGAGCTGCGTACACCAAACTGCTAGAACTGTTTGTTAACCCTACTCGAAAAAACAGATGAATCTGAATCCCCGTAAGCCGTATTATCCCTAGTACACATCTTTTGGGGATGGGTAGACCTTAGATCCACGCTCGTCCTTTAAACCTAGGCTTGTGTTTTTGTGCATATGTGTGATCTTTGTATTTACCTGTGTTTGTGCATTTCTGCATTCATGAACATCATATCATAGAAGTTTCATGGAACTTAGATTCTTTTTGTTTGTAAACAACAGAGATCACTATGGATGGTGAAAGAAAGAAAACATTGAAGTACACATACAAAGGTTTTAAACTAGATGACCTAAGGAGGTTGGATACCTTAGTGACCGATCCAGAGGGTTTCCAGAGTAGGTATGGGAAGCTGTTGTTGCTATTGAAGATAAAAATGGATAGTGGACTTCTTTCTACGCTTCTCCAATTTTATGATCCGCTCTACCACTGTTTCACTTTCCCCGATTATCAGCTAGTGCCCACACTAGAAGAATATTCTCAGTTGGTTGGTTTGCCCATTCTTGAAGATTCTCCTTTTCCGATCATGGAGAAGGACCCTAAAGAACAAGATATTGCCAAAGCCACACGTTTGAGATTAGTTGATATTCAAAAGAACATGACCACAAAAGGAGGAGTTTTTGGGTTGAGCGCAGAATTCTTGGTTGAAAAAGCTCAGTATTATGCAGATCATTTATGCATGGATTCATTCGAGGCTATCCTTGCCTTGCTCATTTATGGCATCTTCCTGTTCCCCGGCTTTGAGAACTTTGTAAACCTCAACGCCATTAAGATTTTCTTGAAGAAAAACCCTGTACCTACTCTGCTAGCAGACGCATATCATTCTGTTCATCTCAGGAATTTCCACAAGAGAGGGATGATCACTTGTTGTGCTCCTTTATTGTACAAGTGGTTTATTTCAAACTTGCCCAAAGCCCACGCCTTTTGGGATCCGAAGAAGGGGTGGTGGTCACAGAAGATTATGGCTCTCACGCACTCTGATATTGATTGGTATAATCGTGAATAAGATGGGATAATAATCATTGACAGTTGTGGAAATTTTGGTAATGTACCTCTTCTTGGTGCCAATGGAGGAATCAGTTACAGCCCAGTCCTTGCTCGTCGACAGTTGGGATATCCTTTGAGAGACAAGCCCAACAGTGTTCACGTGGAAAGTATTTTCTTTAAAGAAGAGGGTAATAATCAGGAGCAGAAAGAGAAGATTCTAAAAGCCTGGGGTCATTTGCACAAAAAAGGAAAGAAAGACTTGGTAAAACCTAATTGTGTCTCTTTGGAACCTTATCTCCAATGGGTTCGAAGGAGAGCCATTGAGTTGAAGATGCCCTATTCTCGAAAAGAACCCATAACTTTAAAAGAAGGAGCCCACCTTGATCTTCATGTATGAAGAGGAGAAGCTAAGGAATGCTTTGAACAAGGCACGACAAAGCGAAGACGCTTGGAAGCACAAGTACCAAGTGGTTGTTGAAGAGAACGCAGAACTCCAGAAGCAATTAGAGTTGAAGAATGAAGAAGTACTCTCCTACAGGAAGAGAAAGGCGCAAGAAGATTTACTTTCTTCTAGCCCTCGATCGACTCCATGGAAGTTAATTGTGGATAAGCTCATTCTTGAGAAAGCGCAGATGGAGAATGAGATTGAGAAGCTCAACTTGAGACTGTTAGGAGAGCCTTCTTAGGACTTTTGTTAGCTTTTATTTAGCTTTCTGTTTAAGACTTTTGTAAGATGTACTAAAATTTGTAATCCAATGAAATTAAATCAACGATGTTTTTGATGTTTACCGAATCTGAGTTCCATGACACTTTGCGCATTTGCATTCACATTTATTAATCATTCAAGGAACTAAAGATTGTTTTGCAGATATTATAAAATGGATTCTAGAAAGAAGACAGAGATTGTGTTCTGAAGCCCAAATTTGGAGAACCTGAAGAAACTGGGAAGTTTAGTAGAAGACTCTGAGGCGTTCAGAGAGAAGTATGGGAATATGCTGTCTTTGCTAGAAATTCAAGTGGATGAAGAGATGTTGGGCGCGCTCGTGCAGTTTTATGACTCGACCTATCATTGTTTCACATTTCCAGATTATCAGTTGCTGCCGACCTTGGCAGAATATTCTGCCCTGATGGGAGTAGGCGTCACTCCTAGACCATTTTCTGGAAGAGAAGGGACTCCTAGCGAAAGAGTAATTGCAGAAGTCACACATTTGGAGGTGGATGAAGTACGATCTCATATGGCTGATAAGGGAGGGCTATATGGATTTCCGGCTATGTTCCTGTATGAAAAAGCTCAATGTTATGCCGAGTCGAAGAATTCTGAAGCATTTGAGGCCATTCTGGTTTTGCTAATTTACGAACTTTTCCTGTTTCCGACTGCTAATGATTTTGTGGACGCGAATGCAATCAACCTCTGCTTAATCAAGAATCCCGTACCCACTTTGTTGGCTGATGTGTATTTTTCCATCCACCGTAGGAACCGTCATGGAGTTGGACAGATTGAGTGTTGCACCGTTCTCTTGTGCAAGTGGTTTATTTCGCACTTGCCAAGGCTTCCAGCACTCTGGGATATGCAGAATGGACTCTCATGGGTAGAGAAGTTGTTGTTACTCAAACATTCAGATGTTAAGTGGTATGACCCTATGTATGGAGGGATTGCTATGATTCAGAGCTGTGGGGATTTCCCAAATGTGCCGCTTATCAACATTGATGGTTGCATTAGCTATAATCCTATTTTAGCTCGTCGCCAGCTGGGACACCCAATGGAGAATGAACCAGACCCAGCCCTTTTGAGAAGTTTCTACATTGAAGAAGGGAAGGACCCAGCCTACAAGGCTCAAACTATGTATGCTTGGTGTCACATCCACACAAGGGGAGTAACTGCTCTAGGTTACCACGACACTGCCGTTTCAGAATCTTACTTATCATGGGTGAAAGAAGCAGTATTGAAGTTGTTTTATACCTGTTTTGAGCCTGACTCAACAAAACTTACTCTTGTGGAAGAATTGAAAACTGCTTTGGCAAAAGCTGAAAAAGAAGGAAAGGCTTGGAGGGATAAGTATTTCAAGGTTATGCAAGAGAAGGAAGAGCTTCAAGAGTTGGTCCCCCAAAATGGAAAGAAGAGTCAACCAGAAGACGAAGGACCCTCCAGCCAGAAGATCTAGGATCTTTTTGTTTTTTGTTTGTTTTATCATGTATCTGTATTGGAGATTTGTGTTTTAGTTTCGAATTGTTATTGTAAAACTCTCAGTTATTAATCTATGGAGACTTTGAATTTGCTTTATTTCCCCATTGTTATAATTTTTGCAAATATTTCTTTGGATTCCTTGAATGATTAATTTTGCATTTTGCATCTGCACCCATAGCATTTCATATGCATTTCCTGTGCTGTGTCTCATCTCGCTGTCTTATCTCCATAATCATACTGAATCCTCACCATCAATACAACACACAAGCCCAAGCTCGTCAAAGAATGGAAGAACACAATTCGGCTCTGGATAGGGTTGACAACGAACTTGAAGACTTACGAGGAAGCGTAGGACGAATCATGGAAGTCTTACAAGTCATCAATGCAAAAATGGACACTCAGGCCACTGTAGTTTCTGAAATCACTAATGTAGTTGTGGAGCCGATCCCAACGGCAATCATTATTGCAAGTATTCCGCCATATGGGTTCATACCAGGTTTTGTACCTCCACCACCAGTTAGTCAACAATCAGTTCCTCTAGGGGCAGAGATTCCCCGAGCGGTTCCAACTTATACTCTAGCCTCTATACAAACTCAAGTACGCCCTATTTTTCACAGCCATCCACCAGTGTTTGAAATTCCTGATGGGTCTGAAGAAGGAAGTGGACGACATGATAAATTGAAGGAGAGTGTAGAAACTATAGGGAGGAAGGTTAGAGCCATGGAAGGAAATGATATCTTTGGTACTGATGCCAAAGATATGTGTTTAGTGTCTGGATTGGTAATCCCACCAAAATTCAAAATCCCCAACTTTGATCAATACACCGGTGCTACTTGTCCTCGGACGCATTTGATCATGTATTACCAAAGAATGGCTACAGATGTAGAAGATGATAAACTGATGATCCATTGTTTCCAGGATAGCTTGAAAGGAGCCCCTGCTAAGTGGTATTTGAGTTTATATCAGTCTCGCATTCACAGTTTCCAAGACCTGGCTGATGCTTTCATAAAGCATTACAAATACAATATGGACTTGGCCCCAAATAGAAGATAATTGATGAGTATGACACAAAAGAGTTCCAAATCATTCAAAGAGTATGCACAACGATAGAGGGAGAGTGCCTCTCAGGTAGAACCTCCTTTGAATGGGAAAGAGTTGACATATTGGTTTGTGGATACGGTAAGACCTGAATTTTATGAGAAGATGATTAGCAATGTAACATCGAGTTTCTCCGATATAGTAGCCGCGGGGATGAGAGTGGAATTGGGATTGAAGAATGGGAAGATAACTAGCAGTTCCAGTGGTCCCAACAATAACAATGTTAAGAAGTTCAGTGGTAATTTTCATAAAAAGAAGGAGGGAGAAGCAAACGCCATAACAGTGGGGAAAAGAAATCAGACTTGGAAGCAACCCTACCAACGATATTAACGACCTCGACAAGGTTATATTCAGCAGCCTCCACAAGGCTATGTTCAGCAACCTCAGTAAAATCTGACACAACAACCGATGTATCCAGTACAGTATGCTCAACAACCATATGTGGCAGCTATAACGTCTGCTTTCAGCCACACTGTTCCAAGTTATCAGACAGTGCAACCAGCACCCATGTATCAACCAGTTCAACAACAAGGGTATCAACAAGCGCCCAATGCTCCACCCTACCAGCAATATCAGCAGCCCAGGGTTCAGGCACCAAGGAAAAATTACCAAAATCGAAGACCAGCAACGAGGCCTCCATTCCCTCAGATACCAATGACTTATACAGAGTTGTACCCGACTTTGGTGCAACAAGGGTTAGTAACAACACGACCATTGAATACACCTTCATACACTTCATCACCTCATTACAATCCGAATGCTCATTGTGCCTTTCATGAAGGTGTCGTCGGCCATGACTTAGAGGGGTGTCTTGGTTTAAAACATATTGTCAGGGAGCTCATAGAGAAGAAGATTCTGTCTTTTGATGATGTACCGCCTAATGTCAAAAGTAACCCATTGCCAAATCATAGAGGAGTTAATGCTATCGAAGAAGTTTCAGATGAAAGGTTAGTTTGTGATGTGTCAGAGATCAAGACCCCGTTGAGGTCACTTCATGAGAAACTGTTGAAAGCAGGGCTGATTAAAGGTGCCCATAATGACTGTGAAGAGTGTTCTGTTAATCTTAAGGGGTGTGGTGTAGTACAAAAAGATGTGCAAGGTCTGATTGATGATGGATTATTGCAAGTAGGTATCAAAGTAAAGAAAGAGGAAGTTTCGGCGGTTGAGCCTGTTTTCAATCTACCAAAGAAAAGCGAGAAAGTCCCTGTGTTCAATATGATTAGCAAAAATTTGAAGCCTGTTTTTGACAAATTATTTGTTGATCAGCCTCGACCGGTTGTTATTCAGAAGCCGAGATCGTTTCCTTTTGAGAATACAAAGGCAGTCTCGTGGAAATATGATATGGTGGTGTTAGACTAAAGATCTGGGAAGGTTATGTAGAATGAGAAGGTAAAGGATGACCAGGTTGATGTGACAAATATTGCAGGAATGAGCAAGATGACCCGTAGTGGCCGAATATATCAACCCAAGATAACTGTAGTTGCTACAAAAGAGGTTACCCCTGCCGTGATGACTAAAGACAAAGAAATGCCCATCACCGAAGGAGATGCTGAAGAATTCCTAAGGATTATCCGAAAAAGTGATTACAAGGTTGTGGATCAACTTCATTAAACCCCCTCAAAAATATCAATTTTTTCTCTCCTGATGAATTCCCCGACCCACAGAGAAGCTCTACAGAAGGTGTTAATGCAAGCACATGTGACGAAGGATATAACCCGTGGCCAATTTGATTCGGTGATAGCCAATATTACAGCCTACAATACTCTGAGTTTCAGTGATGAAGAGTTGCCAAGAGAAGGACGTAGTCATAATCGTGCTTTGCACGTATCTATCAGATGTCAAGAGGACACGTTGGCGCAAGTTTTGGTTGATACTGGATCTTCGTTGAATGTGTTTCCTAAAAGGTCACTCGCAAAGTTAGCATATGCAGGGGCAGAAATGAAGCCGACGTCGTTAATTATAAAGGCTTTTGATGGTTCGAGAAGAACGGTTGTTGGGGAAGTGGAATTGCCAATTATGATAGGCCTTCACCTGTTCGATATCACATTTCAGGTAATGGACATTAACCCGACTTACAATTGTTTGTTGGGATGGCCTTGGATTCACGCAGCTAAGGCAGTGACTTCCACTTTGCATCAAAGGATGAAATTTTTTGTAAATGACAAACTGGTAATTATGCATGGCGAAGAGGACTTGATGGTGAGTAATTTATCGTCATTCAGATATATCGTGGCAGATGAGTATGTGTTGGAAACTTCTTTCCAAGTGCTTGAAATAGCTAACAAGGTGATGATAGAAGATACAGTGGCAAAGAGTGATCCATCTTTTGCATCCGCTCAGAGCATCAAGTCTACATTAGAAGAGGGTACTCCTACAGGTTAGGGAGAGGTTATTAAAGTGAAAGCAAGACTGGGTCGCCAAGGGTTGGGTTATAAACTAACTCATGTCGAAGCATCAACACACGCCGAAGGACGTCCGAAGACTATCCAAGAGGTGTTCATCAGTGGAGGATTTCAAGTCAATGCCTTTGGAGAAGATTCTAAAGAAGAGGATATTGAACATTTGGTGTATCATTGTGAAGCTGCTTTAAGAAATTGGGAGGTTGTTGAGATCCCCGTGATCTTTCCTGTGTCGAAGTAATTTGTTTGTTTTTCTTTACTTGTTGTTGTTTTATATCTTTAAACCTCCATGGCCTTGCCCAAGGCTATAGGATGCATTTTGTAAGGGCCCCGTGCTTTCAAGAATATTATGATTAATGAACTATTTTGTTAAATCCTTTGTTGTTGTCTTCTTAATTATTTTTGTTTCCATGTTTAAAAAGAAGATGGCAATTTTCTAAAAAAAAAAATCATCAAAACATTTTTCTTGATTGCTGCATTTGTCCTTGTGTGTTTTAATAAATTAAGCCATACCAACATGCAGTGATACCCCAAAACCTGTTGAATCCATTGAATTTGCTTTCCCTCTTGACTTTGAATCGCCAATATACCAAGCCAAAGATGAGGACGAAGATTTTGAGATCCCTGATGAACTGGAAAAAATGGCATGTTACGAACACCCAGAGTTTCAACCTCATAAGGAACAAGTAGATGTTATTAATCTTGGCACCGAAGAAGACAAGAAAGAGGTCAAGATTGGGGCAACACTTGGGGCAGAAGTGAAGCAGCAATTGGTGAAACTTTTAGAAGATTATGTGGATGTATTTGCTTGGTCATATCAGGATATGCCAGGTTTGGACACGGATATAGTGGTCCATAAGCTACCGCTCCGACCAGAATGCACGCCAGTCAAACAAAAGCTCCGAAGAACTAGACCTGACATGGCTCTTAAGATTTGAGACGAAGTGAAGAAGCAGATTGATGCAAGTTTCTTGGCAGTATCCAAGTACCCCGAATGGGTAGCTAATATTGTACCTGTGCCGAAGAAAGATGGGAAGGTCAGAATGTGTGTGGATTATAGGGATCTGAATAAGGCCAGTCCAAAGGACGATTTCCCTTTGCCACATATTGATACATTGGTGGATAATACGGCTCGCTTTGAAGTTTTCTCGTTTATGGATGGTTTCTCCGGATACAACCAAATCAAGATGGATCTAGAAGATATGGAAAAAACAACTTTCATTACTCCTTAGAGGACTTACTGTTACAAAGTCATGCCTTTCGGTTTAAGGAACGCAGGTGCCACTTATCAAAGAGCCATGGTGACGTTGTTTCATGACATAATGCATAAGGAGATAGAAGTTTATGTTGATGATATGATCGCCAAATCTCAGAGTGAAGAGGACCATTTGAATCATTTGTTGAAATTATTTGAGAGACTCAGAAAGTATCAGTTGAGGCTAAACCCAGCCAAGTGTACTTTTGGAGTGAGATCAGGGAAATTACTCAGTTTCATTGTTAGCCACCGAGGGATTGAGGTAGATCCAGATAAAGTTCGAGCCATTCAATATATGCCGGCTCCGCAAACTGAGAAACAAGTCAGAGGTTTCCTTGGAAGATTGAACTACATATCCAGATTTATTTCCAATATGACTCCTACTTGTGAACCCATTTTCAAATTGTTACGAAAGGATCAGACAGTTATTTGGAATTCAGATTTCCAGTAAGCGTTTGATAAGATTAATGGCTATCTTCAAGAGCCTCCAATCTTAATACCTCATGTTTCGGGAAGACTTCTTTTCATGTATTTAACAGTACTCGAGAATTCAATGGGTTGCATGTTGGGTCAGAAGGATGAGTCCGGACGAAAGGAACATGCCATCTATTATTTGAGCAAGAAATTCACCGATTGTGAGAGCCGGTATTCACTTTTAGAGAAAACTTATTGTGCTTTGGCATGGGCTGCCAGACGGTTGAGGCAGTACATGATTTGTCATACTACTTTGTTGATTTAAAAAATGGACCCGATAAAGTATATCTTTGAGAAGCCCACTCAGACAGGAAGACTCGCCCATTGGCATATGTTGTTATCAGAATATGACATCTAGTATGTGACCCAGAAGTCAATCAAGGGCAGTGTTTTATCAGATTATCTTGCAGATCAGCCAGTTGAAGATTATGAGTCTCTTAAGTTTGATTTCCCAGATGAAGATATTATGTTGGTAAAATATTATGAAGAGCCAGGTCCTGATGAAGGTCCCGAGCTGGGTCTTTGGTGGAAGATGATGTTTGATGGTTCCTCAAATTACAGTGGGCATGGCGTAGGCGTCGTTCTGATGAATCCCGAAGGTGGGTATACCCCATTTACAGCAAGGTTAGACTTTGAATGTACAAACAATATTGCCGAATATGAGGCATGCATTCTTGGCCTCGAAGCGGCTATTGACCTAAGAATCAAACTTCTTGAAGTAAGTGGAGATTCTGCTTTGGTTATTTATCAAGTTACAGGTGAATGGGAGACCAGACATGAAAATTTGATCCCTTACAGAGCCTACATCATTGAAATGATTGAATATTTTGATGAGATCACCTTCAAGCATGTTCCGAGGTCTGAAAATCATATTGCCGATGCTCTAGCCATGTTAGCCTCAATGCGGGAAGTCAGGTACCTCAATGATGCTACTCTCATTCGAATTGAACGCAAGACTGAGCCTGCTTACTATCAGATGGTTGAAGAAGAAGTTGATAACAAGCCATGGTTCCACGACATAAAGAATTATCTGTTAGAGCAAGAGTATCTGGTTGATTCTACATCACTTGACAAGAAAACCTTGAGAAGATTGGCATCTAAGTTCTTTCTCAGTAATAATGTGCTCTATAAGAGAAATCATGATATGGTTCTGCTTAGATGTGTCGACATACGAGAAGCAGATTTATTAATGCAAGATATTCATGAAGGAACATTTGGCACTCATGCCAATGGATATGCCATGTCCAAAAAGATTTTGAGGGCTGGGTATTATTGGTTGACTTTGGAAACTGACTGTATTCAATATGCCAGGAAATGTCACAAATGCCAGATTTATGCAGATAAGATGCATGTGCCTCCAACGTTGTTAAATGTGTTGACATCACCTTGGCTGTTCTCTATGTGAGGCATTGATATGATTGGGGAAATCGAACCAAAGGCTTCTAATGGACACCGATTCATTTTGGTCGCTATTGATTACTTCTTAAAGTGGGTTGAAGCCGCATCCTATGCCAATGTTACTCGACAAGTGGTATCCCGTTTTATCAAAAAGGAGATTATCTGTCGACACGGAATCCCAAGCCGAATTATAACGGATAATGGTACCAATTTGAATAACAAAACCATGAAAGAGCTGTGTGGTGACTTCAAGATTGAACATCATGATTCTTCTCCATGTCGTCCCAAGATGAATGGAGCGGTCGAAGCTGCGAATAAAAACATCAAGAAGATTTTGCAAAAGATGGTGAAAACGTATAAGGATTGGCATGAGATGCTGCCATTTGCCTTGCATGGGTATAGAACATCTATTCTCACTTCAACAGGGGCAACCCCTTTTTCTTTGGTGTATGGGATGGATGCAGTACTTCCTATTGAGGTTGAGATACCTTCCTTAAGAGTCATAATGGAAACCGAACTTGAAGTGGCTGAATGGGTGAGGGAAAGATTTGATCAATTGAACCTTATTGATGAAAAGCGCATGACTGCGGTATGTCACAGGCAGTTATATCAGAAAAGGATCAAGAGAGCTTTTGACAAGAAGGTTCGTATTCGAGAATTCCGAGAAGGAGAGCTTGTGCTCAAAAAGATTTTGCCAGTTCACAAAGATGCACGAGGAAAATGGATGCCCAATTATGATGGTCCGTTTGTTGTAAAAACAGTCTTCTCAGGAGGCTCGTTAATTCTCACAACAATGGATGTGGAGCAACTTGCTCATCCGGTGAATTCTGATGCAGTACAAAAATATTACGCCTAAAAAGAACCCGATAACTCTAAAACCCGCAAGGGCGGCTTATGCAATAATGGGTATCCCGCTGGATCATAACCTATGAAGGAGGTCCAGACAAAAGTTAGGGATGAGATAAAAAAATGATGAGCTCGCTAAGTTGAAAACCCGAAAGGGTGACTTAGGAAAAAAAGAGTGTCCCGGTGGATTGAAAACCTAAAAGGGCAATCCAGGCAAAAGTTAGGGACGAAGGCATTTCACTGCATCAGGGGGGTTATCACCTCTGCAGAAGATTTTACAGGAAGTCCATTTCAACCGCTCTTGTCAGAAGCAAGGTTTTGGAAAGTTTTAGTCATTAGGGGTAGAATTGTCAGTGGATTCAATGTAACCTTTTTCATATTGCCATTTTCAATTGTAAAAGTTCTATGGAGTTCTGTCATTGACAAAATTCCATTATTAAAGGAAATCAATTTTTGGACCATTCTTTTGTAAGTTACTATTATCTTTATTTATTTTTTTATGCAAAACATCGTTTATTGATCAATGATAATTTTGAAAGCACTAGGTTCGAATTTCAAAATAACTTTTGAGGATTAACAAAACATAAAATACTTTGGCTCACGGAAAGATTTGGTGGAAATCATACCTCTCGAAAGCCTTAACGTGGCAGAAGCTTTGATGTGCGATCTTAATACATCTCCCATTGAATGTCAGTTGAATTGATTTGATAGGTTGCTCATTCGGTCGTGTGTAGTTACCAAGGTTGAAGACCATCTCCCCAGGTTTCTTTGAAATACGTTCTTGTGATGGTAGACTCATCCTCAGTGGAAACATTCAGAGCCTCTATTTTAAGTTACATTGTCAATCCTGGCGAGCTTTCCTGAAGCTTTATGTCCCAAGCAGAGTGGGTTTATTTCCTGGAAAATCTACAGACACCTTTGTTTTGTGAATTCAATATGATTTATTGCGTCCTCAGTAAGATAGATGTGCTTACCTATCTTTCCCCTTGAGTCTCCAGATTCTTTTGTCTCTCGTTAGAGTCAGCTCCTGCATATCATTAATCATTGGCATCATGGCATATCATGTGCATTTGTCTTGCCTCTATTGGTCCTTGGATGTTACCTTTTGTCTTGATTTGTTTCCTGGTTGTTACTAGTGGTCTTGCTTGTTATTCTTTGGACATCCCTGTCTTTTAGGGTGCTGGTCGTCACAAATTTCTTTACTGCAGTTGTTACTAAGATTGTTTATGGTTATAGGTCATCACCTGTACCCCGCTTGTTCCTAGTTGTAACTAGTACCTTTGGATGTCTTATTGTTACTGATATCGCTTGCCTGGTCATCACCAGTTTCTCTCCTTGATGTCTAGTCGTTACTAGCAGTCCCCATTGTTGAAAGTCCAATGGTAATTGGCAGTTCTTTCAAAAGTCTAGTAGTAACTGGCACTGTTTAAAATCCAATCGTTATTGGTATTGTTATTCCGGTCGTCACTGTATCTTTTGAAAGTCCAGTAGTAACTGGCACTGTTTAAAATCCAATCGTTATTGGTATTGGTATTGGTTGTCACCATATCTTCTGAAGTCCAGTGGTAACTGGCATTGTCTGAAGTCCAGTGGTAACTGGCACTGATTAAAATCCAGTTGTCATTGGTATCGTTGGCTTGGTCGTCACCATATCCTTTGAAAGTCCAGTGGTAACTGGCACTGTTTAAAATCCAATCGTTATTGGTATCTTTGGTTTGGTAATCACCATATATTTTGAAAGTCTAGTGGTAACTGGCACTGTTTAAAATTTGGTATCGTTGCTTTGGTCGTCACCATATCTTTGAAAAGTCCAGTGGTTACTGGCTTTGCCTGAAAGCTAATCATTATTAGTACTGAGAGTTGGTTTTTACCAATTTCCCCAGCCGGAGTCCTGTATTGTATCAATGCAATTCGGAGTTCCTGATTATTTGGTGGTCGTCACCATCACCCCCTGTAAGTCTAGTAGAAACTAGCACCCTTTGAAATTTGTTGTTCTGGTCGTCACCGGTATTCCCCGCAAAGCGTTGCTTTACCATTCGAGTCTCGGAGATCTAGTGGATATTAGCATTCCCGGTGCGTCTGGTCTTGTTTCTGTTCTTTTCTTGAAGATCCCGTTCGAACTCTTCGTTATAGGAAATTCCTCATCTGATTATCCCCAGTGAGGTTTGCGTCTCTTTCCTTTCGTTTCCCTGGTGGAGAATTGCCTTCTTTCCCAGCGGAGTGTCGTCTCCTTTTCCCCAATGAAGTTTTGTCTTCCCTGTTGGAGTTTGCGTCCCCTGTGTGAAAGATTCCCCTGAGCAGCATCTTTAGTCACGTTTGAACTATTTTGTTTGTTTTTCCTTGGATCTTTCCCCAGTGTGTTGGGTCCCCCATGAGTAGTTACTCGTTGTATTCCCGTTCTTTTATCTTTGCTCGCGTGTCTGCATCTATCTTGCATTCAAACATCATAAAGCTGAAGCTGAGAAAATACTTAGAAGGGGGGGGGGGGGGGGTTGAATAAGTATGTAGAAAAACTTAGTAATAAAAACTCAAGGATTTTTATCCTGGTTTGTTGAACTCAACTACTCCAGTCCACCCCATCAAGAGTGATTTGCCTTTCTCAAACAAGGACTTAATCCACTATTAAATCAACTGATTATAATAGTAAGCACTAAGAACAACTGTTCAAAGTCTTCTTAAGAATTACTGATCCTAACTGGATCTTCTTAAGGTTCTTTTACAATCAAATGTAAGAATAATACAAGTGTTTGAAATGCTTCTAATAAAGCTTTATCACAACTGTGATTTTTCAATTAAGATTTAAGAACTATGAAATAAATTCAGCTAATGAATATAAATTGTATGAGAGCTTGTAAAGAATTCTTTCAAGTGTTTCGTCAACTGAAGAAGATGAGTGGAGTCTTGCTTTTATAGGCACAGAGATCCAAGTAGCTTTTCACGTTGAGGGTTGTGTACCAAAAAGGTCTGAGCCTTTTTGTCTTCACATCACATGACCTTTCCTAGAAGTAGAATGCACAGAGAAATCCTTTTTGTCTGTGTTCTAGAGTCTAGCATAAATGAGGAAAGAGTTGTTTGGTCATTCCAACGGACATAACTTTGAATTCTTCTTCAACAAGTTTCAGCAAGAATCATCAGAGTCTAGATTGATCAGAGCCTTCTGATGTTCATCAGAGTTTTCTAAATCAGAGTCTTTGCAGCAAGTGTGCTTTCAGCGTGTATTTGTTCAGAGCAAAATTTATAATCAGATCCTCAGTACATGCAGCGTTAGTACTATCAGAGTCTTCTGAAATAACTGTGCTTGAAACTCTTCATACAGAATGCTTCAATGCTTCAGATGCTTCTGGCTTCTGCTTCAGATTCTTCTGTAGCTATTGCTTCAGATCCTTCTGTAGACAACGCTCAGAATCTTCTAAGAGATGCTTCTGATGCTTCAGAGCCTTGCATAATTTCATGTTCAGATCTAATTTTCTTCCAAAATAATATTCACTTTTAATATCTGCAGCAAACATTCTAAAAACAAATTTTAGAGTATATAATTCTTTAATACAAAATTTCATAAGAGTTATCATCAAAACATAGAGATATAATTAAGAACCAATCTATGTTCTAACAATCTCCCCCTTTTTGATGATGACAAAAACATAAGAAATTTTGTTCAATTGAAAATATAATTATAACTCCCCCTAAGATGATGAATCTCCCTCTGAATTGAATACTTAGAAGAAATAGAAACTTCCCTTTTTGCATGAGTATTCTTTTCAAGATCAGAGCTTGATTGTTCCAAAAATATTAAATCTTGACTTGGATAAGTGTTTCAGAATTAGAGCCTGATAGGTTAAATTTGATCTGGGGATCTCAGAGTTACTTTTAAAGAATTTTTCAGATATTTCAAATATTCTGAAAAGCTAAGAATTCACATTAGTTAAAATTGATATGTCTGAAGTTCATTTAGGTAGAGTTTATTTGAACAGTCAGATCCAATTTCTCCCCCTTCTTTGTCATAATCAAAAAGTAAAAAACGTTTAAAAGACAAATAAAAGGAAATACAGAAAAGATAAATCTTGTAGAGAAAACACAGAGTCATTCATTCATTCAGATAAAAAACAAACAAAAAGATAAGATGTTCATACACCAGATGATAGAAAACAGAACAACAAAGAAACAAATGCAGAACAAGAATGCAAAAACATTGTAAAGAGAACTAGGGCTGGTGAGAAGCAATCAGGGTCAGAAGATCAGTAATCTTTGCAGTAGACTCTTCTTGCTTAGCCATCCAAGTTTTGATCTCTTCAGTAGTTTGTTCCTGTTTTATCATCCATGATCTGATTTCTTTAACTTCTTGAACAACATCTGGAGTCTCATTCTTCATTTCAGATGCAGAAGATGCAGAAGCAGATGCATTAATCTCCATGGCAGATGCATGAGTATCTTCTATCATTTCAGCATCTTTAGCAGGAGCATCTTCCAGAAGAAGCACTAGGGATGTGAGAATGCTCAGCGGAGTCTGTCTGACCATTTCAGCAAACTTAGCCTTTGCATCATCAACACAAAGTGTTCTGAGATCAGATGCAGCAGAGTTGAACTTTGAGATGAATTTGTTCCAAGAAGCTTCAGATTCAGCAGGATCCATACTAGCCATGCACTCTTTCTCTATAGAAGCAATCCCCTTACACATTTACTTCTTGAAATCCTTAAACAACGTAGAAACATCTGTTATGGGTTTAGGGTTCAGAAAGTCTTCTATGGTGACTTATTGTGATGGTTCAGGAGATGTTTGGGTTTGTTCAGTAGGTGAGTGATCAGATGATGGTTGTTCAGATTGAGGTTGTATGGATGGTGGTTGTTCGGTTGATTGTGGTACAAATGTTTGTGGTATGGTGAGTTGAGGAGTAGAGGTGACAACATCAGATGGTGTTGATGTAACAACATTAGATGAGGATGGTAGAAAGTCCGTGAAGTTAAATTTGGAACGAAGAGGGTGTTTAGAAGTAGGTAGGTCAGATGGTAGTGGTTTGTAAGGATCAGGAATTTTTAAGCAGGTTGGTGAGGGGCCTTCAGATTCATCAGAATCAGATGATTCAGTTGAATGACATGAAGTAGAAGATAAGACATACATGGTTGCAATGGGTTGCACATCCAGAATGTCTTCAGATTGCTTTTGTGGTTCAGATTGATGAGGAGTTTGTTGAGTTTCAGATGTTGGAATTGTTGATTCTTGTGGATTTTGTGTTGGTTCTGCAGTTTTGGTTATTTGTGGTTCTGATGGGGAAATTTCTGGTTGAGATATTGATTGTTGTTTTGGTTGTTGTTCTTCTGGTTGGTTTTCTTGCTGTTGTTCTGGTTGTTGTGGAGTATATATAACTGGTGGTGTTTGGAGTTGTTCTTTTGTTTGTGAAGGTAGTGATTCAGATGAGGGAATGTCAGATGATGGTTGTTTAGAGGGTTGAGATGGATCAGATGATTTAGTTGGTATAGAAGATTGAGATGGAGCAGGAATAGTTTGATTTTGAGTGGGAGGAGGTTCAGGAACAGAACTAAATGTTGATTCATTCATTACAATCTTAGCAAAAGAAGATACAGAAGATTTAGTACCCTTAGTTTTTGTGCGCTTGGTAGGAACAGAGGGAACTTCTCCAGAAGCTTTTCTCTTAATCTGCTTCTGTGGCTTGTCAGCAACTTTTGGCTTCTTTTGAGCAACAACTTCTTTTGCCTCTGATTGATTTCTCTTTCTCATGTTCTCAGTATACACATCTGGCATGGGTTCTCTAGCACGAATCAGAATATCTGCAGGAATAGGCGTTCCATCTGCTTTGCATACATCAATGTACCTAACAATGATATCCCTTGGTTCTTCAGCACCAAACAGTGGAAAATCTTCAACTGGAATCCTCTTCTGACTAACTTCAGAGATATTCAGCTTCTTAGGTGCAACTGTGAGTTCATCTACAATCTTTATCCTCTGAAGACTTTTAGCATTCAATGGTTTACCAACAATTGTTTCCAACTCATTTTTAACTCCAGCTTCATACAGAGCAGTTACAAGACCATTCTCTGTCAGAATGTCTGAAATCAACCTTCCAAAGGGAATCCACGTCCTGATCTTCTGTCCCTTATCCTTTACAGTTTCTCTGGATGCATTGATGTGATTCCACAGATGCATAAAGAGAATGTGAGTCAAATCTACTTTTGTACTCTAACTAAGGCAGTACATGAAGTAGAGTTGTTCACTATTCACATAATCTGGAGAATTAGTTGATTTTCTGTGATTGATGCATCCCAGAAAAATCTTTGCCCAGATTTTGTAGTCAGGTTTCAGATCCTTAAATTTGTTAGAGGCCTGTCCAGATGTAATGACTTCCTCATAGACTTCTTCCATATCCACACGTCTAGCTGGAAGATGAAACACTCCATCAGTCTCCTCATACCCAATTAGTTTCCTGATGAGATCTTCAGTGATGATGATCTCCATTCCCAGAACAGAAGAAAGTATGAATTTAGGATAAACAGATGCATGTATCCAGAATTCCTTTACCAAGTCTGGATACACTGGTCCAAACAGCCTATCAAAATATTTAACCCATCCTTATGCATCAACAATAGAACAAAACTCAAACCCATTTTCAACTAAAGAGTCAAATTCCACCATGGATTCACAGAGAACTTCAAGTTTGTCCACAGGGGTTAACAATGTCCTCTTAGGTACCTTGAATGGAGTCACACCCATATTTGCTGACGTGACTGCAACCATAGTTGATTGAAATTGAGTTGTTGTAGAGGATGAGGTTGCCATTGAAGAAGATGAAGATGATTTGGATGAAGGTTTAGGGTTTTTGTAAAGAGCAAAGAGAAGGCAGAAATGCATAAAATTGTTTGTGAAGTGAAAAGTGTGAATTTGGTATGAAAAGTGGTATTTATATAGAAAGCAATTAGGGCAATCAGACAGACACAAATAACACGTTTTCACATAGCAATAAATGATAATTAATGAAAAGAATAAAAATCATTTCAAATCAGTAATTAATTCTGACAAATTGGGGGGAAACCAAGAATTTCAAGTATTCAAACAATACCTCAAACGTCTCTTCAGTGGTGTACACGCTATCTTTTCAGATTCAGAGTGACACGTGTTTGATTGCATGTGCTTCTGAATTCTCTTAAGAAATGAAACGTTAGCCAACATTCAGATCCTCTAAGATTAGTTAGTTCAGATACACACGGATAATAATAAAACAATAAATCAAATAATTGACAAGAAAAATACTTCAGAGTTTTAAGCAGTTTGCATATGAGAAGTTTGCTTCTGATAAATATCATTCTGGACAAAAATCCATACCAATATTTTTCAGAATAAACTTGAACCTATCTTCAGCAAGGGGTTTTGTGAAAATATTTGCCCATTGATGATATGTATCAACAAAGGCTAAGTTTATAATACCCTTCTGAACATAGTCTCTGATGAAGTGATGTTTAATTTCTATATGTTTTTCCTTAGAGTGTAAAATGGGATTTTTAGACAAACATATAGCAGAAGTATTATCACAGAATATAAAAACATTACTCTCAAAGATCTGATAGTCTTCTAGCTGACTTTTCATCCAGAGCATCTGCGTGCTACATCCAGCAGCAGCAATATATTCTGCTTCTGTAGTTGATAGTGCAATTGTGGGTTGCTTCTTGCGGTACCAAGAGATTAGATTTCTTCCTAGAAATTGACAACTTCCAGAAGTACTTTTTCTTTCCACTCTGTCTCCAGCGTAGTCAGCATCACAAAATCCAACTAATTTGAAGTCATCAGATCTTCTGTAACACAAACCCACATTAGAAGTACCTTTCAGATACCTTAGAATCCTCTTAACAGTTGTTAAGTGTGATTCTCTAGGATCTGATTGGAATCTTGCACACAAGCATACACTGAACAAAATGTCAGGTCTAGAAGCAGTTAAGTAGAAAAGAGATCCTATCATACCTCTGTAGAGTTTCTGATCTACTCTCTTACTTACCTCTTCCTTACCAAGTGTACTTGTTGGATGCATAGGAGTCTTTGCCATCTTACTATCAGTCATATTAAATTTTTTCAGAAGCTCTTTAACATATTTGGTCTGATGAATGTAAGTGCAATCTGGAGTTTGGTTGACTTGAATTCCCAGAAAGAATCTCAATTCTCCCATCATGCTCATCTTAAATTCTGCCTGCATACATTGAGCAAACTCCTTTCCCAGCATAACATTGGTAGATCCAAATATAATATCATCCACATATATTTGGCAAATTAAAAGATCTTTCTTAAATGATTTACAAAAGAGTGTTGTGTCCACTTTGCCTCTGATGAAATTTTTCTCCATAAAAAAATTGCTTAATCTCTCATACCAAGCTCTGGGAGCTTGTTTTAAACCATAAAGAGATTTCTTTAGTTTGAAAACATGTTCTGGAAATTTTTCACTTTCAAAACCAGGAGGTTGGTGAACATAAACTTCTTCCTCTATAATACCATTTAGAAAGGCACTCTTAACATCCATCTGATATAGAGTGATGTTATTTTGTGCAACAAAAGAAATGAGTAAACGAATAGATTCTAACCTTGCTACAGGAGCATAAGTCTATGTATAATCAATTCCTTCTTGCTGGATATATCCGTGAGCAACAAGCCTTGCTTTGTTTCTTTCAACTTTTCCTTTCTCATTCAACTTATTTCTGAAGACCCATTTAGTTCCAATTATGTTGAATCCTTTTGGTCTTGGAACCAAATCCCAAACATTATTTCTTGTGAACTGATTTAGCTCTTCTTGCATGGCAATTATCCAATCATTGTCTTGCAGAGCTTCATCCATAGAAGATGGTTCAATAACTGACACCAACCCAAATAATGATGCTTCAGATGATCTGAGGAATGATCTTGTTCTAATGGGGTCATCCTTCTTTCCAATGATCACATCCTCTGGATGAGAGGCCTTGATTCTGGACGATGATCCTCTAACATTTGATTCTTCAGAAATTTTTAAGTTATTCATCTGAGAAGCTAAAGGAATTGCATCTGGCGTTGCTTCAGGTTCCTTCACTTGAGCTTTGTCTGCCTCTGAGCCTTCAAAGTCTGTGAGAATCACTTCTCTATCTGCTGAACTTTAAAACTGCTTTGGCTTTTCAATGCCAAGCTTATCATCAAATCTAACATGTATAGATTCTTCCACAATCTGTGTTTCAGTATTGTATACTCTGTAGCCTTTAGAGCGTTAAGAATACCCAAGCATGAAACACTTCTGTGCTTTAGAATCAAACTTGTTAAGATTCTCTTTAGTGTTCAACATATAGCAAATACATCCAAAAGGATGACAATATGAAATGTTGGGCTTTCTGTTCCTCCACAATTCATAGGGAGTCTTTTCTAGAAGAGGTCTTACAGACACTCTGTTCTGAATATAACGAGTTGTGTTTATTGCTTCTGCCCAAAAGTGCTTTGCCAGATTAGTCTCATTGATCATGGTTCTGGCCATTTCTTGTAGAGTTCTATTTTTCCTCTCTACAACTCCATTCTGTTGTGGAGTTCTAGGACAGGAAAAATCATGAGCAATGCCATTTTCATTAAAATATTTTTCAAAATATTTGTTTTCAAATTCACCACCATGATCACTTCTGACTTTAATAATTTTGAAATATTTTTCATTCTGGACTTGTTTGCAGAAGTCAAAGAACACAGAATGTGACTCATCCTTGTGTTTTAAGAACTTTACCCATGTCCATCTGCTGTAGTCATCAACAATGACTAATCCATACTTCTTGCCTCTGATGGATGCAGTTTTCACTGGTCCAAACAGATCAATGTGAAGTAATTCTAATGGTCTTGAGGTTGAAACAACATTCTTAGATTTAAAAGAAGATTTTGAAAATTTTCCTTTTTGACATGCTTCACAAAGAGCATCTGAGTTGAACTTCAACTTAGGAAGTCCTCTGACCAGATTGAGTTTATTAATCTGAGATATACATCTCATATTAATATGCCCCAATCTTCTGTGTCAGACCCATTGTTCATCATTAACAGACAAGAGGCATTTAACATTTTGAACTTTAAGTTCTGAAAGATTTATTTTGTAAATGTTGTTTTTCCTCTTCCCATTAAATAGGATTGACCCATCCTTCTGACTAATAGCTTTGCAACATTGTTGATTAAAGATTATATCATAACCATTGTCACTTAATTTACTTATGGACAATAGATTATGCTTTAATCCTTCTACAAGAAGAACATTAGATATAGAGGGAAGGTTACCATTACCAATAGTTCCAGAGCCAATGATCTTGCCCTTCTGATTCCCTCCAAACTTCACTTCTCCTCCAGATTTAAGCTCTAGGCTTTGCAACATAAACCTTTCTCCCGTCATGTGACGTGAGCAGCCAGAGTCCAGGTACCATGACTGGCGTCTTGATTTTTCTGCTAAAAACATCTACAACAGGGATAATCTTATCCTTAGGTACCCAGATCTTTTTGGGTCCTTTTTGGTTAGTTGCCTTGAAAGTTGGTCTAAACTTCTGTCTTTTTACAACAGTTTTGTTCTGACTTACTTTTGGCTTAAACACATGAACATTCTGAGCAGAACGTATGTGTTTAATGTCATTCAAATGACCAAACTTGAAATGAGAATATAAGGGAGTTTTCTTAATAACAAGTTTATCAACAGGTATTGGATTTAAATCCTTTTCAGAGGAAGATTCATATCCAATTCCTTTCCTGTTATTTCTGCTAACCCCATAGATCATACAAGCCATCTTGCTTCTGTCTATGCTTTTAGCAAGAAATTTCTGAAAGCTAGAGTCATATTCTTCTAAAATGTTTTTGCATTTAGACTTACTTTAAGATTCAGAGTTTTGTTGAGCTATCTAAAAATTGGCTTTCATTTTTAGATTATTTTCTTTTAGCTCAGCAATTTTTGATTTTAACAGATTATTCTCATAGCCAAGATTGCACTTAAGCTTCTTGCATTTGAGCTTAATCTAATTATAATTTTTCAGGACTTCTGATAAGACTTTAATAAGCTCTTCCCTAGTGAGATCAGAAAGTACCTCTTCTGATTCAGATTCAGAATCAGACTCAGATCCAGATGATTCTTCATTCTGATCTTCAATGCCTGCCATCTGAGCCATATTGGCGCATTCATCTTCAGATTTTGATGAGGATCCAAATTCATCCGAGTCATCCCATGTAGCCATTAGAACTTTCTTCTTGTGCTCAGGCTTTCTTCTGGGCTTTTCTTTCTGAAGCTTTGGACATTCATTTTTGTAATGACCAGGTTGTTTGCATTCAAAACAAACAACTTCCTTCTTTCCAGATCTTTTTGGTCCAGAGGACTCCTTGCGCTGATCTGGCTTTTTGAAGTTCTTGAACTTCCTCTGCTTGTGTTTCCAGAGTATGTTGATTCTTCTGGACAGCAAGGATAGTTCATCTTCTTCTTCTTCAGAAGAAGATTCTTCAGAGCTTTCTTCTAACACCTGCAAAGCTTTCACAGATTTGTTAGATTTTAAGGCAATAGACTTACCTTTCTTTTGAGGCTCATCTTCCTCAAGTTCAATTTCATGGCTCCTTAGAGAACTGATTAGCTCCTCCAGAGTGATCTTGTTTAGATCCTTGGCAAGCTTCAGAGCAGTGACCATTGGTATCCATCTGATAGGCAAGCTTCTGATGATCTTCTTCACATGATCAGCAGTTGAGTAGCCTTTATCCAGAACTTTTAGACCAGTTGTAAGGATCTGGAATTTAGAGAACATAGTTTCTATAGACTCAGATTCTTCCATCTTGAACGCTTCATACTTCTGTATTAACGCCAGAGCCTTGGTCTCTTTTACTTGAAGGTTTCCTTCATGAGTCATCTTCAAGGACTCAAACATGTCAAATGCAGTTTCTCTATTTGTAATCTTTTCATACTTAGTGTGATATATTGCATTTAACAAGATTGTTCTAGCCTTGTGGTGATTTCTAAACTCCTTCTTTTGGGCTTCAGTCTTAGATTTTCTGTCTACTTTCTTTCCATTCCCATCAGTGGGATGAGCATACCCATCTATGAACAAGTCCCACAAATCAACATCATAACCAAGGAAGAAACTTTCAATCCTATCCTTCCAATAATCAAATTTCTCCCCATCAAACATAGGGGGTTTAGTGTTGATTTTGTCCCTTTCTTCATATCTGTTGTTACTGTTAGATGTTGAATTTTCAGCCATAATAACAACCAAATATATATCAAAGTTTTTCTCACTGGATCTTTTCTGTCACTGTGAAGTGGTAGCACACACAGAACCGGAGCTCTGATACCAACTGAAGGTGAGAAAATACTTAGAAGGGGGGGGGGGGGGGGGTTGAATAAGTATGTAGAAAAACTTAGTAATAAAAACTCAAGGATTTTTATCCTGGTTCGTTGAACTCAACTACTCCAGTCCACCCTATCAAGAGTGATTTGCCTTTCTCAAACAAGGACTTAATCCACTATTAAATATACTGATTACAATAGTAAGCACTAAGAGCAACTGTTCAAAGTCTTCTTAAGAATTACTGATCCTAACTGGATCTTCTTAAGGTTCTTTTACAATCAAATGTAAGAATAATACAAGTGTTTGAAATGCTTCTAATAAAGCTTTATCACAACTGTGATTTTTCACTTAAGATTTAAGAACTATGAAATAAATTCAGCTAATGAATATAAATTGTATGAGAGCTTGTAAAGAATTCTTTCAAGTGTTTCATCAACTGAAGAGGATGAGTGGAGTCTTGCTTTATAGGCACAGAGATCCAAGTAGCTTTTCACGTTGAGGGTTGTGTACCAAAAAGGTCTGAGCCTTTTTGTCTTCACATCACATGACCTTTCCTAGAAGTAGAATGCACAGAGAAATCCTTTTTGTTTGTGTTCTAGAGTCTAGCATTCATGAGGAAATAATCGTTTGGTCATTCCAACGGACATAACTTTGAATTCTTCTTCAACAAGTTTCAGCAAGAATCATCAGAGTCTAGATTGATCAGAGCCTTCTGATGTTCATCAGAGTTTGCTGAATCAGAGTCTTTGCAGCAAGTGTGCTTTCAGCGTGTATTTGTTCAAAGCAGAATTTATAATCAGATCCTCAGTACAGGCAGCGCTAGTACTATCAGAGTCTTCTGAAATAATTGTGCTTAAAACTCTTCATACAGAATGCTTCAGATGCTTCTGGCTTCTGCTTCAGATTCTTCTGTAGCTACTGCTTCAGATCTTTCTGTAGACAACACTCAGAATCTTCTAAGAGATGCTTCTGATGCTTCAGAGCCTTGCATAATTTCATGTTCAGATATAATTTGCTTCCAGAATAATATTCACTTTTAATATCTGCAGCAAACATTCTAAAAACAAATTTTAGAGTATATAATTCTTTAATACAAAATTTCATAAGAGTTATCATCAAAACATAGAGATATAATTAAGAACCAATCTGTGTTCTAACAATAGCATTATTTAGATTCATGGAATACTCACATTTGTCCTTTTTCACACCACCGGATCTAAGGGACAAAATTTTTAGTTTGTTGTATTTAAATACCTTTCACTATGATTCCGCGAGGATTGTCATCTTTCGCCGCCATCCAGTGAAAGATATTTAAATAGGGGCAACTGTCACACCCCAAATTTTGACCCCTTAGATCTTCATCATCATTTTAGGATCATACTCATTTGATTATCTGACCTTAAACTGTTTCAAGCTTGTCTTTGTTAAGATACAAGAATCAGGCTTCCGCATAGCCGGAATCAAGGTTTCAAGAGTTAATCAGTCCACGTTTTGGATTGGTTCTCCTTTAATTGAGGCTCCACATCATCAAATGTATTACATTGGATCCAATATGAATCCAATTTGAGGTTGTCACCCAGGAATCAAAAACAGTGAAGTTCAGGATACCCGATTAGGGTTTTCGGGCAGGAAAAGTCAACTGTGGTTTGACTTTTGATCTAAAAGGTTTTACAATGGTGGGATCATGGTCCATAAGGTTCATATGTCTTGGTAAAGTCCATCCAAGAAGTTTCAAAGGCTCAAAAGGTCCAGAGCATCAACAGCCGACTCGGTAGTCACCGATCGATCGTTCGGTTGACCGAAAAGTCAACTCTTCACTCATAAGGAATTTGGCCTCAAGGTGTGAATCAAAAATGTTCCTAATGACATATTTCACCTACCCATAAAATTTCATGACCATTGGATCAAGGGTTGAGGAGTAATCGCAAAAGTTGAGAATTAGGGTTTTGAAAGGGGCAAGACCATAACTCCTTAACCACACATCCAATTGATTTGGTTCAAAGCTCATTGGAAAGGTCTTGACAAGTCCTACAAAAGTCCCAGAGTGGTCCATGA
Organism: Lathyrus sativus; assembly: GCA_963859935.3. Taxonomy (NCBI): domain Eukaryota; kingdom Viridiplantae; phylum Streptophyta; class Magnoliopsida; order Fabales; family Fabaceae; genus Lathyrus; species Lathyrus sativus. The sequence continues at coordinate 482,998,550 of OZ012741.1, read as the reverse complement.
TCATAAAATGCATAGATTTGGAGTTATGATCAAATTCATTACAAGAAGGGAAAATAACTTAGAAAAATTTCACTTTTAGGCTTGTTTTTCAACAACTTTGAGAGGTCATTTGGCCAAGTTCCTTTGGGAATCTAAAACTCATGAAAACATGAAAGTTGTAGAGCTACATGAGGGCTTTCTAAAAACTGGTAGAACTTCTCCATAGCCCTTATGAGCTGAGAGTTATGAATTTAACAAGATGGTGTTTTAACACTTGAGTCACCATTTCAACTTTTTCCCAAATCAAATTTTCAACAAGTTGGGCCATCCTCAGCCATTGGATTATGTTTCATTCTTATAATATAAGGCTTAGATGAATGGAAAACTAGAAGAAAGAAGGGATTGATGAATTTTGCAATTTGTAAGCAAGTTGACAATATAATAATCAATTAAAGAAGGAAGAAAGAGAAACTTTTGCCACTTGCAGCAAACAGCCCCCTATTTGCCTAGCCACTCTAATCACCATTATGTCTTTCATTTCCACTTGAACAATTCATCAGTTGAGGCAAGGATTTGAATCTTGCAGTTGTACTAAACCTCAAGCCAAGGGTTTCCTTTTCAAAATCCCTCCAAAATGCCAAGATTACAAATCTGTCCTCACCCTTCATTTTTCTATAAATAGAGGCTCCCTCTATGTCATTTACACACCAGAGCACTCTTAGAACCAAGAGGAAACCACATCTCTCACTCATTTCTCACTTACCTCATTTTTCAAAAATCTCAAGTTTCACCAAAATCTATCTTGGGCAGTTAGATGTCCAAACTCATTTCCACCCATTCTAAACCACCAAAAACCATCTGCACAATCCATAAATGTTGTGTAGAAGGTGTTCATACTCTTAAACAACCCAAAAACACCATTCTCCCAAAAGTCAACTCTCAAACCAAGCAAGTTTGACCATATGCTCAAAATCTGCCAAACCACTAACCATAACTGTTTTCCTCATTCTAACCATCCACACACCCTTGATATATGATATATCAACTATCCATGACATAAAACAACACAATCCTCATTTATTTTGAGTCTTGTCACAAGTTTCTTCAAGCACAAGGAAGCTATTTTCATCAAAATTTTGGTTGGACAATAGCTGAAGCATTTTCAAGGTATTCCATACTACAACAAGTTTGTGTGAAGGTCTACAACAGGTTGGTGGTTACCATCTTTTTCATTTTCTGTCATAAGCATGATTGGTATGCTTGTTGTTTAAATTAAAAATGAAGTTCATATCAAAATCTGCCAGTTTGTTCTTGCCAACTGTTTTGAGTATGTAATTACTTTGGATTGCCATTGTTTTGATATGGTTATGTCTTGATGATAGTGTTTTGTTGAGTTTCATTTCTGTCATGATTTTTTGTTGGTTGTTATCACAAATTCCATTGGTTTTATGTTGGTTCTGTTGCAAACAGCTTGAGAAGTAATCAGAACAGCCTCACTAAATTTTGGCCCTTGTTGACAATTTTGACTAGATTCCCATATGTGCTATTCACTGTTGTGTTTGAGTTCTTGAAACCAAATCTAATTTGGAACTGCAACTTTCTGTTATACCTTCAATCTCAATTTTGCAACTAATATTCCATTCTCAAATCCAATGCTTTATTGTTGCATCTTCATGTGAAAATTGTGTATATGCCATGATTGAAGTATGTGACTGGTGGTATTACACTCAACTGCAATGTTTCATACTATGATTTTTCTGCATCTCAATTGTTTGAAGAGGGAACTGTTGGTTGCTTTGGTATTACCATGCTTGTCTTGCTACTAGTTGGTAACCTTGTTGAACTTGATAAAAACATAAAGAATCATCTAATAAGATCTGTTGTGATTCATGATACTTTCATTGCTGTCAAATATTTGTAACCATCACAAAATGTACACTTTGAAATTTGAGGCTTGCACATTTGTTTTGTCTTGGAAATTCTACTTGAGGCTTGGACCATGTTTGTTAACATAAGAGTGGAATATCTAATATGTTTTGACATCATGCTGTTCATCTTGCATCTGTTCTGCCAGCATGAGAAGTATATGCTATGAGTTTGAAGTCTTTGTGAAGTTATGGCTATTTTTGTTTTGAAACTGTTTTCAAATTGCCATGACATATACTAGGTTTTGCTTGAAGTCACATTAATCAAACCTTGCATCATGTTTTGATCCTTGAGTATGCATGAATCATGTTTTGTATGACAAGTATGTGAGCTACATCATTGAATCCCTACACTTTTTTCCAATACAAACCACAAGCATGCTTTCAAAATCACTAACAGCCCCACACCAGATTTTTGTTTGAGGCATATCTATATGATTTTTTGCATCCTAATCCCATGAATATAATATTTGTGACTTGTACATGCCATCACTCATCATCATCTCTTTCTGTCATGAGCTGAAGCCTACATATTGCATTTTCAAAGCATCTCTTGCTACCTACATGCCACTTTTTGTTTGAAACTGTTTTTGTCTGATCTAGGCACTTAGAATCATTAGACAACATATGTATAAGATGTTCACACTTTCATTTGAGCATGTTTCCTCTTATGTTGAACTATGGCCATCATCATGCATTTTCAAGGCATTATTTGCATTTGGCATGACTTTTCTAATTGGACTTGATTTGGTTTGAGTTTTGCATCAGAAATCATTGGATTATATGTTTATGTGTTGTGCATACCCTCACATGTTCATGTTTCTTGTTGTTCTGAGTTATGCCTTTCAACTTGCATTTGCAAAGCTTTACACTACCAACAGCATATCCAATTCTTGTTTTAAGATGTTTCTGTTTGAGCTATGAGTCTAGAATCTTTAGTTAGCATGTTTTAGACTTGTGTGTGGTGTTTAACTGCCTTGAATATGCCATGACCTATCTTGCTGCATAGTCAACTTGTCTTGTATTTCATAGCTGCCAACATGCCAAATTCTGTTTTGAATGTTGTATGATTGAGTTTTGAGCATGAAAGTTTCAGTTATCATGATTGAAATGTGTGTGTGTTAATTTCATGACATGAATCTACACAATTTGAAACGTGAAAACCTGCATCTCTTTACATTCAACAGTTTTTTGTATTCACAGCTACACACAACATGCCTTTATGTTTGAAGCATTTTTTATTGATTCATGAACATGAGATCATCTGTCAACATGATTGAAGCTTGTATGCAATGTGTATGTAAACTGAACCTACTCATTTGGAACCATGACAGCTTGCATCCCTTTATATCATAATTGCAACCAACAAACCTTTTTCTGTTTGGAGTGATTTGTACTGATCATTGAGTGTGGAAACTTCAGTTAGCATATTTGAAAATTGTGTGTGGTGTTTGCTTGGCCTGAACCAACCCAATGTATGCCTTGATTTCAAAAATGCATTTTAAACATGCCATTTGCATTTGCTATCAAATTTCTTTTTGTGAGCATGATCTTGAAAATCCAATGATACCATCTTGTCCCTCTTTTAAAAACATTCAGTTTTGACTAAAATTGCATCCAGTTTGGTGGAAAATTGAAGAGATTGGAATCAAAACGCATTTTAGCAATTCACTTGTAGTTTTTCCTTGCCCTGGCCCAGAAATTTTAACCAAGGAACCCTTTTGTATTTTTAGGGGTGGCTAAATACATGGATGTATCGCCACCCCAGTGGTTGTATCATGCGTGCGTTATACCTTGTGCCTTGCTTATCCTCTGTTCGATCCCTGAGTGGGACACATTTTTGGTATATATATATATATATATATATATATATATATATATATATATATATATATATATATATATATATATATATATATATATATATATATAGTTGTGAATCAAATCTCTTTAAACAAAGTATAAATGGTTTCTTTATTATCAAGAAACACACAAGAGTTAGGGTTAACAAAGAAAATAAGGTAAAACAACAAGGAACAACAAGGATTGGTTATAAACTGTTATTTTTTCCTTTCTCTTAGAAACAAGATTACAAGTATACAAGAATAAAAAAATAACCTCTCTCTCTTGAAATTAGGATTTTATCTTCCTATTTTTCCTTATGCCAAGATTGAGAAACTAGCATCCTATATATAAGAAAAATAGCATACTAAGCTAATGAGCTTTTTAACAATTACCCATTACAAGCTAACTTAGGGTAAAAGCTAACTTAAACAATTGAGCTTACAAGCAAGGCCCAATTCAACATGCTAACAACCCTAGCAATATTGACTAATGTATGTTAGAACAAACTTCGACTACAACACGCATTACTCCGACAACAGCATGCGGACATACTTCGACCTCATGCTTAATTCTTGTCGAACCAGAAACTACCCTTCGACCATACTAGAGTTTGATCCAATATCTCATAAATCTCCACCTTGGATCTAACTCTATAACATCAAGAAACTAGCTTTCTTCACGTAGCTTTATGAATTGCATACAGTGGAAAAACTTGCAACTGGGCAACGTCTTGGTGATTATATCAGCAACATGTGAATAGACTTTGATTGTTGGTTTACTATCTTCACCCAAGGCTCCACCATAAATTAGGACTCTATTCAGAGACCCATTTATATACCTTAGAATCCACTTCAATGCTTGGCAGCGAGGCTTTCCAGGATTCGCCATGTACCTGCTTACAAGACTTACTGCATATGATATGTCGGGTCTAGCACATACCATAACATACATCAAAGAACCCACTATATTAGCATATAGAATGCTATTCATATAAGTTCTTTCAACATCGGTGTTGGGACACTAATCTATACTTAACTTGAATTGAGGGTTTCTCAGAGTCACAACAGGATTTGCATTCGACATACCAAACTTTTCGAGGACCTTCCGTAGGTATGCCTCTTGAGATAAGCATAATTTCAACTTCTTTCTATCTCTTCGAATGTCAATCCCAAGAATCCTGGACGCAACTCCCAGATCTTTCATGTCGAACTCCTTATTGAGTTTAGCCTTCACCCTCATTACATCTTTGACATTGTTTCTTGCTATTAGAATATCATCCACATAGAGCAACAAAATAACAAATGAATTACCCGGTCGAAATCTGAAGTAAACACAATGGTCGAACTGACTTCTGATTAAACTTATGCGTGCCATGAACTTGTCGAATCTCCTATTCCACCGTCGAGGAGATTGTGTCAGTCCATATAAGGATCTATTCAGCTTGCACACATAATCTTCCTTCCCTTTTTCGACATACCCTTCAAGTTGCCTCATCAGGATTGTTTCATCTAAGTCACCATATAAGAACGCAGTCTTCACATCCATTTGTTCAAGTTCAAGGTTGAACTGTGCCACTGTGGCAAGTAACATTCAATGGATCCGTGCTTCACAATAGGAGAGAACACATCATTAAATTCGACACCTTCTTTTTTAGTGAACCCCCTAGCAATAAAGCTTGCCTTGTATCTCTTCGACGCCACTCCTTCGATTCCTTTCTTAACTTTGAAAATCCATTTACAGCTAACTAACCTGGCTCCAGCAGGTTTCTTGATCAGTTCCCAGGTGTTGTTATTATAAAGAAATTTCATCTCATCATCCATGGCCTTCAGCCATTCAGTATTCTTTCGACTCCTCATAACTTCCTTATAGCCTCTAAGTTCTTCGTCTAGAACCTCACTTCTAGAGATTAAGGCATAAGATATAAGGTCTGCATACCCAAGTCTCTGAGGTGGCTTGATGACTCTCCTCGACCTGTCTCTTGCTAGCAGGTAGTCATTATCAGTCTCCTCATCTTCGACAACATCTTCTGCGTCTTCTTCGACTTTATTTGGGGTAGGCAATTGAACATCAACATGCTCTACCTTAACAGGAATCTCTCTTTGTTCCAACTCTTCGTCAGCATCATTAGGTTTCTTGAAAGCCATCTCTGCTTCATTGAAAACTACATCTCGACTGATGACACACCTCTTGTGACCTTGCTCTAGGCACCATAGCCTATAAGCTTTGACTTCTTCGGGGTATCCCACTAACATGTATTTCAGAGCTCTAGGTTCAACCTTGTCTTGCCTAATATGAGCATAGGCCACATAGTGAAATACTCTCAGTCTGTCGAGACTAGGTGGATGTCCCGACCAAACTTCTTCAGGTGTCTTCATTCCCAAGACAGTCGAGGGACATCTATTTATCAGGTAAGCTGTTGTCAAAACAGCTTTCGCCCAAAACACCTTCTTCAATCCAACACTAACCAACATGCATCTAACTCTTTCAAGGATTGTTCAATTGAATCTCCCAGCTAAGTCATTTTTTTGAGGAGTATCTGCTATAATCTTATGCCTTGCAATCCCAGACTCAACACATTAGCTGTCGAACGCTTTGTTGCAGAATTCAAGGCCATTGTCGGTTCTTAACCTCTTAACCTTTTTGTCAGTTTGAGTTTCGACCAGAATATTCCAACTTTTGAAATTCTTAAAAGTTTCATCCTTCGTCTTCTGAATGAATACCCATAGCTTTTTGGAATAGTTATCAACGATGGATAGAAAATACCTTGCACCTGAGTGTGAAGGATTCCTTGCAGGCCCCTAAAGATCAGCATGAATGTAATCCAGGGATCCATGTGTTATTTGCTTGCCTTTGTTAAACTTCGCACTACAGGATTTACCAAATACACAAGATTCACAAAACTACAACTTTTCGACTTTGTCACCTCCTAGCAGGTTCTGCTTCCCCAATTCGACCAGGCCTCTTTCGTTGACATGGCCTAATCTCATGTGCCATAATTCTGTCTTCGACACAAGTTTTATGGATGTAACATTTGTCGAACCACTTACGACCTCATCCTCGAGGGTATACAAGCCTCTTTTCTTCAAGCCTCTCAAGACTTCCTTCGACCCCTTCATGACTCTTAGGATACTTTTCTCTCCTTGAAAAACGTATCCCTTTCTGTCGAATTCACCAAGAGAAATCAAATTTCTCTTCAAGTCAGGTACATACCTTATTGACTCATCATGGAGCTTGAATCTAACAAATCCAATACCTGTAATTTTGCAAGATTTGTTGTTTCCCAGCAGCACAGATCCACCATCTTGATCACATATCTCCTCGAAAAATTCTCTATATGGAGTCATGTGCCAAGTGCAAAATCTATAATCCAATCGTTTCTCGAGTCGCCACTTGAAACCACAAGAACATCAAATGAGTCGAAGTCATCTTAAACAATGGTTGTGTTGCCGTTACCTCCATGATCTTTCAGGTGTTCAGGGCACACCTTTCTTATGTGATCCTCCTTCTTACAATGATAACACCGGATACCAGATGCTTCGCCACTATAAGATTTTTGTTGACTTTTATCTTTCTTCTTATCGAACTTACCATCCTTTCGCAAGAATTTTCCCTTAACGGTCAAACCTTCGCCCACCGTCGATGGTTTATGCTCCTTTCGTTCGTTCAAGTCCTTAAAATACAAGGCTGACTAAACTTCTTTAAAGGTCAGGGACTCCCTTCCATACAAGAGAGTTTCTTTGAAGTGAGCATGTGCTTTGGGAAAAGCACACAGCAACAACAGTGCTTGATCTTCATCATCGATCTTTACATCAATATTTTCAAGATCAAGAATCAGCTTATTGAACATATCCAACTGCTCAGCCAACACTTTGTCTTCACTCATCTTGAATGAATATAAAGCTTACTTTAGGTAGAGTCGATTCACCAGATATTTGGTCATGTACAAACTTTCAAGTTTCACCCATAATCCCGATGTTGTAGTCTCCTTTGATACCTGTCGAAGAACCTTATCACCAAGGCTCAACAATATTGCGTTGTGGGCTTTCTCAATCATGCCCATTTTTTCTTTTGTCGTTAACGTAGTGTCCATGGCTGCCTCTCCCTTCAACGCTTCCAAACAACCCTGCTGAACCAGTAGGGCTTTCATCTTCAAGCGCCACAGACTGAAGTCGTTCACTCCGGTGAACTTTTCAATCTTATACTTTGTTGAAGGCATCTTCTCTACGCTCACCACACCAATTTGTTGTGAATCGGATGTCTTTAAACAAAGTATAAACGATTTCTTTATGATCAAGAAACACACAAGGATTAGGGTTAACAAAGAAAATAAGGTAAAACAAAAGGAACAAGGATTGGTTATAAACTGTTATTCTTTCCTTTCTCTTAGAAATAAGATTACAAGAATACAAGAATAACAAAATAACCTCTCTCTCTCTCTTGAAATTAGGATTTTATCTTCCTATTTTTCCTTATGCCAAGATTGAGAAACTAGCATCCTATTTATAAGAAAAATAGCACACTAACTTAATGAGCGTTTTAACAATTACCCATTACAAGTTAACTTAAACAATTGGGCTTACAAGCAAGACCCAATTCAACATGCTAACAACTCTAGAAATATTGACTAAAGCATGTTAGAACAAACTTCGACTACAATATGCATTACTCCGACAGCAGCATGCGAACATACTTCGACCTCATGCTTAATTCCTATCGAATCAGAAGCTACCATTCGATCATACTAGAGTTTGATCCAATATCTCATATATATATATATATAAATATATATATATATATATATATATATATATATATATATATATATATATATATATATATATATATATATATATATATATATATATATATATATATATATATATATATATATATATATATATATATATATATATATATATATATATATATATATATATATATATATATATATATATATATATATATATATATATATATATATATATATATTATTTACAATCATATTAAAAAGCTTGAATTCTATTCATATAGTCAGCCAAAACAATTATGCCAGAATCTTTTTTTTTAAGAATCTTACATTAGACTTAATAATAATAATAATAATAATAATAATAATAATAATAATAATAATAATAATAATAATAATAATAATAATAATAATAATAATAATAATATAGTAATAATAATAATAAAAGGTCATGGTCAAAAACTTCTCTCTCTCTCTCTGATGACAAAACGGGGGCGTGGATGGGCGAAATCCAAGGTGCCACCATCGCCGGAGAATCATACAAAGCCAGAGGTTCAGGGGGAAAAGCCAAGTACAAAAACAAAATCAGATGATGATGTTTTCAACAACAATGAGAAATCCAAGATTGAGCGATCGGAAACCCTAACGGAAGATGTGAAATCGATGCCGAAGGAACAAAAACTTTATATGGATGTTCTTAGCGATAACTGGGACCTGCAAAAGAATTGACTATGGAATATGTGGCACCTAAGCTGGTGAATGGTGTGGTTGAAATCGAAATTGAACAAGAAGATATTGAAACTGAGGTTCAATTTTGGGATAATGCTTTGATTTTGTATGTGGTGGGCGAGGATTTGAGTATGAACACTGTGAAGAATTTTATGCAGAAAATGTGGAATTTCGTGAAGATTCCAGATCTCTACTACCATGATGAAGGGTACTTTTTGCTAAGATTCAACTCCCATAAAGATAGGGATTAGGTGATGATGAAAGGCCCATACACGATCAGAAATATGCATATGATCTTGAAGGAATGAAGGCCTGAGTTCAATCCGAAGAAAAACCTACTAAGAAAACTGCCAATCTGGATCAAGCTTCCTTAACTATCTTTCCACCATTGGGGAGCAAAAAGCCTAAGCAAAATTGGTAGTGCAATTGGTACCCCCTTGTGACTGATGAATGTACGGAGAGTAAATTACGTGTGTCTTATGCGTGTATTCTGGTAGAAGTGGATAATACACAACAACTGGTCAACGAAATTGCCATTAGGAATTGTGCATGTGGTATGATAATGCAACTTGTGGAGTATGAGTGGAGGGCAATATTTTGTGAGAAATGCCAAAAGCTAGGGCACAAGTGTCGTGATCGAGGAAAGATTCAGAAATGGAGACCTAAGCCTAAGCCTCCTGAAGTAATCAAGGTAACAACACCCATAAAGCAACAATGGTGTGGAAAAAGTGGATGAATATAGGGAGCCTTGGACAACGGTGTGGAAACCAACAAGAGATAAAAGTAAAAGCATCTTAATTGGATCATCTAGTAATATCAATTGTAACAATGGTTTTGAGGCACTTGAGATTTTGAATGAACCTCTTGTGATCACAAACATTGATCCATGTTAGTCTCATGGAACAAAAGAGGACTCAATAAAGTAGGCAAAATTCGTGAGATTAGGTCCCATCTCCATGAGCTTAGGCATACTATCATTATCTTGATCGAAACTAGAGTGAAAGAAACTAAAGCCAAGTCAATTCGGGAGAATATTCAAATTTATGATAATTACATGGACAACTACAAAGACCATACTAATGGAAGGATCTGGATTCATTGGGATAGCAATATAGTGGATGTGAAGTTTGTGCAGAGTAGTAGTCAATTTATACATTGTGGTTTCTATGACAACATAGGTGGTTTTAAACATTATCTTACTCCGGTGTATGCTCATAGGAGACTATTTCACATGGTCTAACAAACATGATGTTGGTACCATATACTCTAGAACTGATAGAGTATTGGGCAACATTGAGTGGTTCCAAAACAACATGGAGACTATTTTAAAGATTCTCCCTCCAAACATCTTTTACCATGCCTTATTATATCTGGTGTGCGAGGATGAGAATAGGAAAATCCAAAAGCATTTCAAGTTTAGTAATTGTTTGGTTGACCTCCCAAGCTATGATGAAGTGGTTAAAATTGGGAGGCTCCTATAAGGTGTAGTCCTATGTTTGTTCTTTGGCATAAACTTAAGAGATTGAAGCATGATCTGAGAAGCTTTAGTACGCCCCTTTCTGATGTTAAGCAAAGGTTGTTATTTGCTAGAGATAATCTCAAAAAAGCCCAACAGGAGTTGAGTGCTAATAGAATGAATATTATTATTATTCAAAAAGTCAAGGAGCTGACAGAGGAAGTTATTTCTCTTAATGAGCTTGAAGAGAAGATCTTGCAACAAAGGTCTAAAATAGAATGGCTTAGGAAAGGAGATGGAAACAACTTTTATTTTTATGCCTCTATTAAAGCTAAGCAGCATTCCAACTGTTTGAGCAATTTGAAAAAGAATGATGGTACTAGTATCCAGTCTTAGAAGGAAATTGAAAAGGAAATCTTGGACTTCTATGGAAATTTGATGGGAAAGCAGATAACAATATCACCCATGTTGACATATAGGCAATGAGAATGTGTAAACAGCTTGATATGGAGCAAAGGGAGTTTCTCGTCAGAAGCATTACTAAGGCTGATATCACCAAAGCTCTTAAAGATATAGGAGACTTTAAATCCAACTAGAATACTATTAAAGTTGATGTGATTGCTGTTGTCAAAGAGTACTTTGAGATAGGTAAGATTTATAAAGCTTTCAATAGTATGGTGGTATCTCTGATTGCTAAAAGTAGCAGTGCTAGTGAGGTGAAGGACTATAGGCCCACAGCTGGATGTACCACATTTTACAAAATCATATCTAAGATCATGACTTTTGTGCCAGGCCAGAACATACACACCCATATAATGCTTGCTTACGAGCTTCTTAAAGGGTACACTTGGAAAGGTGGAACTCCTAGAATAATGATGCAGGTTGATCTCTTAAAGGCCTATGATATGGTCAATTTGGGAGCTTTGGAGTGTATTCTGAAGGATATTGGTATACCTAGCAAATTTATTCAATGGACCATGACAGGTGTTACCACAGTTTCTTACATGTTCAATATTATGGGAAAGTATTTTGACTTCTTGCAAGCAAAAAGAGGTATAAGGCAAGGTTATCGCATCTCACATTTGCTCTTTGTCCTCATTATGGAGTATATGAATAGGCTTATGTATAAGATGAAAAGAGATCCCAATTTCAACTATCATGCAAAGTGTGAGAATTTGAATCTCATAAATCTCACATTTGTTGATGATGTCCTTCTATTTTGTAGAGGAGATGCTATTTCTATGCAAATGATGCTAAAATCATTTAAGATTTTCTCTAATTCCATAGGTCTGGTGATGAATCCTAGTAAGTGCAAGATCTAATTTGGAGGTTTAGACTATAGGAATAAAGAGATGTTGAGGACTTTATCTGGATTTCTAGAGGGAACTCTCCCTTTCAAGTATATAGGAGTTCCTCTATCTAGTAAGAGGCTAACCATTAATCACTTCATACCATTGGTGAAAAATATAGTGGCTCGGATCCACCACTGGTATTCTAAAATGCTAAGCTATGTAGGAAGAATCTAGCTGGTGAAGAGCATTGTTTGTACCATGGCTCTGTATTGGATGCAATGCCTACCTATTCTAAAAATTGTGATTAAGAAGATAGATTCCATTTGTAAAAGCTTTATTTAGACAGGTAAAGATATTATAAGCAAGAAAAGCCTAGTGGCTTGGAAGAAGATGTGTTGTCCTATCTTTAAGGGGGGATGCAGTTGCTTAATCTTAGTGTATGGAATGATGTCTTGTTATTGAAGTGTTTGTGGAACCTTTGTAGCAAGATAGATAATATGTGGGTGAAGTGGATTCACACATAATATCTTAAAGGAACAACTGTGATGAATTATGTGATTAAGTCACATAACTCTTAGAACTTGCGTGGCTTATGAACCAAAGAGGGAAATTGATGCTCTTGCAGAAAGAGTGGAACAATACTCTAAATCTTTAAAAATTTAAAGCATCTGCCTTTTACAATTTTCTCATTGATGATGGCCAAAGGGTGCCTTGGAGAAAGCTCATTAAGCTCAACAAATCCAGGCCTAGAGCAGTGCAGTGATTATGGCTTGCTTGCCACGGAAAATTAGCTACTAAGGAAAGAATGAAAAGATTTAGGATACTTCAAGATAGTACTTGCAGTTTGTGCCATAATGATGATGAAACTTTAAACCATTTATTTTTCTGCTGCAGTAAGACTAAACCCATTTGATAGGTCGTGCTTCAGTGGGTGGATGTGACTCATGATCCCAAACATTGAACTGATGAATTGGGTTGGATTAGTGGCATAACAAAAGGTAAAAGGTTGGAAAGTGGACCTCATGAAAATATTAATAGTTGAGTCCATTTACAGCATTTGGAGGTATAGAAAAGATATAGTGTTTGGGAATAATATGGATAATACAAATATAGTCACAACAATTATAGATAATGTAGTGTATAGAGGTTGAAAAAAATTTAAAAATTAGAAGTCATCTAGTTAGCTTTATGATTCAATCTTAGTCTTTGAGAAGTGGTTGAATTCCTTGTGGATTACCTTGGTTCACTACTAGAAAAACTCTGTTTTTCTGCGAATTTCCTGCGAATTTTGACAAAGTTTTCGCAGAAAACGTGTTACCTGCGATTCTTCGTGCTATTTTCAGTTTCCAGCTAAAACTGTCGTGGGTAATTAATTTAGCAGCTAAAGTCGCAGGACAATTTCGTAGGAAATATCGCAGGAAAATGTCAATATTATTATAAATCTAAAATCGCAGGTAAAGTCTCAGGAATTTCTACGAATTTTGCTGCTACTCAATTTTCGCAGGAAATAATGCTTCACAATATAAATTCGCTGGTAAAACCGCAGGCACATCTGCAGATAAATTTACACAGGAAAATCCGCAGGTAATTCATGTATTTCTAATTGAGGTTGTATTGTTTTTTTGAAATTATATATATACTTCAAAAATAGAAGAGAAAAATAATAGTAACAATAATAATAGTTTATACTTCAAAAATTAAAATAGAAGAGAAAAATTTAATATGCATACAAAAATAGTGTGGGAGTATAAAAAGAATTGATATGGGAATTAGTAGAAAAACTTATGGTGGATTAAACATTATTAATGTCACTTTTCTCAAATATATATTTATAACTATAGTTAAAAACAATTTTAAAAAATAAAAATAAAAAACATGATTAATATTATATTTGTTAGTTAGTAAAAAGACTAATTCATCAAATACCAACATCACAAATTCTTTTTGAGAACTTTATGAAGTTAAAATGATTTGTATAAATTTTGCTAGATGATGTTTTATATAATATAGTGTTTCCAATTAAAGTAAATTTGTACTTGTGAATAGTTGACTTATCCTTAAACATAATGTTTATTAAGACCCTGAAAATATGAAAGTCATACACTCACATTATATAAAGTGTGAAGTAACTTTACCGTGATATGGTGGTACATTACAAGAAATATTCCATTTTTCTACGGATTTACCTGCGTATTTTGACAAAATTTCCGCAAGAAACGTCTTACCTGTGATTCTTCCTGCTATTTTTTGTTCTCAGCTAAAACCTGTGTGGGTTTAATTTAACAGGTAAAGTTGCAGGAAACGTTTGCAGGTAAAGTCGCAGAAATTAATTGCAGGTAAAACAGATAAGTTCGCAGATAATACCGCAGGTAACTAAAATTTTCGTAGGAAGTCGCAGCAAATTGAAAATCCGCAGGTAAACTCATAAGTAATTTATCTCTCAGGTTTTTTATTTTTGTTATTAATTGTGTTTAATTCATATTTAAAATATTATAATTAATGTTAAATATCAAAGTAACAATAATATAAAAATCTAATTTGAATAAGCCAATGCAACACTAATCATATTTAAATTTTTAAAGAAACCAAACATTACTATAAAGTCAATAACAAGTAAGTTACTAATAATCACTTGTGCAACCAAATTAATAAGAAAAAACAATGCAAATTTCAAACTAGTTAACAAGAAAAAACAATATAAATTTCAAACTAGTTAACAAGAAAAAACAATTCAAATCAAAATTCACTAATGTGTTCACTAATGTTTTCATCTGATTCATCAACATCATCTTCACTTGGATTATCAGTTTCATTATTGGCTTGAGGTGGATGAGAATAAGATGCAGCAAATCCTAAATGATTCATTAACAATGAAAGTTTAATGTTCGTTTCAATCATCTCTTTTTCTTGTCGTTGCAATTGTTACTTAATCTCCAACTTCTGTTATTCAAATGAGTACGTGTGATGTGAGAAAATTTTGCAACTACCATATTATGACAATTAAATCTGAAAGAGACATTTAAACAAATAAATATCGACTTAAATGGCGAAAGTAATGTTGCATATAAAATAAAGTATTTTTTATTAACTATTATATACGAGTAAACAGTGTTATCAAATTGCGGCGCCATGGCCGTAATGGTGATATACATAGCGGTTTTCAAACTTGCCGCAATGATAAATATCATCTGCTATTTTTAGTCCAAACGTGATCGATGCTCGAGCCATTCAACAATTCTTTGTTACGAGAGTTTTGTTTTGAGCGAATTCCAAATGGTTGTTAGGTTATGATTGAGTTCTGTGCCTTTTGAGAGCAAAACAAAGGAAAGCTCTAAAGACTCTCCCTCTTTGAGAGGAATAATATTATCAAAATTTTATTTTAATAGAGAATTAAACTTATTATATATAATATACATTTCAAATTTTTTTAATAAAACATGTTGGCTTAATGGTATTTAGGACCTAGCTACCTATAATTATTTGGAAGGTTTAGAGTTTAACCTCAACTCAATCAATACTTAGTAATAATAATTTTTATTATTTAGCGGTTCAGAGTTGAATTACTACTCTATCGATTTTCTTTTTTTTTTTATTCAAAATTTTATATATTTTATATTTCGTAACTATACCTCCCTAAAAAGGATTATTTATTTGTTGAATTTTAAAATATTATTTTTTAATTATATAATCAAATTAAAAAAAATGTCAGAGAAAAACTTTTGGATTATAATTGATATCATTTTGGGTGAACAATATTAAGAAAAATGTAATTATTTTTTACTTTAGTGAACATTAAACTTTTTTTACGGTAAATAAAAATTGTCTCGGTTGATAAAACTAAATCTTTTTATTTATCTTAAATCTTGTTCTATCAATACTTTTATATTAAATTGAATTAATATATTTTAATTAGTTTTAATTTTGATTTAAAATTCTAAAAAATATTAAATTACTTTTAATGATTGATCGTGTTTTGGTGAATTCGTGAGTGCAACAGATGAAACTTTCAACTTATCCTTGAAGGTCATCTATGATTGTATATTATCTACTCTCTCACATGATGACTTGAGCGTCAGAGTGATAAAATAAAATAGTTTAATAATAATAATAAAATAATTTTAATAGTTATTAAATGCTCTTTCTACTAAAATATAAAATTAATTGGTATTGATTACATTCATTGTCTAAATGGCATCCATAGAGTTACAAAAGTTTCTAACGATTATAAAACATAGTGTGAACATAATGCAGATGTCAACGTAAATTCAACAAAAGATGAACAACTGTAGCAAAAATATAAGACAAAATATCAAGGTCTTCAATCTTCAAGTATTTCCTTTAGCTTTATCTTTTCCTAAACCACCTAAAATATTAGACATGGGTGAGATACAACTTATCTCAGTGGATCCCACGTATTTTATTGATTCGTTTGTCTAAATGTGTCTATTACTACCACATTAATCTAATACTACGCATTCGAATTAGGCGAGGGAACTAAGAGATCAAAACTCTTGAGTTTTCACAATGTGTGATCACACGATCACCTATTACCACATTCAAAATAACAAGTGTTTAAGAGAATGACGAGGGAACTAAGTGAATTACTAAGTCTTATCCATTCGGACATGGTTTCATGAAGCGACATACCCCCGTAGTCTTTGAAATGTACTCCTTAAGAAATTACATACCTAATCATACTCTACCGTTTAAATAAAATTTAATTTTTTTTTATATTTTTAACAACAATAAAAAAATATTAAATAAAATAGTTTTCTTTAAAAAATAACTAAAAATCTAAATAATATAGTAAAATTTGTTTTAAGAAAATATAAGATTTAATATAAAATTAAAAAATATCTTACAAACATATCTTTGAAATGAATATGTCAATTATATTTTATAATTTCATTTATTAAGAGTAAAAATATAACTAATTTAAAATTAAAAAAAAAAACTAGTAGAAAATATCCGCTCAAAAATATTGCAGTAAATTTCCCAGCAAACTTGACAAAAATTCCTGAAATTTTCAAAGAATGTTAAGGTTTTATGGATAACCATTTCCTGCAAAACAAATCGCAGTTATATCCGCAGGAAAGTTGATAGTATTATTGTAAAATTTTAAATTGTGGGTAAGGTCTCAGATATTCCTGCGAAATTTGCTGTACTTCTATTTTTCGCAGAAAATAATATTTTACAATACAAATTCACAATTATTTCGGTGGAATATTTTCCGTAGAAAATAATGTTCTACAATACAAATTCACAGTTATTTCTGTGGAATATTTTCCGCAGGTAATTCGTGTATTTTTAGTAGTGGTATGCTAAGCCTCTAATTCTTAAGTGTATAAAACAAATGATAATGATGGAGTCTTCTCTTCTATTTTCATATGCAAATGGAGTGGGTTAAATAAAAATTAGATTTTCATATCTCAAAATCAAACAAACAGATAAACAAAATTTCATAGTCTTGTAGAAGTGATAAAAAAACTATAATATTTCTATACATGACAATATACTCGATTCATCTTCTAATACTACTCTCTCACAATTCAGTTTCTTCAATAATATATATATATATATATATATATATATATATATATATATATATATATATATATATATATATATATATATATATATATATATATATATATATATATATATATATATATATATATATATATATATATATATATATATATATATATATATATATATATATATATATATATATATATATATATATATATATATATTGTAATGCTTAAAAAACATGGGTTAATGGAAAAATAAGCTTGCTTGAGTCAAAATAATTCTCTAAAACCATTATCCAAACATTCTAATTGCTAAGACTATCCAAATACATTTATCACCCCCTTAAGTGTGCCATAACATAGTGTATTCCCATTTAATAGATGTGTTGCATCTTTATAGAATACATTGCCTTCCATAGGGAATCACCCGAGGTGAGAAGTTTGGGAAATGAATATTTTTTACCACGTTTTCTAAAATAACAGTTATAACACTATAAATTTGATTAAATTATTTAATTGAATTATTTAGAATTTTTATTTAATTATTTAGTGTTTGGTGTGTCTTTAAATAAAATTATATGATTATATGTTATTAGGGTGTAGTGTTAATGGTAGGGGGTGGAGAGAATATAGTAAATTGGTTGAATAAATTAGAAAATAGTTATAATAATTAAAATTTTAATTATTATTAAAAATAAAATAAGAAAAATGGGTGAAATAAGAGTTTTGAGCAATTTATGTGAATTGAGAAAAATATATGGCAAGAGGAGAGAAGGTGGTAATAAATTTGACAAAAATCGTAGCTTTAGGAAATATGGAGAACCATATAAATTCTAAAAGTTTGGGGAAAGCAAGGTTTTAGAGAATCTGACAATACATAAAAATAAGAGGCTAGAAGAATAAGACTTTTGAGAATGAGAGCTAGGTTTGAGAAGAGAAATCCATAAAAGTTGTTCAATTCATCATTGTTGCAAGAAACTTAAGGTAATAGGGGGAGAAAGGATTTTTAATATGGGTGTTTAGCATGAAAGGGTAAAGAAGAGAGACTCTTACTCTCATTAGGGATTGTGTAAGAATTTTTTTTTTTGAAATCTTGCTATCCGGCCTTGCGACCGACTAATCTCATCGTCCACTAGCGGTGGTCCCGTTTAAAGCTCTATATGGACTAGCCCAACACGAGTATTGTTAGAACCTAGTAGGATTCGAACTTAGGACCTTGAGAGGACCTTGTGTAAATTATGTTTTGTTGTATGATTTTTTTATGCTCTATTGAGTGATTTGTATGCATTCTTGTATTTTGATTCGATACATATGCAAATCCTACTAATAATTGAATCGGAGTCTGATAGGTATGCTTTTAGGGACGGTTAAAACTCAATAAGTGAAATAGGTGAGTTTTTAAATATGTTCAATAGAGAGGAAAACATAGAAAATTGTAGGTAGACATAAGAGGGAATTGACCGCCTTATTTCATACATAACTTGAGTTTCGGGATTCGAATTGAGGCACGATTCAAAGCGTTGAAAATCTAGCACGGTTATCATTCTTTTAAAGTAGAGAAATTACATCTAGGGGCGCTACAATAGTAGGTGTTTTCTAGTTATTATACCAGAGGCGTAGTTAGTTTCAGCTATGCGTTGGTCGTCATGTTTAGGCATAATTTGAGTTTCATAAGTCCTTTTGGGATGCCGTCAGTTGCGTAAGAAAGATGGTTTAGCGATCATTCAAACTAGACATTTTTATTATTCTATCATGAGCACATAATTTTTTCGTGCTAATTTGATATCAGGCATTTTGTTTTAGAGTTTATGCAAAAATTATTACGACATGTCTAAACTGAAATAAATAGAATAGGAGTTTTGTAGCTCTTTTGGAGGTACAATTAGGTGCTTTTAAAATAGGGTTTAAATATATTTGATACTGGATATTTTCATAATTTTATCACAAGTCTTTAATCTTTTGTGCTATTTTGAAATTAGACAACTTTAGAGTTAGGTGCAGAGTTTTAAGCAATTTTGAGTGTGGTGACCTTACGTTACCTTTTTATCGAGTTTAAGAGTCCTATTTTATTTGGTTACAATTGTTATAGAATTGTCAGAGTTGTTGTTGAGTTATTTAGAATTGTAGATCAAAATATAGGACACATTTTAGTTGAACTTGGAGCAATGTTGACATTATAAGGTTACATTTGAGAAATATTTTTATGTGTTTAAGGATGTTAAGGTAAAAGAGTTAAAATAGAGTTTGTTAGATGATAGGCTTCAATCTAGAGGGGTGAATAGATCAAAAATTCAAAACCAAAAACTCTTGGCAAAAATTTGTTTTCAAAAGTATTGCACAGCGGAAAAACAACCCAAATTGAATCGTCTAACTGAACCTATTATCGAAAAGCTATATGTGCAATGTAAATCTTATGGAATGATAATGAACAAATTGTTCAATAATGATCAAGTCACAAATCAATTAAATGCAAAGCTATTCATACTGCTTATTTCCAATGAACACTAAGTTATAAAAATACACAAAAAAATTTATTGAACACTTTGTGTGCAATTGATCACGCTTGGAAATTCAATTTGTTTTGTTGATGTAAAAATCTAATCAAAATAAAAGTGACTTTGATTATATCAACAACAACATGTTTAAATATAGTTGAAAATAATATTTAATCGAAACAACAACGAAATCGATAATTTGTATGAACAACAATTAACGGAAATAAAGTGATAAAGAAACACAAAGATTTGTTTAGGTAGTTCCCCAATCGGCCTCGCTATGGGTACGTCTTCCCTCAATCCGAAATCAAATTGAGATACTTACAATTAACCTTATCTTTGAAAACTGTTAATATAAGAGGTGAAAAGTTCTAACCCCAAAAATCCTATTGTTTGTTGTTGATTCAACCACTTCCAAATTCTTGATCAAAGCTTGATCAAGTCATCAATAATGCGGCTATAATCCTCCAATTATCCTGAGCGTGCACTTTTTGAACCCAAAAGTCCCAAACATGTTTCACCGTCTCGTGCTACTCTCTTGTAAGGAAACCACCTTGTCCCAAGGCCTTCACTCGGTCAAATCCGTGTTGACGTGATCTTGTCCGAAACCGTCAAATCACACCGATCTTGAAGGAAATTCCCACCTTGGTTTTCTTATTTGAAACAAACAAAGATCCCAACCCAATATTCTCGATTACACCAACCTAATTAGACGTTATCAACCCTAATCTAGATGGTCACCCTATCAAAAAATGACTATGTGTAGTTCAATTGTGTGTATGCATAGACGAAAGATTGAAGATGATGGGAATGCTTTGTAATCTAGTTTCGTATAGGTAATTCACTAGTACCTTGCTAGATGAAGGTTCATGTATGAGTATATATATAAGTATGTGTTGAAAAATGAACAAAAGAAATGCAATAAGTTGGAGCAAGAATGAGAAATTTAAGTTGGGAAATCGTATAGGTCGGCCTGTCAAAGCAATAGATCAGCCTGTCAATGCAATCATGTCGGCCTATCAAGGTCTCAGGTTGGCCTATCAAGGTTTTATGTTGCGTACAAGCCAGCTTGTATGAGGCGACTTATGGACAGAAGTTGCAGGCTTCAACCCTGCTCCATGGGAGTCGGCCTAAAATTGTTATAGGTCGGCCTACAGTGGGCCTAAGAGTCTTATAGTTCGGCCTGTTCTTGCATGTGTCGGCCTAAAAAATTTTGACCACCAGAAAATAAGTTTTTCAATGCAATTTTTATGCAAGCTTCTTTTCTAACTTACTCAAATAATTTCTAACACTAAGATGCACATCTAAAATGTGATGATACTGTCCAATATACATAATATTACACTATTCTAGTTTTGACATCACTCAAAATCCAAAAGCACTCATAGAGTTGAGTAATTAATAATAATATTATTGAGTTGAGCTGAAATCTGAGTAATTTGACTCTTTTGAGTTGTTTTGAGTTATATTATTATTCGAGTTAGGCCTCCAGCCAATAAAGTTCAATTTGAGTTATTATCAATCATGCAAGAGTTGTCAATTGAGTATTGTTGCACCCCAAAATTTGACCAACCCTTTTTCTTGTAACTTGACTTATGTTTCATTTCATTTGCATTTGCATATCATTTATCGCATATTGTGCATTTTGTCGGTCGGAGTGATTAATCGGGATTACAACCCCTTTGCTCGCGTTTCATACGATTCAAACCAGTTTAAATAAGGAGATTTATTTTGGAATCGAGCGGAGTTTGTTCTCATTCTGTTGGTCCAGTCCGTGCTGGTATTTTCGGTGACACTTCGGTGTTCGTCGATCTTTCCGTTTTTATTTACTGCTTTATAGTTCTTTTTTTTATAGTTTTCTAGATTTTATTTTATTAATTCATAGCATAGATTTTTTTTATTAAATAGATTTTTAATATTTATAATTTAGAACTAGATTTTTTGTTTAGAATTAATTTAGTTTAATATTATATTAGAATAGTTTAGATTTTTCTTTAGAATTATTTTCTTTTAATATTACTTAGCTATAATTTTAGTTTTAAAATTAATTAGAATTTAGTTTTAGAATTAATTGTTAATTATTAGTATTACTAAATAAGGATTAATTTATTTTATTATTAATAATCAGATTTTTGTTTAGTTTAAATTAATTAAGTGCTTAGATTTAGAGTTAATTAGTTGTATAGATTAATTAGGATTTTTTTTTTTTGTTTATTAGAGTCAACTTTATTTCATTAATCATTAGTCATTTAATTTAACCAGAATTAGCATCATTTAATCAGCATTTATCATTAATTAGTCTTAGACCAGGCGCGACATGTCAACATTCTGTGTATATAATGATATTGTTCCTCTTCTTCCTTCAGCAACCACGAAACCCTAGAAACGCACACCCGCTACAGTGCCTCCCTCCAAGCACTATTCATCATTACTTTCATTCATCCCCTCCATTTTTCTCGTCGGAAAATTCATCTCATCACCATATTCATCTTCCACCCATTACCAGAATTTGGCCGCTCTCCTTCCGACCACCATTTTCTTTCCTCGACATCCACTTCATCTCCATTGAAACTCAACAAACACCATTGAAACAACTTCTTCAAAGCTTCCAAAAACCCACCGTAAATCCACCATTTCTACAGCCTTAACACAACCCAGAACCTCAATATTCATCCTCTCCTTCGAACCTCCCTTTCCTCGAGCTTCTCCTCCAATCTCCAGATTTGAAACTCACTAACTCCACAACCATCTTCAAAGCTCAAACCCAGAAAGCTTCAACAAACTCAGATACCCAAAACTCTCCTTCAACCGTGTCTCGCTACTCAACCTTCATCTTGTTCTTCCACTGTATGTAATTGATAAAGTTGCATGAAGAAAGCTAGTTCCTTGATGTTATAAAGTTATATCCAAGGTGGATATTTGTGAGATGTTGGATCGAACTATAGTATGGTTGAAGGGTAGCTTCTAGTTCGACAGGAATTAAGCATGAGATCGAAGTATGTTCGCATGTTGTTGTCGGAGTAATGCGTGTTGTAGTCGAAGTTTGTTATAACATGCATTAGTCAATATTGCTAGGGTTGTTAGCATGTTGAATTAGGCCTTGCTTGTAAGCCCAATTGTTTAAGTTAGATTGTACCCTAAGTTAGCTTGTAATGGGTAATTGTTAAAAAGCCCATTAGGTTAGTGTGTTATTTTTCTTATAAATAGGATGCTAGTTTCACAATCTTCGCATAAGGAAAAATAGGAAGATAAAATCCTAATTTCAAGAGAGAGAGAGAGAGGTTATTTTGTTATTCTTTTATACTTTTAATCTTGTTCTAAGAGTAAGGAAAGAATAGTAGTTTATATCCAATCCTTGTTTTTCCTTGTTGTTTTACCTTGTTATCTTTGTTAACCCTAACCCCTGTGTGTTTCTTGATTATAAAAAAGTCGTTTATATTTTGTTTAAAGACATCTGATTCAAACATATATATATATATATATATATATATATATATATATATATATATATATATATATATATATATATATATATATATATATATATATATATATATATATATATATATATATATATATATATATATATATATATATATATATATATATATATATATATATATATATATATATATATATATATATATATATATATATATATATATATATATATATATATATATATATATATATATATATATATATATAACACAAGGAATTGAATATTATTTCAATATTTATCAAACTTTCCCTTCATCTCACAACCACTTCTCTAATTACATTATATTGAAAACATATATTCATCATCTTTAGCTTTTATTTTTTACTTGAAACACACTTATCCAATCAGATTCCATATAGGCAAATGCAACAACAAATATTAACTCAGTTGATGTCATAACAACTACTTCATACAAAGGTTGCATGTACTTATTTATTTTGTACTTAGTGTCCATAATCAACACATTATGAAACATATTCAACAACTTAATTGATTCTAGATGGGCCCAGAAGATATCTCTCACAACTTCTGACTCATCTTTTTTCCTACTCCAATAAACATAATCATAATCTTCTACCAGCTTAAACAAATGTTGCATTTCAGTTATAGGACCCCTGATGTCTTTATGAATCTTCCTCTTATGTTTATATATTTGGGTGATTCGAGTCACATTCTTCAAATCTTGTTCTCGCAGTGACAACAATATGTGTCTTGGTGGAACATGAATGTTTTGTCAAATCAACAATTTGTTGTTGTTCATTAGCATTAAGTCGCCCTACCAACGAATAAACTTCAAATCTATCAAGTAAACCATGGTTGTGAAGTCCATATTTTACGTCAATATTTCAACCAAAACCATCTTTTGACGGTGTTGACCTAATTTTGAATGGGCAACCACATTTTTTGATAGCACTTTGTGTTTCACTATCTCCTTCTTTGTATTTTCCACCTCTATCACAACCAAATATAACTTTTGTCACTTCTTCCTCTCTTGTCAATTTTGGTGTCCGGATGGGTTATTATAACAATAACTCTATTTCTAATTCCAACCTTCCTAATCCACCTAGTCGCCTTTTCTCGTGTATCAAATTTTTCTATAGTCGAAAATATTTCAGTCATATCTACACATGTCTGGTTTTTATCACATATCATAAAAGGAATATCCATACCTGCTAAACATAAGTGTGACAAAAATTAATAAAATTAAAAATAAAAATAAAAATATGTGTTCCAGTTCTTTTATTAGCAATAAATCCAGAGACTAAAAAACACAAACCGAAACTCATCTTTGCAAGTTATCCAGTCCTTAAAAATTACAAACCGAAAAGCTTATTTCGAAGTTATCCGGTTAAATAATGTGAACCGAATAACTAATCAACAATTTATATAGTATAATAAATTTAACAACCGGATTTCATCCCTTTAAGTTTTCCGGTTTGATAAAAAACTAATCGAATTTCTTTACCTTAATGTCATACCCCAAATTTTATCCTCAAATTCTTTGATCTTGTGCATATCATCCTAAGTCAATCATGTTGCATAACTAACCAAGTTTCTAGACTCTTTTTTTGCTTGGTTTCTTTTATGAATCAGGGGTTGACTCCAGAAACTTTAAAGGTGGTTGAATTAGGGTTGGATAAGAGGTTTTCTTTTAAGTTGGAGTTCCATTGTTCAGAGGTTGTTTCTTTCGATTATGGTACTCAAGTTCGAGGCAGAGGTGTTGGGTTTTCAATTGTCATGATCAGTTCCTATAAGTGGTTTACCAAGGCATGACATCATTTTCTTTGAGTGGCTACAAGGTTGTTGTTTGTTTAGGGTTTCATATGTGATTTGGTTTGAAAGACTTTGAATCAGGATTTTGGTTCGCATCAAGTCATTGCGTCAGTATGCACTCAAGGCGAAGATTAGGGTTTCTCACCCTTTGGGTTTAAGTCAGGAAATTGCCGTTCAACTGAGCAACACGAGGCTAGTAGGTTAAGTATGTATGTGCAGTAGTGTATCAGTTGGATGTGATCTGATTTTTGGCCAAATTGCAAATTCATCAGAGGTCAAAGTAGTTGATTTGTGTGCAAGTATTGGTTGTGTGGTTCTTGTCATTAATCTAAATTTCACCAGAGCTATTTTCCAGTCAAGATCATTTCAATTTGGATTCAAGTTTGTGTTGTTGTTTAGGACTTATGGCGGTCAGGTGCATTTGTGAAATTCTTAAGTGTTGCGGATGCGTGTTTCAAAACCCATATCCATTCAATATTCAATTTATGTTTCATTATCCTTTTCATCTTATTCCATATCCATTAAAACCATCGTTGAACTCATTCCCAATTACTATCCAGATATCCATTTCAAATTCAACTATTCACATCTAATTCACATTCATAAGTTCCAATATCATATTCAATCCAATTTAATTCCATCTCAATTTTCAATTCTACCCCATTCAAGTTTCAAGTTCATCCCAAAGTTCAGATTCATTTGAGGACAATGTCTTTGAATTTCCAATTTCCTTTCAAATTCTTTCAATTTATAAATCCATACCACATTCTTCATTAAAGTCCATTATTTTCTAACTCAAATCAAAATTCAATTCATGTTCAAATTTCAAAGTTTAGATTTCCATTCAAAATTCAAGTGTCAATCTTCTTTTATTTCCAAATCAATCCAAGATTAATATCAAGTTCCATTCTTAAACCAATTCTGTTATCCAATTAATTTGATCTCAAAAGCCCATCAAAAGTCCACAAAATTAATACAGTTAAAAAAAGGCCCATTCTACTTTTTGTTTTACAAAGTTATAAACAAAATTCAGAAAAAGGACAAAAGTCCTGCACGTTGCTTCTACCAAGACATCCTGCAAATTCTACAAGTCATGCTTACACCAAAGTCAAATTCCTACTGCCAATTTCACCAGCTGCTCAGCCTGCCACCAAGCCTGTTTCAAAACCGTACGAACAATACAACACCCTGCGCAAGCTGCCAAGACAACATCCAAAAAGCCTGCTCCATGTATGAACCTGCTACTACTCTACATAAACCGGTTCTTATATAATTAGAACAAAACTACAACATAGAAAACAAAAGCACATATCATGCCACTAAGCTTCAAAATCCAAACCTTTGACTAAATCTCCCACAAACTGCCAAAACCAGAACCTGCACATGGATAGCAATGTTTCAAAACCGATTTCTTACAATACATCAGAATTAAAAAGGAGAGAGAGAACTTATCTGCTAAAAGGGGGGGGGCTTAAAAAACAACTGGATATCTTCTACCCATCTCTACAAAAACAACAAGACATCAACATCAAATAAGATTCAAAAGAAAAAGAAAGAAGATGGTTTTAAAAAATGAAATAAGAAGGGAAGAACATAAATATAAAGGGCGAGGAGGGCACTCATCTGAGGGGGCGAATATCTTCAAACCCCCTCTTTTCAATCTTCATTGAGAGAAAGAGCCCTTTTCGTATCTTGAAGCTTCAGACCTTCGTTCTTTTTTTTCTCACAAATCAACACACATAGCACAACCAAAAACCTTCACCAACACTCACCAATTCTTTGTTTTGCATCACCACCCCCTATGGTCTTCACTATCTTTTCCTCTTAAACCAAACCGCCATCGACGCACCTACTACATCACAACCATTACCTCACCTGAAAAACAAAAACGAAACATCATAATCATAGCCACAACTACAAACAAAAGAAATAGAAAAAGAATTTGGAAGAAGCTATGACCTTTAATATTAGTATAATAAAAATTAATAATGATAATAATTTGATAATTAATAGTAATGGTATTATTATTATTATTATTATTATTATTATTATTATTATTATTATTATTATTATTATTATTATTATTATTATTATTATTATTATTATTATTATTATTATTGGTATTAATATTATTGAAATTAAAAGAAATAAGGAGAAATAAGTGTTAAAGGGGTATTTTTGGAGTTTTAGAGGGGGAAGAAAAGAGAACACGGTGAATTGGGAAAGAAGAGGGAGAAGAAGAAGAACAAGAACAAGAGGAAGAAGAAGAAGGCTAGGTTGTCGAATTCTTGGAAGTTTCATCGATCAGAGCAACTAGTCGAGGTAAGGGGGGAGAAACGGGTTAAAATTGGTGATTGCATGAATGGGGTAGTTGGGGATTCCTTAACCCCATAAGAATTTGTTGATCATGATTAAGTTGCTGTAATGTTCTGATTGTTGGTTCCATGAATGAATGGTGTTTGTGTTGATAGGAAATTGGTGAAATTCTGTTATGCTAGCCTTGCATGTGATGAATGTAGGGATTTGTTGGATGTTCTGAGTGGTTTACGGTTTTATGTCGAAAATGATTTTAATCGGTAGAGTTGGTGTTTTATCGGATAAAACTTAGATTAAGTAGTGTAGTTTAGTCATAGGAAGTGGGGCTAAGACTACTGTGACTGGTTTGGCGAGAATCGGTCGATTATTGGAGCTTCTGATGAATTCTGAACAGTGAGATTTTTGTGAAATCGCATACATTCGCCAGCACCTTCACTGAGCGACCTAGTACCGAACCTTCGCTAGGGATTCGCTAGGCGAACTAGGTAGCGAGTGCTTCTAGTAGCCACTGTCTGCCTTCGCTAGGGAGTTCGTTAGGCGAACGAGTAGCGAACATTCGCTGAGGCCTCGCTAGGCGAGTGAGCCAGCGAGCGTGACAGAATGTGATTTTTGTGTTGTTTTGCCTTGTGTCTCGTTTTGTGGGATTCCTTAAGTAATGATAGATCGAGAGATGTTGTTTAGGGGTAAAGAGATTATACTTGATGTGGAAAGATGAATTTTGGAATATTAAATTTAATTGACATGATTAATTGGTAAGTAAGATATATATATATATATATATATATATATGATGCATAGTGAGGCGATCAGGAGGATCGTGTGTAATCAGTGTCGATTGAGGTTTCACTGTTATTTAACTTGACTGATAATTGATTGGTGTGTATATATATATATGCATGTGTATGATGTATGGGGATATGATCAGTAGGATCGTGTGCACTTAGTGTGCTTGATGTTGTGTGTTGTGCATTGGGGTTATGCATAGCATGGTGTGATGATGTGCTCCTTTGTGGAGGGTTGATGGCCAGGTGCCCATCGGTAGTGATAATGTGCTCCTTTGTGGAGGGTGATGGCCAGGTGTCCATCAGTGTTTGTGGTGGGGATAGATCATTGCCATTGGTGGGTGTATGTGATCTATCCTGTTTATGATGTGCTCCTTTGTGGAGGGTTAATGGCCAGGTGCCCATCGGTGATGATGATGTGCTCCTTTGTGGAGGGTTGATGGCCAGGTGTCCATCAGTGATGATGAGTCGGTACCGCATGCATGTGTTGGGTTGCATTCTTGCATTATGATATGTTGTGTTGATGGTTGGGCAGTAGGTTCTGTTTGATGTTGGTGGGGTGATGATTGTTATTTACTGCCTTTTATTCATGTGTTATATTACCGGTAATTTTGATCATGTTTTATCACCCCATCTGTTGTTGTTGTGGTCTGTGCTTCTTCCGAAGTACAGATAATCCAGGTGCTTAGCTAGCTTCGATAGTGGTGTGCAGGTCGAGTGCTAGGATGCTCTGATATGCAACACGGGATTTGAGAGTTTATTTTTTTGTGATCGAATTGTTGTATTCCCGTAACGTATCTTATTTTGATGAACCTTAATGATGAATGAATTTTGTGTATTTCGGCGGATGGCCGTGAATGATATATATATTAATGAAAAATTTTCCGCTGCTTATTGTGAAAATCAGGAAATGAGGTGTTTTGTTGAATCTTTGTGAATGTGACATCCTGTTTGAAGGGAAACTCTGATATTCATTTGATTTAATCGTATTTTATTTTAATTTGGGAAGTGGGGTGTTACAAGTTGGTATCAGAGCAGGTCGGTCCGTCCGACCAGTGTAGTTGTTGAGTCTGTCCTTAGGATAGAGTTGGTGTGTCTTGTTAACCTAGTGTTGTTTTAGTTGAGTAGTATGGCAGGAAGGAATGATGCTGCTTTGGCTGCAGCTATGCAAGCGATGGCGCATATTTAATTATTTAGGATTCTAGTTTTCCATCACTTAGATTATTATCCGGTTAATTTCTTTAATTAATCTGACGTCTACCTTTGTGAGTTTGTAACATATATTTCTTCTCCTCTGGTTCTTTATGCCGCATTCAGCATCTTATGATATTTCTTTTTGGTCGATTCTATTTTGAGATTGTTACTTCTATGCTTTAGGTTTGTTTCTCTTTTGTTAACTCATCTCGAAGGCTGAGGCATATCTTGACTATTTGTTTGCTTGTATCGATTCCAAAGGAAAGGATCCTATAGTTGGCTGCAATGTCATGCTGTTTAGCCTTGTCCACCTTACCCCCGAGACCTTGTGAGAGTCATGTCTGTTATAACCTAGTTTAGGTTTGGAGTCGTCGCACTCTGTGTAAGTATCATGGTTATAGATACTTACTCCATTTTGGAACCTTGGTCGTTATCAAGAGTTCCTCAACCTAGCAAGGCCAAACTACGGTTGCTCTGATTCCCATTTCCTAGTCAGGATACGTAGGCACATGATTATGGATACTCACTTCCCCCTTTGACTTTGGTTAAAGTAGTTTTCTTTAGTTAGTTTTCAACTTAGACTTAGAGAGTTGGTTAACTCTGTGCAAGTATCATGGTTATGTACACTTACTTCTCCTCTAGAACCTTGACCACAGTCAAGAGTTCCTCATCCCTGGTTATGTGAACTACGGTTGCTCTGATTCCATCCTAGTTAGGATACGTAGGCATGAGATGCGATGTCTTGACGAGCATACTTAGTGTATATACCTTAGGTCTTTACCTTAGCACTTTTTCCTCAGCAAGCAACCTATAGCATAACACAAATACGAACAAGAGGTTCCTGTAGAGTACTACAGATACTTAGAATGCTAACACCTTCCCTAGGTATAACCAACCCCCGAACTTTAGATCTCTAGCTATGTTATTACATAGCGCACTTAGGATTTTCTTCGATCGTTACCCTTTCCTTTGAATAAATCAAAG
This sequence comes from Lathyrus sativus, assembly GCA_963859935.3. Lineage (NCBI taxonomy): Eukaryota > Viridiplantae > Streptophyta > Magnoliopsida > Fabales > Fabaceae > Lathyrus > Lathyrus sativus. The sequence goes on along the minus strand of OZ012741.1, from coordinate 482,967,997 downwards.
CTCGGTGGTGAATTTTCATGATTTGTAATTCAAGTTAATTAATAGTCTGATATCCGATTTTCACGGTAACACTTAAGTTATTCGATTTATGTAGTATAATTCCCAACAATAACTTTTGACTTATTTATCTGCATCATAAAAAAATTAACAAACATAAAGTTAAAATATTTACAAAATTATTAAAAATACTTGGATAAATATTAGAGTATAGAATAAAATTTTCTTAAAATTTTTTTAATAGGTAAACTTAAGTGTTGGTCCGACCCGGCCTATAAAAAACATAGGTAAAAATATATTGGGCAAAAAAGATAAGGATGTATCTTTAATAAAGATTTTTCTGATCCGGCCGACCATAAAATATATAGCTCGTGATAGCTCTAATAGCATAAAACATCTATACACTAATATTGTATACTAATTAAATGCATATTGTATTTGTATATTGTTTTTTCATTTGCATTATTGGAGATTATTTTATTTGTATTTCACACACGTAGCAGCCTATACTATGTCACATGCATGACTGGTATACAAATTTCTTGGATTTTCTGAATTTTCTGTATCAAGTGTATTATATATAAATCCCTTTGTGCATTTTATATTATTTAATATTATAATATTTCTTATTTTGTTTGTTTTATATATTTTATATAATATAATATTTTAAACGATTTACGAAATCTCAAAAGCACCTATAAAAAGGGTTATTCCATTTCAAGTAAAACACATCCTCGATGAAGATTCTTTATAATACACGAAAGATGGCTCCTACATTAGCATTTCACTTTCTTTCTTTGGTCCTTTTCTTCGTTACGGTAATTCAATCACATATTTAAGAAAATCTTTATATTTACTTTGTGTACTAATATCACTTAATATCACTAATATATACTTGTTTAGGAAGATGGTGTTGAAATATTTTCGATTCTTATAGTTAAAATTCCTTGCAATCAAAATATCAAGTAATAAGATACAGGCTTAGTTATACATTTCTATTTTCGTATTTTATCTTATCTATAAAATTAATTTTTCTATTTTAAATTTAAATAATTTTTGTCTCTATCTCACATTTTTACATTAAAAATTAAGAAGGTGACCATTATTTATATTTTTATATGATGATTTATCACGTTTCACAACTGACTGTCATTTAAATAAAATTCATCATCAATTTAAAATGTAAAAAAGAGAGAAAAATAACAATATTTAAATTTAAAATTGAGGATCTATGAATCTGAGTGAAATAAAAGAGATCAAAATCTAATTTAGTCTAGTATATATCAATTTTGCTAGTTAATTACACTACTAATATTTGCTTCAACATGTTTGTAGATGGGCGAAGGAATCATTGTTGAAGACTTGAAAATTGAGTTGCCAGATCAAAAGGATATTGAGGAAACCAAACAATCTAATCATCTGCATCACTCAATCGATAAAGCTAAACAACCTGATTATGATTATAAAGTTAATATCCATGATCATAATTCTTGGCTCCCTTGGAGTAGTCGTGAAACCAAGAAACCTAATTCCTATTATGAAGTTAATACCCGTGATCCTAATCCTTGGCACCCATGGGGTAATCGTGAAACCAAAAAACCTAATCATGATTATGAAGTTAATACCCGTGATCCTAATTCTTGGAGCCCTTGGGGTAGTCGTGAAAGCAAAAAACCTAATTACAATTATGAAGTTAATACCCGTGATCCTAATTCTTGGAGCCCTTGGGGTAGTCGTGAAAGCAAAAAACCTAATTACAATTATGAAGTTAATACCCGTGATCCTAATTCTTGGAGCCCTTGGGGTAGTCGTGAAAGCAAAAAACCTAATTACGATTATGAAGTTAATACCCGTGATCCTAATTCTTGGAGCCCTTGGGGTAGTCGTGAAAGCAAAAAACCTAATTACGATTATGAAGTTAATACCCGTGATCCTAATTCTTGGAGCCCTTGGGGTAGTCGTGAAAGCAAAAAACCTAATTACGATTATGAAGTTAATACCCGTGATCCTAATTCTTGGAGCCCTTGGGGTAGTCGTGAAACCAAAAAACCTAATTACGATTATGAAGTTAATACCCGTGATCCTAATTCTTGGAGCCCTTGGGGTAGTCGTGAAACCAAAAAACCTAATTATGATTATGAAGTGTATCCTAATTCTTGGAGCCCTTGGGGTAGTCGTAAAACCAAAAAATCTAATTATGATTATGAAGTTAATACCCGTGATCCTAATCCTTGGCGCCCTTGGGGTAGTCGTGAAAGCAAAAAACCTCAATATAATTATAAAGTTAAAACTCATGATCCCAGTCCTGATCACACAGAAGCTTTTGAGAAGGGATTTTTCAACCTAGAGGATCTTCATGTTGGAAATGTAATGACCCTCCAATTTTCTCATCAAGAGATTCCTCACTTTTTTTCAAGAAAAGAAGAGGCTGACTCAATTCCTTTCTCAGTATCACAACTCTCTAGCGTTCTTCAACTTTTTTCAATCCCAGAAGACTCTCTTGAAGCCAAAATTATGAAAGGCACACTCGAACATTGTCAAGAAGAAACTGTCATAGGAGAGACCAAGATTTGTGCCAACTCTGTAGAGTCCATGTTTGAATTTGTTGACAAAATAATTGGTTCAGAAAACAAGCAAAATATTCTCAGAACTAGTTATCCTTCACCTACTGCTGCTCCTCTTCAGAAATACACCATTTTGAAGGTATCGCATGACATCGATGCTCCCAAATGGGTATCTTGCCATCCCATCCCATATCCATATGCCATTTACTATTGCCACACCATGGCTACTGGGACTAAAGTGTTCAAAGTCACACTTGTTGGTGATAAGAATGGAGATAAAATGGAAGCTCTTGGTATGTGCCATTTAGATACAGCTGATTGGGACCCAAATCATATGATATTCAGGACATTGAGAGTTAAGCCTGGCAAGAATACTCCAGTGTGTCACTTCTTTTCTATAAATCATCTTTTGTGGGTTCCATTGCCAAATTCAAAAGTCAACATATGAAATCGGTTAATATATCATTGTGTATAATAAAGGTCAATCAATCTACCATAATTAACAATAGTATGCATGTTTGTGAGTGATAAGTGATGTCTAGTTTCCTATGTGTATATTCCTTGTTACTTGTTTTATGTATCATAAATAAAATAATGCTTGCTTGTTAATATTTGTATTTGTATGTATGATCAAGGTTACACAACATGATCGAAAATATAAATTTGGACTTTTTGCAAGATGTAACCTTTAATATTTAGCTATTTTACTTAAAATTATTCAATGTTTAACTTATTTTGTGTACAATTTGACTCAAGTGCCATGATGATATTGCACTCACTAGAAAGATTTGGTTTGAATAAGCTAATTGCCCGTAATATTTATCATAGGGAAAGTTGACAATCTTAATATAAATATATATATATATATATATATATATATATATATATATATATATATATATATATATATATATATATATATATATATATATATATATATATATATATATATATATATATATATATATATATATATATATATATATATATATAGTTGTGAATCAGATGTCTTTAAACAAATTATAAACGGTTTCTTTATGATCAAAACACACATAAGAGTTAGAGTTAACAAAGAAAACAAGGTAAAACAACAAGGAACAACAACGATTGGTTATAAATTGTTATTCTTTCCTTTCTCTTAGAAACAAGAGTACAAGTATACAAGAATAACAAAATAACCTCTCTCTCTTGAAATTAGGATTTTATCTTCCTATTTTTCCTTATGCCAAGATCGAGAAACTAGCATCCTATTTATAAGAAAAATAGCACACTAATCTAATGAGCTTTTTAACAATTACCCATTACAAGCTAACTTAGGGTACAAGCTAACTTAAACAATTGTGCTTACAAGCAAGGCCCAATTCAACATGCTAACAACCCTAGCAATATTGACTAATGTATTTTAGAACAAACTTCGACTACAACACGCATTACTCCGACAACAGCATGCAGATATACTTCGACCTCATGCTTAATTCCTGTCGAACCAGAAAATACCCTTCGACCATACTAGAGTTCGATCCAATATCTCACAAATCTCCACCTTGGATCTAACTCTATAACATCAAGAAACTAGCTTTCTTCATGCAGCTTTATCAACTGCATATAGTGGAAAAACTTGCAACTGGGAAACGTCTTGGTGATTATATCAGCAACATGTGAACAGACTTTTATTGTTGGTTTACTATCTTCACCCAAGGCTCCGCCATAAAGTAGGACTCTATTCAGAGACCCATTTATATACCTTAGAATCCACTTCAATGCTTGCCAGCAAGGCTTTCCAGGATTCGCCATGTACCTTCTTACAAGACTTACTGCATATGCTATGTCGGGTCTAGCACATACCATAACATACATCAAAGAACCCACTATATTAGCATATAGAATCCTATTCATATAAGTTCTTTCAACATCGGTGCTGGGACACTGATCTATACTTAACTTGAATTGAGGGTTTCTCAGAGTCACAACAGGATTTGAATTCGACATACCAAACTTTTCGAGGACCTTCCGTAGGTATGCCTCTTGAGATAAGCATAATTTCAACTTCTTTCTATCTCTTCGAATGTCAATCCCAAGAATCCTGGGTGCAACTCCCAGATACTTCATGTCGAACTCCTTATTAAGTTCAGCCTTCACCCTCGTTACATCTTTGACATTGTTGCTTGCTATTAGAATATCATCCACATAGAGCAACAAAATAAAAAATGAATTACCCGGTCGAAATCTGAACTAAACACAATGGTCGAACTGACTTCTGATGAAACTTATGCGTGTCATGAACTTGTCGAATCTCCTATTCCACTGTCGAGGAGATTGTGTCAGTCCATATAAGGCTCTATTCAGCTTGCACACGTAATCTTCCTTCCCTTTTTCGACATACCCTTCAAGTTTCCTCATCAGGATTGTTTCATCTATGTCACCATATAAGAACGCAGTCTTCACATCCATTTGTTCAAGTTCAAGGTTGAACTGTGCCACTGTGGCAAGTAACATTTGATGGATCTGTGCTTCACAATAGGAGAGAACACATCATTAAAGTCGACACCTTCTTTTTTAGTGAACCCCCTAGCAACAAAGCTTGCCTTGTATCTCTTCGACGCCACTCCTTCGATTCCTTTCTTAACTTTGAAAATCCATTTACAGCTAACTAACCTGGCTCCAGCAGGTTTCTTGATCAACTCCCAGGTGTTGTTATTATAAAGAAATTTCATCTCATCATCCATGGCCTTCAGCCATTCAGTCTTCTTTCGACTCCTCATAACTTCCTTATAGTATCTAGGTTCTTCGTCTAGAACCTCACTTGTAGAGATTAAGGCATAAGCTATAAGGTCTGCATACCCAAGTCTCTGAGGTGGCTTGATGACTCTCCTCGACCTGTCTCTTGCTAGCAGGTAGTCATTATCAGTCTCCTCATCTTCGAAAACATATTCTGCGTCTTCTTCGACTTCATTTGGGGTAGGAAATTGAGCATCAACATGCTCCACCTCAACAGGAATCTCTCTCTGTTCCAACTCTTCGTCAGCATCATCAGGTTTCTTGAAATCCATCTCTGCTTCATTGAAAACTACATCTCGACTGATGACACACCTCTTGTGACCTTGCTCTAGGCACCATAGCCTATAAGCTTTGACTCCTTCGGGGTATCCCATTAACATGTATTTCAGAGCTCTAGGTTCAAACTTGTCTTGCCTAATATGAGCATAGACCACACAGCTAAATACTCTCAGTCTGTCGAGACTAGGTGGACGTCCCGACCAAACTTCTTCAGGTGTCTTCGTTCCCAAGACAGTCGAGGGACATCTATTTATCATGTAAGCTGTTGTCAAAACAGCTTCCGCCCAAAACACCTTCTTCAATCCAACACGAACCAACATGCATCTAACCCTTTCAAGGATTGTTCAATTGAATCTCCCAGCTAAGACATTTTTTTGAGGAGTATCTGCTATAATCTTATGCCTTGAAATCCCAGACTCAACACATTAGCTGTCGAACGCTTCGTTGCAGAATTCAAGACCATTGTCGGTTCTTAACCTCTTAACCTTTTTGTCAGTTTGAGTTTCGACCAGAATATTCCAACTTTTGAAATTCTTAAAAGTTTCATCCTTCGTCTTCTGAATGAATACCCATAGCTTTTTGGAATAGTTATCAACGATGGATAGAAAATACCTTGCACCTGAGTGTGAAGGATTCCTTGCATGCCCCTAAAGATCAGCATGAATGTAATCCAGGGATCCATGTGTTATTTGCTTGCCTTTGTTAAACTTCACACTACAGGATTTACCAAATACACATGATTCACAAAACTCCAACTTTCCGACTTTGTCACCTCCTAGCAGGTTCTGCTTCCCCAATTCGACCAGACCTCTTTCAATGACATGGCCCAATCTCATGTGCCATAATTCTGTCTTCGACACAGGTTTTATGGATGTAACATTTGTCGAACCACTTATGACCTCATCCTCGAGGGTATACAAGCCTTGTTTCTTCAAGCCTCTCAAGACTTCCTCTGACCCCTTCATAACTCTTAGGATACTTTTCTCTCCTTGAAAAACGTATCCCTTTCTGTCGAATTCACCAAGAGAAATCAAATTTCTCTTCAAGTCAGGTACATACCTTATTGACTCATCATGGAACTTGAATCTAACCGATCCAATACCTGTAATTTTGCAAGATTTGTTGTTTCCTAGCAGCACAAATCCACCATCTTGATCACATATCTCCTCAAACAATTCTCTATTTGGAGTCATGTGCCAAGTGCAAAATCCATAATCCAATCTTTTCTCGAGTCGCCACTTGAAACCACAAGAACATCAGATGAGTCGAAGTCATCTTGAACAATGGCTGTGTTGCCATTACCTCCATGATATTTCAGGTGTTCATGGCACACCTTTCTTATGTGATCCTCCTTCTTACAGTGATAACACCGGATACCAGATGTTTCGCCACTATAATATTTTTGTTGACTTTTACCTTTCTTCTTGTCGAACTTACCATCCTTTCGCAAGAATTTTCCCTTAACGGTCAAACCTTCACCCACCGTCGATGGTTTATGCTCCTTTCGTTCGTTCAAGTCCTTAAAATACAAGGCTGATTGAACTTCTTTAAAGGTCAGGGACTCCCTTCCATACAAGAGAGTTTCTTTGAAGTGAGCATGTGTTCTGGGAAAAGCACACAACAACAACAGTGCTTGATCTTCATCATCAATCTTTACATCAATATTTTCAAGATCAAGATTCAGCTTATTGAACATATCCAACTGCTCAGCCAACACTTTGTCTTCACTCATCTTGAATGAATACAAAGCTTACTTTAGGTAGAGTCGATTCACCAGATATTTGGTCATGTACAAACTTTCAAGTTTCACCCATAATCCCGATGCTGTAGTCTCCTTTAATGCCTGTCAAAGAACTTATCACCAAGGCTCAACAATATTGTGTTGTGGGCTTTCTCAATCATGCCCATCTTTTCTTTTGCGGTTAACGCAACGTCCATGGCTGCCTCTCCCTTCAACGCTTCCAAACAACTCTGTTGAACCAGTAGGGCTTTCATCTTCAAGCGCCACAGACTGAAGTCGTTCACTCCGGTGAACTTTTCAATCTTATACTTTGTTGAAAGCATCTTCTCTACGCTCACCGCACCAATTTGTTGTGAATCAGATGTCTTTAAACAAAGTATAAACGGTTTCTTTATGATCAAGAAACACACAAGGATTAGGGTTAACAAAGAAAACAAGGTAAAACAAAAGGAACAACAAGGATTGGTTATAAACTATTATTCTTTCTTTTCTCTTAGAAATAAGATTATAAATATACAAGAATAACAAAACAACCTCTCTCTCTCTTGAAATTAGGATTTTATCTTCCTATTTTTCCTTATGCCAAGATTGAGAAACTAGCATCCTATTTATAAGAAAAATAGCACACTAACTTAATGAGCTTTTTAACAATTACCCATTACAAACTAACTTAGGGTACAAGCTAACTTAAACAATTGGGCTTACAAGCAAGACCCAATTCAACATGCTAACAACCCTAGAAATATTGACTAAAGCATGTTAGAACAAACTTCGACTACAATACGCATTACTCCGACAGCAGCATGCGAACATACTTTGACCTCATGCTTAATTCCTATCGAATCAGAAGCTACCCTTCTACCATACTAGAGTTCGATCTAATATCTCATATATATATATATATATATATATATATATATATATATATATATATATATATATATATATATATATATATATATATATATATATATATATATATATATATATATATATATATATATATATATATATATATATATATATATATATATATATATATATATATATATATATATATATATATATATTTATATATATATATATATATATATATATATATATATATATATATATATATATATATATATATATATATATATATATATATATATATATATATATATATATATATATATGTATATACATATATATATATATACATATATATATATATATATATATATATATATATATATATATATATATATATATACATATATATATATATATATATATGTATATATATATATATATATATATATATATATATATATATATATATATATATATATATATATATATATATATATATATATATATATATATATATATATATATATATATATTACATACTTAAATAAATTTTAATACAATATATTTTATTTACAATCATATTAAAAAGCTTGAATTCTATTCATATAGTCAGCCAAAACAATTATGCCAGAATCTTTTTTTTTTAAGAGTCTTACATTAGACTTAATAATAATAATAATAATAATAATAATAATAATAATAATAATAATAATAATAATAATAATAATAATAATAATAATAATAATAATAATAATAATATAGTAATAATAATAAGAAAAGGTCATGGTCAAAAACTTCTCTCTCTCTCTCTCTGATGACAAAACGGGGGCGTGGATGGGCGAAATCCAAGGTGCCACCATCGCTGGAGAATCATACAAAGCCGGAGGTTCAGGGGGAAAAGCCAAGTACAAAAACAGAATCAGATGATGATGTTTTCAACAAATATGAGAAATCCAAGATTGATCAATCGGAAACCCTAACAGAAGATGTGAAATCGATGCCAAAGGAACGAAAACTTTAGATGGATGTTCTTAGCAATAATCGGGACCTGCAAAAGAATTGACTATGGAATATGTGGCGCCTAAGCTGGTGAATGGTGTGGTTGAAATCGAAATTGAACAAGAAGATATTGAAACTGAGGTTCAATTTTGGGATAATGCTTTGATTTTGTACGTGGTGGGCGAGGATTTGAGTATGAACACTGTGAAGAATTTTATGCAGAAAATGTGGAATTTCGTGAAGATTCCAGATCTCTACTACCATGATGAAGGGTACTTTTTGCTAAGATTCAACTCCCATGAAGATAGGGATGTAGTGATGATGAAAGACCCATACACGATCAGAAATATGCATATGATTGAAGGAATGAAGGCATGAGTTTAATCCAAAGAAATACCTACTAAGAACACTGCCAATCTGGATCAAGCTTCCCTAACTATCTTTCCACCATTGGGGAGCAAAAAGCCTCAGCAAAATTGGTAGTGCAATTGGTACCCCCTTGTGACTGATGAATGTACGGAGAGTAAATTACGTGTGTCTTATGCGTGTATTCTGGTAGAAGTGGATAATACACAACAACTGGTCAACGAAATTGCCATTAGGAATTGTGCATGTGGTATGATAATGCAACTTGTGGAGTATGAGTGAAGGGCAATATTTTGTGAGAAATGCCAAAAGCTAGGGCACAAGTGTGGTGATCGAGGAAAGATCCAGAAATGGAGACCTAAGCCTAAGCCTCCTGAAGTAATCAAGGTAACAACACCCATAAAGCAAACTGAAGAAGAGGAAAAAGTGGATGAATATAGGGAGCCTTGGACAACGATGTGGAAACCAACAAGAGATAAAAGTAAAAGCATATTAATTGGATCATCTAGTAATATCAATTGTAATAATGGTTTTGAGGCACTTGAGATTTTGAATGAACCTCTTGTGATCAAAAACATTGATCCATGTTAGTCTCATGGAACAAAAGAGGACTCAATAAAGTAGGCAAAATTCGTGAGATTAGGTCCCATCTCCATGAGCTTAGGCATACTATCATTATCTTGATCGAAACTAGAGTGAAAGAAACTAAAGCCAAGTCAATTCGGGAGAATATTCAAATTTATGATAATTACTTGGACAACTACAAAGACCATACTAATGGAAGGATCTGGATTAATTGGGATAGCAATAGAGTGGATGTGAAGTTTGTGTAGAGTAGTAGTCAATTTATACATTGTGGTGTCTATAACAACATAGGTGGTTTTAAACATTGTCTTACTCCGGTGTATGCTCATAGGAGACTATTTCACATGGTCTAACAAACATGATGTTGGTACCATATACTCTATAACTGATTGAGTATTGGGCAACACTGAGTGGTTCTAAAACAACATGGAGACTATTTTGAAGATTCTCCCTCCAAACATCTTTGACCATGCCTTTTTGTATCTGGTGTGCAAGGATGAGAATAGGAAAATCCAAAAGCATTTCAAGTTTAGTAATTGTTTGGTTGACCTCCCAAGCTATGATGAAGTGGTTAAAGTTGGGAGGCTCCTATAAGGTGTAGTCCTATGTTTGTTCTTTGGCATAAACTTAAGAGATTGAAGCATGATCTGAGAAGCTTCAGTAAGCCCCTTTCTGATGCTAAGAAAAGGTTGTTATTTGCTAGAGATAATCTCAAAAAAGCCCAACAGGAGTTGAGTGCTAATAGAATGAATATTATTATTATTCAAAAAGTCAAGGAGCTGACAGAGGAAGTTATTTCTCTTAATAAGCTTGAAGAGAAGATCTTGCAACAAATCACTAAAATAGAATGGCTTAGGAAAGGAGATGGAAACAACTTTTATTTTTATGCCTCTATTAAAGCTAAGCAGCATTCCAACTGTTTGAGCAATTTGAAAAAGAATGATGGTACTAGTATCCAGTCTTAGAAGGAAATTGAAAAGGAAATCTTGGACTTGTGTGGAAATTTGATGGGAAAAGCAGATAGCAATATCACCCATGTTGACATATAGGCAATAAGAATGGGTAAACAGCTTGATATGGAGCAAAGGGAGTTTCTCGTCAGAAGCATTACTGAGGCTAATATCACCAAAGCTCTTAAAGGTATAGGAGACTTTAAAGCCAACTGGAATACTATTAAAGTTGATGTGATTGCTGTTGTCAAAGAGTACTTTGAGATAGGTAAGATTTATAAAGCTTTCAATAGTATGGTGGTATCTCTGATTGCTAAAAGTAGCAGTGCTAGTGAGGTGAAGGACTATAGGCCCACAGCTGGATGTACCACAATTTACAAAATCATATCCAAGATCATGACTTTTGTGCCAGGCCAGAACATACACACCCATATAATGCTTGCTTACGAGCTTCTTAAAAGGTACACTTGGAAAGGTGGAACTCCTAGAATAATGATGCAGGTTGATCTCTAAAAGGCCTATGATATGGTTAATTTGGGAGCTTTGGAATGTATTATGAAGGATATTGGTATACCTAGCAAATTTATTCAATGGACCATGACAGGTGTTACCACAGTTTCTTACATGTTCAATATTATGGGAAAGTATTTTGACTTCTTGCAAGCAAAAAGAGGTATAAGGCAAGGTGATCCCATCTCACATTTGCTCTTTGTCCTCACTATTGAGTATATGAATAGGCTTATGTATAAGATGAAAAGAGATCCCAATTTCAACTATCATGCAAAGTGTGAGAATTTGAATCTCATAAATCTCACATTTGCTGATGATGTCCTTCTATTTTGTAGAGGAGATGCTATTTCTATGCAAATGATGCTAAAATCATTTAAGATTTGATCTAATTCCACAGGTCTGGTGATGAATCCTAATAAGTGCAAGATCTAATTTGGAGGGTTAGACTATATGAATAAAGACATGTTGAGGACTTTATCTGGATTTCTAGAGGGAACTCTCCCTTTCAAGTATATAGGAGTTCCTCTATCTAGTAAGAGGCTAACTATTAATCACTTTATACCATTGGTGAAAAAAATAGTGGCTGGATCCACCACTGGTATTCTAAAATGCTAAGCTATGTAGGAATTATCCAGCTGGTGAAGAGAATTGTGTGTACCATGGCACTATATTGGATGCAATGCCTACCTATTCTAAAAATCGTGATTAAGAAGATAGATTCCATCTGTAGAAGCTTTATTTAGACAGGTAAAGATATTATAAGCAAGAAAAGCCTAGTGGCTTGGAAGAAGATGTGTTGTCCTATCTTTAAGGGGGGATTCAGTTGCTTAATCTTAGTGTATGGAATGATGTCTTGTTATTAAAGTGTTAGTAGAACCTTTGTAGCAAGACAGATAATATGTGGGTGAAGTGGATTCACACATATTATCTTAAAGGAACAACTGTGATGAATTATGTGATTAAGTCACATAACTCTTGGAACTTGCGTGGCTTATGAACCAAAGAGGGAAATTGATGCTCCTGCAGAAAGAGTGGAACAATACTCTGAATTTTTAAAAATTTAAAGCATCTGCCTTTTACAATTTTCTCATTGATGATGGCCAAAGGGTGCCTTGGAGAAAGCTGATTAAGTTCAACAAATCCAGGCCTAGAGCAGTGCAGTGATTATGGCTTGCTTGCCACGGTAAATTAGCTACTAAGGAAAGAATAAAAAGATTTAGGATACTTCAAGATAGTACTTGCAGTTTGTGCCATAATGATGATGAAACTTTAAACCATTTATTTTTCTGCTGCAGTAAGACTAAACCCATTTGACAGGTCGTGCTTCAATGGGTGGATGTGACTCATGATCCCAAACATTGAACTGATGAATTGGGGTGGATTAGTGTCATAACAAAAGGTAAAAGGTTGGAAAGTGGACCTCATGAAAATATTAATAGTTGAGTCCATTTACAGCATTTGGAGGTATAGAAAAGATATAGTGTTTGGGAATAATATGGATAATACAAATATAGTCACAACAATTATAGATAATGTAGTGTATAGAGGTTGACAAAATTTAAAAATTAGAAGTCATCTAGTTAGCTTTATGATTTAATCTTAGTCTTTGAGATGTGGTTGAATTCCTTGTGGATCACCTTGGTTCACTGCTAGAAAAACTCTGTTTTTCTGCGAACTTACCTGCGGATTTTGACAAAGTTTTCGCAGGAAATATCGCAGGAAAATGTCAATATTATTATAAATCTAAAATCGCAGGTAAAGTCTCAGGAATTTCTACGAATTTTGCTGCTACTCAATTTTCGCAGGAAATAATGCTTCACAATATAAATTCGTTGGTAAAATCGCAGGTATATCTGCGGATAAATTTCCACAGGAAAATCCGCAGATAATTCCTGTATTTCTAGTAGTGGTTGTATTGTTTTTTTTTGAATTTATATATATACTTCAAAAATAGAAGAGAAAAATAATAGTAACAATAATAATAGTTTATACTTCAAATATTAAAATAGAAGAGAAAAATTTAATATGCATACAAAAATAGTGTGGGAGTATAAAATTAATTGATATGGGAATTAGTAGAAAAACTTATGGTGGATTAATCATTATTAATGTCACTTTTCTCAAATATATATTTATAACTATAGTTAAAAACAATTTTAAAAAATAAAAATAAAAAACATGATTAATATTATATTTGTTAGTTAGTAAAAAGACTAATTCATCAAATACCAACATCACAAATTCTTTTTGAGAATTTTATGAAGTTAAAATGATTTGTATAAATTTTGCTAGATGATGTTTTATATAATATAGTGTTTCCAATTAAAGTAAATTTGTACATGTGAATAGTTGACTTATCCTTAAACATAATGTTTATTAAGACCCTGAAAATATGAAAGTCATACACTCACATTATATAAAGTGTGAAGTAACTTTACCGTGATATGGTGGTATATTACAAGAAATATTCCGTTTTTCTATGGATTTACTTGCGTATTTTGACAAAATTTACGCAAGAAACGTCTTACCTGTAATTCTTCCTGCTATTTTTTTGTTCTCAGCTAAAACCTGTGTGGGCCTAATTTAACAGGTAAAGTCGCAGGAAATATTCGCAGGTAAAGTCGCAGAAATTAATCGCAGGTAAAACAGATAAGTTCGCAGATAATACCGCATGTAACTAAAATTACGTAGGAAATGTCGCAGCAAATTGAAGATCCGCAGGTAAACTCACAAGTAATTTATCTCTCGGGTTTTTTTATTTTTGTTATTAATTGTGTTTAATTCATATTTAAAATATTATAATTAATGTTAAGTATCAAAGTAACAATAATATAAAAATCTAATTTGAATAAGCCAATACAACACTAATCATATTTAAATTTTTAAAGAAACCAAACATTACTATAAAGTCAATAACAAGTAAGTTACTAATAATCACTTGTCCAACCAAATTAATAAGAAAAAACAATGCAAATTTCAAACTAGTTAACAAGAAAAAATAATATAAATTTCAAACTAGTTAACAAGAAAAAACAATTCAAATCAAAATTCACTAATGTGTTCACTAATGTTTTCATCTGATTCATCAACATCATCTTCACTTGGATTATCAGTTTCATTATTGGCTTGAGGTGGATGGGAATAAGATGCAGCAAATCCTAAATGATTCATTAACAATGAAAGTTTAATGTTCGTTTCAATCATCTCTTTTTCTTGTTGTTGCAATTGTTACTTAATCTCCAACTTCTCTTATTCAAATGAGTACGTGTGATGTGAGAAAATTTTGCAACTATCAGTTTATGACGATTAAATCTGAAAGAGACATTTAAACAAATAAATATCGACTTAAATGGAGAAAGTAATGTTGCATATAAAATAAAATATTTTTTATTAACTATTATATACGAGTAAACAGTGTTATCAAATTGTGGCGCCATGGCCGCAATGGTGATATACATAGCGGCTTTCGGACTTGCCGCAATGGTAAATATCATCTGCTATTTTTAGTCCAAACATGATCGATGCTCGAGCCATTCCACAATTTCTTTGTTAAGAGAGTTTTATTTTGAGCGAATTCCAAATGGTTGTTAGGTTAGGATTGAGTTCTGTGCCTTTTGAGAGAAAAAACAAAGGAAAGCTCTAAAGGCTCTCCCTCGTTGAGAGGAATAATATTATCAAATTTTATTTTAATAGAGAATTAAACTTATTATATATAATATACATCTCAATATTTTTTAATAAAACATGTTGGCTTAATGGTATTTAGGGCCTAATTGCTACCTATTATTATTTGGAAGGTTTAGAGTTTAACCTCAACTCAATCAATACTTAGTAATAATAATTTTTATTATTTAGCGGTTCAGGGTTGAATCACTACTCTATCGATTTTCTTTTATTTTTTATTCAAAATTTTATATTTTTTATATTTCGTAACTATACCTCCCTAAAA